>ML777692.1:8877-30605 GCA_009831015.1 Picea engelmannii | reverse complement strand
AGAGATCTTCCTCCACAAGGTTTTCATTCTCATTATCACAATCAGCTACATACACACTTTCATCATCAATCATTGCGATTTCAATGCAATCATTTCCAGTCTTAATTTCAGTTATAAGACTGTCAATACACTCACCATTTTCAACAGTAGTGACGTGATTAATTTTGTCTTTAGCTATCTTTCTCCCCCTCACACTAAACTTCATCTCTAGAGTATCCCAAAACATTTTTTCATTCTCTATTTCACCAAATTCATATAACATAGCAGACAGGATGCCATTATTCAATGTTGAACTAACAAGATATAATATTAATTTATCTCTTCTCTTCTCAGTAGGATATTCATAACTATTTTGAACAAATTCCCATAAATCTACTGATCCAAGTTAACCTTCCATTTTCATTTTCCAAAGATCAAAATTTTTACCTGAAAATGATGGTAAAACTGGCATTAACCTTTTCAATATTGCATTGATTTCTTCATCTTCATCAATCTGCTCTAGATCCGCAATCTGATCCTGGTCTCCATCAGGTATTATTTCCTCGGCTACTGTTGAAGACACTTTATATTTACCTGCAAAATATATTTCCTCTACTCTTTGATTCTTCCTCCCGACCTGTTTCAGTTCTCTTCGGAACTGTTTCAATCTTCTTTGATAACCCATTACAACGTCACCTTCTACTGGATGCAATCATGCTCATCTATTTCAACCATCAATTTCACTATGGTCGACTCCTTGACAACAGATGGGTCAACAAGACAGTGGAGCAGGAATTGAGTGGCCATCTTAGCAGATTCCTCCACGCTGAATCACTCGTGCACTCTCAGGTCATCACCAAACCCCTCCACACGTCTGCGACCCCTCTAGTAGAAGAGATCTCCTTCACGTGCAGAGATCTCTCTTACAATTGCACATCTACAGTAATTCAGAGCTCTTGACAGCTCCCCCGACAGTTTCTCCTCTCCCTCGCGTGAAAAATCCTCAAACTGGCAACGACTCCTTTTCCTACTCGGCAAACTCTTCAAGTGTTCCACAAAACACCTAGCATTGCAACAACCTCAAAATGATCTATCTTCTTTGCACAGAACTCCTCACCAACATTACTCATTGCATAAAAATAGTCCCTGCAATAACAAGAGTGTCACCTAGAATCGGTTTGCATCCACCTGAATCAGATATTTGTTATCGGAATTCTCTGCAACGACCTCCGTTAGGACCCTGTGGTAGTTTGTCCTTTATCAAATCCAAAGCCCGTGGATGATTACAAAGCAGAATGTAAACTCTGATAATATGAAATAGAAGACGAGGAGAAAGGTCTTGTTCACCAACTGAAACCGAAACCAATGGTATGCAAATTTCCAAGAGATTACCGAGAACAGATCTGGTTGATTCACAAACATAAAAGATCCCACAATTGTCTTGTAAAATTGACTCTATGATGTGCATGGCGATCACTTTGGAAATCTCATTCCCAATTTCAATTGCATGCAGAAAAACATCCACGATATTGTAGCCTTCAACCCTACCTTAGTTATACTACAATATAACTGAAGAAAGGACAACAAATAAAGCACGCAGTGCAGCTTGTAATAGGATCAATACACGCCCTCAGATGGATGAACAACTCCACAATTATGAACACCCAATTGTGGACCCTGATTTTTGAGTGGCAACGATTTCAAGCGCCCACCACACAGCAGCAAACACGCCAAGCGAAAGTAGTGATTATTTAATTCACTACAAATAGAAATTATGGCAGGCTTCAACCCTTCACGGGCTCTCATGTGAATAGAGCACTCATCAGCAACAGATCTGTGCTTCCAACAGCCAGATCAAGACTTGAATGATACCACCGAAGGAGCCCTGCCTGTGCCGGCCTGCACTGCAATAATACGTCGCCACTACTAAGGAATTAAAGCACTCTCCACTAACATTCCCACTGAGAGCGGAGGCCTGGATTTCGTCGAGGAAACATGTAGAGAGATTATATTTTCCTCCATTTTTAAAACGCATTCCAACATTATATCTGTCTGACCTAAGCTCATCTAGCGTCTCTTCTTCACGCAGGCACCTAGGCATCCCAACAACCACACCAGACCAGCGGACAACGCATCCGTTTTCTCTCCTCAGCGCACAGGTGTGATCTTCACCAATGCTTTATCACACAGCGAATAATCTCCTCATCTCAGATTGCAGTTTTCTCCAAGGAATAGCAAAACACCAATAGCATCACACAGTCTACATGTAAGTACACAACTCCTTCAACGCGCATAGCACGCACGAGCACATAGATGGCCTCTCTCACTAAATCGGGCAACGACGGTCCCTTCCAGCTCCAACAACAACGATCGACTCCCTCACGCTTTCCTCATGCAGTTATCAACCTGCTCTGCAACTAACAACCAAGGAGACACTCAAAGCGTCTTCACATCAACACCAGCGAACAACTTCGCTCGCAGTAGTGGTAGGCGGCGGCTTCTCACAGCTCCCTCATGGCTCTGATACCAAATTAAAATCAATAACAGTGAGGCCACAAGGGCACATCACACGTGAATCTACGCTCACATAATCTGTCTTTTAATGTAAATCAATTACATATATATAACGCAAGGTGTTCACAACAACCTTGAACTAACCTCCTACAAAGGTGGATCTGAAACCACCAGCAAACCCTAATTTGGATAGGCACACA
The DNA here is from genome assembly GCA_009831015.1 of Picea engelmannii. NCBI lineage: Eukaryota > Viridiplantae > Streptophyta > Pinopsida > Pinales > Pinaceae > Picea > Picea engelmannii. The sequence continues at coordinate 27,912 of ML777692.1, read as the reverse complement.
ACAACCCACAACCACTTAGTTAAGTAAATACTAATTTCTACATTATTCCAACAATAATAATATTATTTAAATTGAAGGCATTATTTAGTTTGTTAAACTCTCGTACATCGCTTGTGAAGCAACAGATCCCAAAATAACCTATTCGTGTATCCAACAAACTTGTTTTTTTATATTAAATGACAATTTTTTTCATCAAAATCACCATATATCATGTCCCAAGACCAATCTCACCTCACACGTCTAAATTGAACCACACCACGTTGCTCCATTAACATTAAGATTAACATTCAAGAGTTATTAGCTCCATCACGATAATACAAATTAATAAACTACATGAGACAACCCTGGTTTTCCATAAAGATCAACGATAACAAGTATACATCACTTGTTTTCCATTATCATAAACTATATGTATTCTTCTAAAAATTTGTTAGGGTAGTTGCTCACATTTTCCGGATTACATTAGGCACACACTTCACCGTGTGCATCATCAAGGTACTTTACTTCTTACTTTTTGTTTATAACTAACCAAGTTTTTAAAATCATAGTGAATTGGAACCATGGTTAATATTTTAGTAATTTAAGATGATAGAGGTATTTGTGTGGTAAATGATTTGAAGATGTATAGATATTAATTTTTTTTTATTTAATAATAAATATTTTAAAAAATATTACAATAATTTTAATTAAAAATTATTTAAACAATAAAAACCTAATCACAAATATATAAAATAAATTAAATAATAATTTATTTGATGGATAATAATAAATAATTAATATAAGCTTGTAACACTTGTGTTTCTCCACTTTGGAAACATAATTATTATCATGACTAAAACTATAAAAACGTCTGTTATGTGACCATTGAAAGACAATGGACTTTTGATTAATTTTGTAATGTGCATATTTGGTTATTAATTCAACAAGAAAATGTTGAACTAATGTCGAACGGGTTGCCTTCACAGGTTACAATGTCATGAGAGGAATGGTGCAAGAGGGACACTATTACTGGTTGAAATGACCCAGCCAGGTAGTACACTATCAAATTAAAAACAATGTAGACCTTGAAATGCCATCAACCCAGAAATTTGATTACCAGTCAACCTCATAATTGAGTAGTCTCATTCAAAGAATCAATGAAGGATGGGTAGAAGTAACCATTGGTAATCTTCTGACAAGACCCATGAGGTCTTGGGGAAGAATAAATGAAAGAGAGGTGGGGAGAGAAAGAGAGGTGGGAAGAGACATACATACACACATAGGGGAAAAATTCTTAGCACAAGAGAGAGAGAGAGAGAGAGAGAAATCCATGGTTTGAGAAGAAAGAAAAGAGGACCATGGTAAATCCTACTAAGATATTCCCTCATGACATCATACTGGTAAAACTGGTGCAGCTTGTCTATGGTTGGGTGGAGAGCAACATACCCTTCAGTGGTTGCCCTCATCTCCCAAATTCCCAGATAAGTAACTAATTATGTTTATGTGTATTAATTTGAAAACATATATGGTTGGATGACCAATATGGTGATTATGAATATGAATACTTGATCTATGAGTTTGACTGTAATATCCTCCTTATAATGTTTTTGTATTTGTATCTCAATTTGGTAGTGTAGACTTCCGTCAAAACCTGTTTTTTGGTGTTTGGGTGTTTGATAATGCCAAAGTGGTAAAATAAATTTACAATTCCCAAAAAATACCTTTGACACCCAACAAAAATATAGGAGGGAAACTAACTTAATCAAATACCTAGTTCTGCTATGTTCTACGAAGAAACACCAACAAATGTATATTTCAATGAAAAAATTTGTATTAATAATAAATGCAACAGTTAATACATAGTAAAATAAGCAACAAACAAAACAACAACCAAATGCAGAACCTATTATAGCTTTCTGAAGGGAAAATATCCACAAGTACTGATGCAAGTGAGGTTGTAAACAACTGCCAAATGTGTCCACACCTCTAATAGATAAAACACACAATATATGTTTCCTATGATGTAAAAGAAATTTTCGAGCAATAGAGAAAGTCACCCCACAAGGTAACAACTTGTTCCACACTCCCTAGACTCAACCAGAATAGAAGAAATGACCCATCACTATGGAGGATATGCCCATAACTAAGATGAACACCGAACAAAGAGAAATATTGTTGATCAACAACTCAAATCGATTCCCAATGCTTCCAATACTCACCCCATAAGATTACATGACCTCATTGAGATAAGAACTCGTCCCACAAGAAGACGGACACTACCTCTCATTAATATTTGTGCCCAACATTCACAAATGTTCCCGGAAAGAGAAGATTCCACCCCCAAGTAACAATTGTTGATATTATGATAGTTGTTCGAGGTATTTACCTCCACGTGTAAACCTGGCGAGAATAGAATATTTTGAGAAGCAAGAAGAAACCCTAATTAGTTGGCTAATAACCCTAGAAGACAATTCAACTCAAGAGGATAACTTGTATTAGGTTATTAGCCTTCAAGAGAAGAAGTCGGCTAAAGGAAATATTATATACTAAGTAAATAGGAACCTAGAATGAGAAGTCAACCTAGGCAACTTTCCATATTTAGTATAAATACAGGAGGCCAGTCTTCATTCTAGCAGGAATTCTTTGTACTGCAGAAGAAGCACTTGTGCGCACTGTAGTTGGCCAGTTTGTGCGCAATTTTGGAGGAGAGTTGTCGTTGCAGCTGCTGCAGCTAGCAGATTTCGGTTTTGTCTTGGACTATCTCTTGGTTATGGTTTGGACTCTCTGATCATCTCTTGCTTACTACGCTATCCTTAGAGAAGGGTGCACCACTCTTTGTTTGGCTATCTAGCCTAGGGTTTTCTTCCAGAATGATTCTATGTCAAGGTTAAGGTGCTTGGGGGTGGCTTCGACCTATGGTGGGGTGACAATAGTGATATTGTCTATGGTTAAACGAGAAAATCCATCATATTATAACAGGTTATGGGCCCACACCTCATTCATTCAATCTAACCACTGTAAGGGAGCATAGCCATAATGATACTAAGCTCGTTGAAGAACTGCAGCTAGGGTTTCTAGCATGAGCAGTTACCAAAGCACTACTGCTAGGGTTACTAGTAGGTGTAGTTGCAGAAACCCTAACCCTCTCATTGAGGCACCTTTAGTGAAGGGATTGACCTAATTTCCAGATAGACTAGTGTGTCCTAGCCTAGCGCATCTCCTGGTACTCTCAGCAAGCTAAGATGTCAAGGTTGAGTTTTTGGTCAAATCTAGGGTTGACCTAGTCAAAGGAAACCATGACTTACTCTATGAAGTCAGAAAACAAGTTAGATGGGACTTCTAAATTCAGAGCATGGAAGACAAGGATTGATCTCATCCTTTCCAAGAATAAAGTATTGGATATCGTGAAAGGAAATATTGTAGAACCAGAGTTTGAAGAAGGAAAAGAAAAGGAACCACAAAACATTGCAGTGATGGAGAAGTTCAAAGACAATGACATCAATGCCATGACTATCATAGTGGATTCTATAAAATACCACTTGATACCCTACATCTTCCATCTTGATTTGTCTAATAAGATGTACGATGCCCTAACAAACCTCTTCTCAGTCAGAAGCATTGGACAAGTAATGAATCTAAAGAATGAGCTCTATGACATGAATATGAATGATAATGACAAAATAACATCATAATTTGTGAGGATCTCTCAGTTAAGAGATCAACTACAATATATTGAAGAGATCATCTCAGAGAAGGAACCGCTAAATATAATACTCAACGGTCTTCCCAAGACATGGGATACACTTTTCGCAAGCATGAACACAAGGAAGGAGTCTCCTACATTCGAAGAACTTTGGACTTGTTGTGCACAAGAGGAATAAACGATTAGTGCAAAAGATAAACCTCAAAATAAATATGATGATCAAGCCTTCACAGAAATATTCAAGAATTTCAAGAACAAAAAGAAGTTTGGTTCAAGGAAGAAGCCAAATCAAGAGAAAGATATGTCAGAAATATAATTCTTCAACTGTCAAAAGTATGGTCACTAATCATTGTCTCGAGATGAAGAAAAGGAAGGAGACACACGAAGCATCAGTTGTCGAAGAAAATGAACCTTCAAAGAAGATTAAGAAGGATGAAACATACTTCTTCTTCTAAGACAAGGTAAACAACACTCTTCAGAGTTCTTGTACATACCATGTTTTATGTACATATCTTGCATATCTATTTATTAGAAGATAACATGTTCAAAGAGAAGCTATACTTATGGAAGAACAACAAGATAAGGATTTCTACAAGTCATAAAATACACATGAAAAAATGAAGTACATCAACAACCCCTGCTAACAATTCATGTGGAATTTATTATCAAAATCAATCTTGAAGAAACCTAGAAGAAGTAAAGACAAAAAGAAGTCAACAATCAAGAGAAAATTGGAAAAAGATTTGTGACACTTTGCAGAAAGAAATAAGGATGTAGACGGAAGCATGGAATCTCCTAGATGGAGGGAGTTGATTGTATTATCCAAAGAAGAACATGCATTCATGCATGAAGAAATGATTAGGAGGGAGCTAATCCTAAATTATATTATCCATTGAAGATGATGAAGTATCTATCCATGATAGCAACCATGAAAAGAAGCACGTTTTCAGTGTGACTTCAAAAGAAGTCTTCTTCGAAAAGAATCCTTAAAGTAATCCCTGGTTGTCCATCCACATCCATGATCCTATGATGAAAGAAAGAAGATGAAATCTTTAGAGCATTGAATCTATAGAAAAATCCATGAACTCAAGAGCTCAAGTAAAACATGAGGAAGAACATGAAGATTCCAACAGAGAAAGAAAATACATAACAACCAGTCAGTGTATCGAGAATCACAAGACTACGATCCTGATATGAACTCACTAAAAGCAATCAAGCAGAGGAACTGAAAGTTGTGATGAATAACAGTGTATGGAAGACTTATGAATGAAAGCATTGCGAGATCCAGAACTAGAGGTTCTCCCATATGGAGGGAGAAGACTATGATGATTGTTTGTTCCAAGTAAACTAGACATACCTCTACAAGAGCCATGATATCGTCTGCAATATCCATTGGTAGGAGTTTACATCAGATGAATGCAAAGACTATTCTCCATAATAATTGAACAAAGAGCATATGAAAAGCAACCTCAAGGATTTGAGGTATACCAGAAAGAGACCCTTGTATGCATATGAAATAAGACAACTTGGTAGAGAACCTCCAATGCACAACAGAAGCATGGTGAAAATTTTCTATATTATATCAGAATGATTACTCATAATTCTAGAATGATCGATTGCCAATCCATGAAAAATATCTCATGATGATAGAAGAAGTGCCACGTGGATATGTTCCAGTTTGAGCCTTACCACGATGCTATGAGATAGCAGAAAACAAAATAGTTGAATTCAACTATGATATACTGAAATGATCAAAGTTATATGAAGCCTTTAGAGAAAACCAGTGTTTCAGAATGACTGAAGTACATTGAGATCAAGCATTAAATTCTCTGTGATGAAGTCCAGAAAAGAGAAGTGGTTCTCTAATATATATATCTCCATAGATGAGCAGATAAGAAGACATTTTGGTAAAGCCTATGTCCAAGATGAAAGAGTTTACATACTCAAGATGGAGCTCATGGAGACGACTTCCTTATTGAAAGAGGAAGAGATGACTCCCAGGTTGGGAGGGAGCACTGATGTGTTATTGACTTATGGACAGTCATTTTTCAATTTGCAAAATGGTCTAGGATGAGTAGTTCCTTTCCATCTTGGAAAGTGGTTTGAGATTTCTGACGGACAGGTATTTTCCAGTTCCGAAAATGGTCCAGATCGAACAGTCATTTTCGTAATGAAAATGGTTCGATGGATTTCTGATGTACCATAGAAAATGATTTCCCATTGGGTTTAACATGGGGAATGGTCTAGGACAATCTCTCTTCTTGACGGTCACTTTTATTAGTGGTCAAGAAGACTGGTCTACCTCACCGAACAATCATTCTTTTGAAGCTCACAATTGTGAGCAGTTTAGAAGAATGGTTTGTTTTGGAGGCTGGTGAAGGACAAATATTATCTTAGGAAATGGTTCAGATAGTCATTCCCTAGGGTAGATTCATTCTCTCCAGGTTGAACTTTGTTTAGTGATGGAAGAATGGCCCAGATAGGTGAATGGTCTAGGTTCAACAATAAGGGACAGGCATTCCCTAGGGTAGATTCATTCTCTCCAGGTTGCACCTTGTTTAGTGCCAAAGGAATGGCCAGGATAGGGAATGATCCAGGCTCAGAAATTGGGACAATTATTCTTCCTTGCTTGAGAAGAATAGTCCAGATAGCTCATCATTGATGTTTTACCTTCTGAGGGCAAATGCTCTTCCAAATCTCACAGATGTGAGTGGAAGAATGGCCTAGATGATCTAGTTTATATCATAACAATGTTTTCTGTGCAGGTTGATATCAGATGATATGATTGTTATGGAGACTGTATGTCTCCATACTGTAGATGTATACTACTATGGTGGATGTGTTCCACTGATTGTGACTATATGTCACTCATCAAGTATCTGTGTGCTACTTGGTGTGATAGTGTACCACTGGATAGTAGTTGTGTACTACTATGGATAGAAACAGTTGTGTTCTATTGAATGACATTGTTGATTGCCTTGAATACTATCAGTACTGTTGGAAAATGTTTATCAGCTAGATGGATGATCAATGGACAAAGATTTCTCAGACGAAAAATGGTCCAGGACATTTATTATTCTAGGACATATGTCCATATTATAATAATGGTTCTTGTGTCACTCTATGGAGTGAGCGACTTATCCAACATCATGTCTGATTACTCAGATGGAGTATGGTTTCAAGAGATGATGCAGTTGATGACACTGATAGTGATGATGGTGCTCATAATCTAGTCATGAGATAGTCTATACAACTATGTTGATGCTACAGGGTGAATGGTATGTTTTTTCTCAAGACCATTACCTTCAATACCTCCCTATCTAGGAGGGATTGTTGATATTATGGCAGTTGCAGGAGGTATTTACCTCCACGTGTAAACCTGATGAGAATAGAATATTTCAGGAAGAAATAAGAAACCCTAATTAGTTGGATAATAACCCTAGAAGACAAGTCGACTCAAGAGGATAACTTGTATTAGGTTATTAGCCTCCAATAGAAGAAGTCGGCTAAAGGAAATATTATATACTAAGTAAATAGGCACCCAGAATGAGAAGTCGGCCCAGGCAGCTTGCCAGATTTAGTATAAATACAGGAGGCTAGTCTTGATTTTGGCAGGCATTCTCAGAACTGCAGAAGCAACACTTGTGCATGTTGTAGTTGGCCAGTTTGTGCGAAAGTTTGGAGGAGAGCTATTGTTGTAGCTGCTGCAGCTAGTAGATTTTGGTTTTGGCTTGGACTATCTCTTAGTTATGGTTTGGACTCTCTTATAATCTCTTGCTTGGTGTGCTATCCTTGGAGAAGGGTGTGCCACCCTTTGTTTGGCTATCCAGCCTAGGTTTTGCTTCCAGAATCATTCTCTTTCAAGGTTAAGGTGCTCGAGGGTGGCTTCGACCTATGGTTGGGTGAAAATAGTGATATTCTCTATGGTTAAACGAGCATTTCCATCATATTCTAACAACAATAACACCCATCCATTGGAGAAAACCCCTGTATGAAACTCAGATATGTGCCCAACACAAGAAAAATAATGCTCCAACTACAAAATCAGTTTCTAACCAAGAAATCGATCCTCAGAATGATCCCTTCCTTAAAAATATAGCACAATTTTGAAATCTAAATGATTCTAACCCAAAACTAGATAGGGTGTATCCTCACAACACCGAAACCATTAATCCAAGAAGGGTTTCCAAAAAACCCTAATCTCTCTTCTCAATAGCACATCAAAGCCCTTTCTCAAATGAGAAAATGCAAGAATGAGGAGAGCATCCTCATTTTCCATTTTTAATTCCATCTTGATCCTTTTACTGCTTTCTTCTTTTAATTTTATTTTATTAAAGTCACTTTATGGTTTTCTCCACTTTATAACTTAAAAGTGACTTTTAATTAGCCTATGACCCATGTCCCATTTTTATCCATTTTAACTTTATAAAATTTCCTAGGGAAATCATGTTCCCTAGATCATTTTCTGCCTTAGCCTATGGGAACTTATTAGGCTAGAAACATTTTCCCTTATGACCTCTAAGCAGATGGGGAAATTACAGTCCTCCCTGCCTAGGATCGCTTATCCTCAAGCAATGTCAATATGGGATGTTGGAGCACCTGTTCTTCTTAGCCTGTAGCATATTTGATAGGTAGATCCTCCCATTTAAGTAGGTACTCTTTGATGGTCATGTTCCTTAACTTCCACTCCCCAACCTCCAAAATTTCTTTAGGAACTAGAATCAACTACCCCTCTTCATCCAAGGATGGTAACTTAGTAGAACTGACAATATGTTTCCCTAAAGAATTCTTGAGGCCTGAAACATGGAATACATTGTGTATTTTTCTAGCCTCTGGGAGCTCTAGCTTGTATGCCATCTCTCTTATACGCCTCGAAATCCTATAGGTTCCATAGAATTTGGGATTCAATTTTTTTGACCCCTTAATTTTTAGTGATGATTTCTTATAGGGTTCGAGACACAGGTATACCAAGTCCCCTACTTCAAATATATGCTCCACCAAATTCCTGTCTACATAGACCTTCTGATGGTTCTGATCCATCTACAAATTTTTCTTGAGGGTCCGTAGAATATCATGGCTCTCACGAATCTAATCATTAACTTTAGGTGCCCTGATATCCCCTAATATTCAATCTACAAATGTGGGTGCATCATATACATACAAGCCTTGGAAGGGTGTCATCCCAATTGACATGTGATAGGTGTTATTATAGCATTTATCTACCAATTGTAACCATTTTATCGAGGCTTTATGTTGACCCGACACACAATTCCTCAGATAGCCTTCCAATCACTTGCTCACTATCTTAGTTTGACTGTTAGTTTGGGGGTGATAACTTGTTCTTGGCGTCAAATTTATTCCCACCATATTGAATAGATCCTACTACAATCCTCCCATAAACCTTCTATCTTTGTCACCGACAATCATTTTCAGCAACCCATGCAACCAGAATATCTCTCTAAAGAACAACTCTACCACATGCGTTGTTGAATACCTGGAGGGTATGGAAACAAATTGTGAAAACTTTGTAATCCTATCAACTACCACATAAATACAGTCCTTTTCCTGCACATGGTGAAATCCCATTATGAAATCCATAGATATGTCTTCCCATCTTTTCTTTGGAATGGGAAGTGGATAAAGTAATCCCACAGTGTGAGTATGCTTCACTTTGTTTTGTTATCAAATGTTGCACTCTCTCATGAATCTCAACACATATGTATTGAGGAATTTCCATGTAAATATGTTCCTGGTCTTTTTGTAGGTTTTCATGTACCCAGTGTGTCTTGGTAGTGGGGAACTTTGTGTTGCATGCATTATTTTGTCCTTTAGATCCAATTCTGGCACCAGGAAGATCTTATCTTTGTAGTAAATGATGTCATCAATGAATCAGTATCGATCATCCTGAACCCAAATGTGAAGGATGTCACAATAAAACTTTCTCTTGGAGTGTTCCGCCAATAAGAGAGATTTCTATTCAACTAAAATATCCATGAGGGAGAGAGTGGATGGAATTCTGGAAAGGGAATTGGCCACCATATTATTCTTTCCCTTCACATACTTTATCTCAAAATAATATGCTTAGATTTTACTGATCCACTTTTGTTGTCTCTCATTCAATTAGTTATGCTCCATGAGGAACCTTAGGCTATTGTGATATGTCTTCACTTTAAAACCATTCCCCACCAAGTACTATTAGAATTTTTCCAATGCTTGAATGATGGCCAATATCTCCTTGTTGTATATTGATTAATGTCACTCATACTCCTTGATTTTACGACTCTCAAAAGAAATGCGATGGTTGTTTTCCATAAACACGACTCCTATACCTATCCATGAAGCATCACACTTGAGCACATGGTTGAGTGAAGTCTGGTAAAGCTAGCACAAGGCACAAACTCATTACCTATTCCATCCTCTCAAATGTCGCATGTGCCTTATCTGTCCAACTGAAAGCTCCTTTCTTAGTGAGATATGTAAGAGGTTTCGTCAGCTGTGAGAACCCCTTAACAAATTTCCTTTAATAAGTGTAGAGGCCTAGAAAGATTTTCATATATGTTGTATTCCTTGGGGTAGGCCACTCAATGTTTTCCCTAATCTTGTTCTAGTGTACCTCGACCCCATTCTCTCTGATCACATGCCTCAAATAAAGTATTTTAGTCATGCCAAAATCACACTTAGACTCCTTTGTGCAGAGTTTCCATTCCTCCAAAATATCCAATACCTCATCCAGATGCCTAAGATGTTCCTCCCAAGTCTTGTTATAAATGAGAATGTCATTAAAGAATACCAACAAAAATGCTTGTAAATAATTATTAAAAACATGATTCATGTAGGACTGAAATGTAGCAGGACAGTTGGTTTGCCAAAATGGCATAAACAGGAACTCATAATTCCCATAGTAGCATCGAAAGGCAGTTTTATGGATGTCCTATTCCCAAAACTTAATTAGGTGGTACCCTGAACGAAGATCAATCTTTGAAAAATACTTTACTCCCATCAGCTCATCAATCCTAGGAATCAGGTACCTGTTCTTTATGGTTTTCTTGTTAAGTGCTTGGTAATAAATACACATTCACAAAGTACCATTTTTTTTCTTGACCAACACTACCGAAGAGGCAAAAGGACTAGATCTAGGAGGAATGTGCCCCATCTTCAACAACTCTCTAATATTTTTCTCAATTTCATCTTTGTATGTCTTTGGATGACGATAATGAGTTGTTATGAGTGGTACACCTAGACGAATTTCAACAAAAACCTTTTGATATTTGTGAAGTAATACGTGAAGGTCATATGGATGTTGTCAAGGATGATATAGTGGCTCATTGACAGAAATGTAGTGATCAACTTCCCACTCTAAATATCCATGTCACATTATTTCCTCCATACTATGAGATGACACTATCTTGGGTGGATATTGGTGCATCACACATAAGACTACCCTTTTTCCATCTGGACACGTGAATTCCATCTCCATCGTCCTCTGATGAGTAGTGTATTTCCCAATAGAGTATAACCACTGAACTCTGAGTACCAAATTTGTGTCTAGTACATCAATCACAAAGAAATCATATGTCAATGTATAATTCCCCATGGTTATTTTTAACTTGGGGATCCATCTAGTACACTACATTTAATAGGCACCTAGTATGATCACTGTGAATCCCTGAAACTCCTTCATCGAAATCTCTTCCCTATCCATCATAGTTGCATCTGTAAAGTTGTGGGATGCCCCACTATCAAGTAGTATTGTAACCTTGTGTCCCTGCAGGACTCCTCTGACTCTAAATGTGTGGTACCTAAAAAATCCTGACATGGATGCAATAACATGACTGTTAACCTATTTTGTCTCCTCACTTGATTCCTTGTGTCCCTGTTCATGTATCAACCCTTATTCCTTCTCATCATTGTCACTGTCAGATTAACCCTCAATGTAGTGAGCCTTTCCTGCTTTATCCTTCCCTAAACACATGTATCTTGGTACCCAAGGCTCCTAACAACTGAAACATAGTTTTTTCTTTCTCAGTTCTTTCTTGGTCTCCTCATCCAATTTTGGTTTTTTGACACAATCCTTTTGAAATGGTTTGGCCTCCTTGTTATTCTAGGGGAAAGTTGTCTTAAGAGGAAACCTACTCTTAGGAACAACATCATGCATGTCCCTAGCTCTTTTGACTACATTCTATAGGGTGGTAGGATTATAAGCCTTGACCTAACCATGCAGGGGTTCAAATAACCCCTCAACAAATAACATCACCAAACCTACGTCTAATATGTCGGTGATCATCACTACAAGCCTCTAGAAATCTGATATGAAAAACTCCAGGCTACCTGTCTATCAAAGTTGTGTCATATTTTTGAACTGAAGCTCTCGGTATTTCCTGTCAAATCGTTCAATGAGACACTGAGTGAATTCAAGGTAGGATATTATTCCTGCATAACCCAAAGTCACCAACCCATGGTACCACCACTCATGGGCCTCACTATCCAAATGTAATGTATCCAACTTAATGGCATCTGCCTCCATCATATGATTGAGCTGGAAATATGTGTCCAACTTCTGCACCCAAGATCTAGCTGAGCGTTTTGAGGATCCATCATATTTTTGAATGGTGACTTCCCCAAGTGTATGTTGCAACTCAAATTTCTATGTCATTTCCTTCATCCCTCCTCTAGGATGATATTTGAATTTAAGTTTGCAGAACTCAGCAAAGAACATAGTTGATTGAAAATCATCCCCCAATATTCTATACTCCTCCAAGTATGCCCCAAAGGGTTCATCCTTCTCTCCCTTCACCACTTTTCATGTTGTATCATTCCCCAAAAATTGTGACATGGTGGGTCTGGATGTCTTGGTGTACAAGTGAGGGTGACTCTACATGGCGGTGTGAGAATGACTTCCCTCTCCATTGTTAGAGCTCATTCACCATTCTATTTTTTTTTGGTTGGTCCCCTAAAGGAGTTATTAGCTAGTTTCCCCATTAGATCCACCATCAACTTTTGACCCTTGGCCAAACAATTCAAAATATTAAATAGGCTACTAATTTTATCATCATCATCATCCTCCATGGATCCTTTTCCTTTACCTAAAATTGAATCTGCTTCCTCTCCTACTTCTTCTTCTCCCTACATTACTTCCTCTTCACGTTCTGGAGGGGGTTCTGGTGTTTTTTCCCTATGTCTCATGTAAGTGATGTTATTTTCATCTTCTGGTCTCATAAATCTAAGTCAAAGTTTCCCCTCAAACCTCATAGTTGTTGAGGAACATGCTCTGATAGCACTACAATATCCTCCTTATAATTTTTTTGTATTTGTATCTCAATTTGGTAGTGTAGACTTCCGTCAATTTTATTTTTTTGTGTTTGGTTGTTTTCTAATGCGAAAGTGTTAATAGAAATTTAAAGCTCCCAAAAAACACATTTGACACCCAACAAAAATATAGGAAAGCAACGAAGCTAATTAAATACTCAGACTTTCTATGTTCCATGAATAAACACTAACACATGAACATTTCAATGGAAATTTATGTATTAATAATTTGCAGTAGTTAATACATAGCTAAATAAGTAGTAAACAAAATAGCAACCAAATACATAACCTGTTATAAATTTTTTAAGGAAAAATCTCCACAGGTATTGGAGGAAATGAGGTTGTAAACGAATGTTAAATGTGTCCACACCTCTAGTAGACAAAACCCACAACAAATGTTTCCTTTGATGTAAAAGAAATCACCTAGCAATAGAGAAAGCCGCTCCCACAAGGTAACAAATCATCCCACACTCCCTAGACTCAACCATAATAGTAGAAATGACCTAGCACTATGGAGGATATGCCTAGAACTGAGATGAACGCCCAACAAAGAGATATATTGTTGATCAACAACTCAGATTGATTCCCAATTCCTCCAATACTTGCCCCACAAGAGTACACGACCTCATTGAAATAAGAAATCACCCCACAAGAATCCTCGCACTACCTCTCATCAATATTTGCGCCCAACAGTCACAAATGTGCCCAGAAACAGAATATTTGAATCCCAAGCAGCAATAACACCCATCCATGGGAGAAAACCCCTATTCCACACTCAATTATGCACCCAATATGAGGAAAATAGTGCTCCTAATTGTAAACATAATCAGTAACCAAGAAATTGATCCTGAGAATGATCCCTTCCTTAAAAATATAACACAATGTCAAAATATAAATGAATCCGACCCCAAACTAGCTAGGGTGTATTGTTGCAACAATGAAACTAGTAATACAAGAAGGGTTTACAAAAAACCCTAGTCTATCTTCTCAAGGGTTCTCCAAAGTTCTTTCTCAAATAAGAAAATGCAAGAATGAGGAGAGACTCCTGATTTTCCCTTTTTAATTCCCTCTTGAGGCTTTTCCTTCTCGCTTCTTTTAATTTTATTTTATTAAAATCACTTTATGGGTTTCTACACTTTATAACTTAAAAATGGATTTTCATTGGCCTAGAAACCATGTCCCCTTTTTATCCATTTTAACTTTATAAAGTTTCCTAGGCGAATCATGTTCCTTAGGTCATTTTTCGCCTTAGCCTAAGGGAACTTATTAGGCTAGCAAAATTTTCCCTTATGACCCCTAGGTGGATGGGGACATTACATTGACTGTGCATGGAATAACATTATGTTTGGATGAAATATATCTACTAGGGAAATCCTGTGTTCTTAACTATAGGAGGTCTCTATCTCTAGCAAAATAGTTGCAAGTATATGTCTATCAAAAGATTGTGTGAATGGTGAATATGAGAAGGGTATGAACATATATAGTCATAGAGTGTGTAAATAACTGAAATCTCGGTAGTATCTTAAGTTCAAAGACGACCCAATATCCTTGCTTATTGTAAATGTCGTGTGGCTATATAATTATGTGTGTGTACGCACCTGTGTATCACTATGTTTGGATCCCTACAAAAATAGACTCCTCGCGGGATAAGACGAAACAAAGGCACCCTAGGTAGGAAATGGAATTCCTTGGACCCAGGCGAAAGTCCTCTAAAACTCAAAAGTCTTGAGAAGGACTGGAGAAAACCCTCGCAAAATTTGGCTAAGCCTTGGATCAGATTGTTAAGCCTGAGATAAAACCCTTGTTTTTCCTAAATGAATCTTGACCATCGATTTGGCACAACAGTTAGATATGAACCCTCTATCGGAGTAGGGACAGGATTAAATCTCAACCATTGATGTGGTGAGAAAATATATCCCCACCGTCCATCGTAGGGTGTCAATCGAAGTAATTTTGGAGAGATGGGCTCCGACAATGATACTCGAGGGAGAGATCTAGACTGTTAATCAAAACAAGGGTGAGATTTTATCTCGGTTGTCGATCCGTCGAGACAATAATCTTAGCCATTCTTCGAAGGACATCGTTTAGGGAAAGTTGCGGAGATGGAGGAGATGCACTTCGAAAGAATAACTCTGAGAAATGATCAAGACCTTAGATCAGCAAAAGAAAGATCAAATCCTAACCACTTTTGTTCATCTATGATTAGTTTTGTTATTATCAAGTTGTAATTAAATATGTTGTTAATCAATTTTAAATGTTTTAATCAACATTGAATTTGTCAACATGTCAAGTATTTGTTTCAGGGTGGTTCTTGAGTGTGCTAAAGAGCCTTACATATATGTTGTGTCTTCCAAAAATTATGCATTGTATATCTCAGTTTTTATTAAATTTTCTATTTATATTTTCAAAAAATAACCATTTAATCATTTTGATTTTTTACCTTATGTTCTATGTAAATATGAAATAGTTTGTATAAATTACTTGATTTATGATAGTCTTGAGCATTAAGTAAAATACAGTTTACAATTATAGCTCTTATGTCCAGAGTTCTATCCAATCGTACAATCCGTTGATAATGATTTTGGAGTAGATAATAATGGCATGTGCTTTCAGTTTTCTGGGGTTTGAAACTTTCAGACCCCATGGTGGCTTCATGGCAGAATTCAGGCTTCACAACTTGGATTGGTTTTTGAATGTCAAATGAATTCAAAATGTAAATGTAAACAATTAATTTAATATAATAAAAATCAATATTAAATCTATTTTTGTTATTTTTAATGTTAATTTTTATTTTATTTTTAGAACGATGGATGGTCGACTTAACAACTCACTCGTTAGAAGTTTATTTCGGTTTAAACTAATTCAAAATTGAAATGTAAATGATTGGATTAGAAAACTATATTAGTAATCGATAATCATTGAAATGTAAAGGATTGGATTAGAAAACTAAGCAATCAATAGTCAAATCTTTCATATTTAAGTAAATATTATAAATCCATATAATTCAAATTTAAGTAAATATTATAAATCCATATAAAAAAATTATTTCAAAATGTTCATTGTTATCTCCACCACATATTATTATGCTGGAGACTATTTTATTCTTTCATAAACTGTCACAGGCAGGATCATCTTGGGTGATCTTACATTTCAGTGGAACAATTGGATTTCAAATTTGATGTCAAAGACTTCAGAAAATGATGGTTGAATTAACAACTCACTCGTTACAGGTTTATTTCCGTTTAAACTAATTCAAAATTAAAATGTAAAAGTAATTCAAAATTGAAATGTAAAGGATTGGACTAAAAAATTATATCAATAATCAATAATGAAATTTTTCAAAAAATATTAAAAATCCATTTTAAAGCAAAGTTTATTGCAAAACGTTCTTTGCTATCTCCAAATTATTATGCTTAATCCAACTTTTATTCTTTCATAAATTGTCCAGTTGTTGTTGGATCATATTGGGTGATCTTACATTTGAGTGGAACAGTTAAATTTCAAATTCAATGTCAAAGATTTCATATATAATAATTTAAAATTCAGATTTAAATTTCTAATCTAAAAGATTAGAGTAAATAAAGTTATATTAAATTTAATTTTTTTTCTTTCAATTAAATGTAATGTAATTGTTTAAAAATTAATAAATAAATAAGAATGTGTTTTATTATTAAAAAAATTATATAAAATATAACACTTAAAAACTAATAAATAAATAAATGTATTTTATTGTTAATAAAAAAATTATTTAAAAGTTTTTTTATATAAATATATAATAAAAGTATAAAATTTAATATTCTCTTCTATTTTTATGATAATATTTACTTTTTATTAGATTATATATATTATAAATATTTATTTATCAATCACTATTTAAAATTAAGGTTTTTTTTAAATTTTGAATTTGTAGACAATATCATACCACACTTAGATTAGAGTGTTTATACAATAAAGGCTTTTCTAGAAATGCCAAGGTGGTATATTAAATGAGTGGATTTATGGTGACTATGAAACCCTAGTTACAAGACTTCCATGCCATATGGTAGTCATTTTCTTGTTGGTGAATTCTACTTTAAGTGTGCAACTCAAATAGAGACAAAAAAAAAATTGAAAAAATAAAATTCTCGTTACAATATTTTATTTCATTATCAAGTTTCTTTAAAATAGTTTTTTTTCTCTTGCTCTCTTCTTTGTAATTCTTCTTTGAATTTTTTCTTATAATGTTCTCTCCTAAAAATATCATTTTCATTCTAAAGGTCTTACTAAAAACAACTTAGCTAGTGCTTACAATTTCTCCTTCATTAGAGAACATTGTTGTTTCATGCTCCTTGGTGTGCCTTTACAATTTCTCCTTTCTTAGAAGACACTATTGTTTCATGCTCGTTGGAATGCCTTTGCTTAATCATTCTTCTTTCATTAGAATTTCATTGCATTGTTTTTTTATATAATTATTTTTTCTTTTATACCTTATTTACACGACATTTATACTATATTAGAAAAATTTGACCACAAACATGTAATTCTTTTACTAAAATAAAATAAAAATTATGACCACAAGGTAATGGTAAATAAAAACCCAATTTAATACTAATATTTAATACTAATAGACATTGAATTGAACAGCCCAAGAAACTAATAAAAAAAAAAATATTTCATTATTTATTTTCATTTACACAAAATCATGTTTCAGATACACATTTAACCCTAAGCCGACCCTATTAATTAGTCCAAAAACTAATAAATAAAAGAGTTATTTCATTATTTATAATGTATTCTACATAAAATCATGTTTCACATACACATTTAACCCCAAGCCAACTCTTTTAATTGAACTCATAGTTTGAAAGATATTATTTAAATTAACGGCATTAACCATAAGCCAATCCTATTAGTTGAACTCATAGTTTGAATGATATTATTTAAATTGACGGCATTATTTAGTCTGTTGGACTCTCCTGCATCACTTGTGAAGCAACAATCCCAAAATAACCTATTAGTGTATCTAACAAACTTTTTTTTATAATTAAATTACAATTGTTTTAATCAGAATCACTATATTTCATCCCAAGCCCAATCTCGCATCAGAAGTCCAAACTGAACCAAAAACCAAAACCTAAGTGCACTGTCCACGTTGCGCTACTCCGTAGATAAACCCCAACATTAACATTCAAGAGTCATTAGGTCCATCACCATAATACAAATTAATCAACTAATGATACAACCCTGGTTTTCCATAAAGATCAACGATAACAAGTATAAAACCCTAAGTTTTCCATTAAGATAAAATATGTAATGTTCAAAAAACTTGTTAGGGTAGTTGCTCACATTTGTTGGATTACATTTGGCACACACCTCACCGTCTGCATCATAATCGCACTTTACTTCTTACTTCCTTTTTTGGTTTATAACTCATCAAGTTTTTAAAATCATAGTAAATTGGATATTGTTAATATTTTAGTAATTTAAAAACATAAATGTATTTGTGTTTTAAATGATTTGAATGTATAAATATTAAATGATTTGATTTGAATTGGTTCATAGACCAATTCTGTATCCGTAGACGTTAGCTATTATTATTATCAATTAATAATAAATATTTAAAAAAACATTACAGTAGTTTTAATTAAAAATTATTTAAAAAATAAAAATCTAACAATAAATATACAAAATAAATTAAACAATAATTTATTTGATGAATAATATTAAATTAAACAACAATTTATTAATTTATTTGATGAATAATAATAAATAATTAATGTAAGCTTTATTAAAATTAGAATTTAATATATATTTTCATAAAAATATTAAATATATTAAATTTTTATTTATAAAAATACAAGGTTTTGAAATCTTTTTGTTTTAATATTCTAAACCAGTTAATATTGGTTTTTTTGGATTATTTTGAATATTTATTTGTACTTTGTTATAATTTTATGTATTTTATTTTTATTTTTTTAATAATTTTTAAATGGAGGTTAAAAATAAAACTTCTATTTTCTTATAATTTCTATAAACTATTTTTTAATCAATATTATTAATATCATTAT
>ML777691.1:821299-837476 GCA_009831015.1 Picea engelmannii | reverse complement strand
GGATTTTGACTTTGTGTGATATTTTATATTTATATTGTAAAAATAAAGAACATCCATCGTTTTGCTAGAGTTTTGGTTGCAAGAGTGTTTGGAGGTTAATTCAAGGTAAAGGGTAATCAAATGGATATACGGAACAAAATTTCATTCTAAGGCCCGTCTTTGAGAAAATGCATAACATCTGGGGTGGCATAGGCACATCTGAAGTTGCAGTGGTAGCAATTGGATAATACAATTACGTGTCTTACTAGTTGTCGATTTTATTAGTCACCAAATCTATTTTTGGATAATATAAGTACGTGCCTCACTAGTTGTTGATTTTATTAGTCACCAAATCTATTTTGACACCAGAAACATTTAAATAATTTTATTGCATATTATGCTATATTTATTGAAGATATATGGGACAACATTGTTTCAAAAGCTTTGAAGATTATTTTTTGAAATTTTGGAAATGTAATTAAAGGTTGAGATGATCCTATGTAATGTGGTTTGCCCCACTTAAAGAAAATTTAGGAGGTTGAAGTTAACTTAATGTGGTTTGCTTCACATTGATGGGAAGAAGAAAATTGAGGAGGTTGAAGTTAACAACTAGTACAACGCTGGTGTTGTCGCTGGTGAACGCCGAAAGTTAGCATTCTCGTGAATTGAAAGTTGATGAAATCCAAAAGTTAATCTTAAATGTGGTAATTCCAAAGGTTAATGAGTTAAACGTGGTAATCATATGGTGGTACAGTAATTTTTTAATATGATTAGGTAAATGTTAAAAAGTAAATAGGTTAACTGATGCATTCAAAAATACAAGGAAGTTATGAAGAGTAAATCACATTCATTGATTTGGGAGGACGACTAAGAATATTCCAGTATTTTCAATTGTTGGCCATCAGATTAGAATTTTAGATTAAAAGGTGATTAATTGTGCCCATTTCCAATAGGTATACGCCTTTCAACTTAAATATTGGATTTTATTTATAAAATTAATAGTATATTTTTAAAATAATTTTTTTTTTATAAATTTCCGTAATACTTTATAGTATTTGAAGAATATAATTTTTATATGTATAAATAAAATTATGTTTTATTTATTTATTGAACAAATAAATAAATTATATATATGTGGGAAAAACTAAGGTATTCTATTGTGAGATTCTTATGTGATTAATTGAAAAGATTTGTTTTTACATGAAAGACGTGGAAGGCACATATATATATATATTTACCCCAACGTTTACACCTACTATCTTGGCATTGATTACAATTGAACTTTTCTTATTGCATCTAAGGGATTCAAATCCATCTTAAAAGTGTATAACAAAAATCACACTTCTAAAATACGTTAACTTTTGAATACAGTCGTCATCTATGAACAACAACAAATATTTATAAAATTTCAAAAGGAGAGTCACAATTTTAATCATCCATCAATGTCACGACTCCCAAGTGATGAGTGTTCAATAGTCATTATGCCTTTAGTATTAAATTAGCATGGATGTGAATCATGATCAAGATTTAGGATTCAACATCCATTGCTTTCTTTTGGGCATCTAAATACTAAAATAATCTTGATCCTTGATGGCTCTCATCTATTCATTGGTATGTTGTATCCTTCCGCAATATTAAGTCTATTACAAAGCTCACTCCCACATAATCCTACCATCATATTGGTGTATTTCTCATTTTAAATGTCACTTCATGAAAGCTTGGATACTTGGTCTTCTTGAATCCCCACTTGAAATCATGTGAGAGAGCTAATCTTGTAGCAAAATGACACACTTTCTGGTAGGCCTATGGCCTTCCCGTCTCACCAACACAGATTCTTTTGGGCAATAAAATTCTTCTTTCTATATTGATCTTCTTTGATTGGTTGTAATCCTTGCAATATGCCAATCAATAGTCGCATTGACCAGTAGATGAACCAATCGACCTCCCAATAGTCAAGTTGACCAAATGACAAAAAAGTTGATTGGGAGAAAGGAAAGTCGACTATCTGCAAGTCGGGTCCACCAATTCTCTAGCAAGTCGACTAGATGAAAGGAAATTCGACCATCCGCAAGTCTAGTCGACCAAATGTCTAGTTGACCAAGGGATATGAGTCGACTGAGAGAAAGCCCAGTCAAATAGAAGGCAGATCTAGTCGACTAGCAAATGTTGTCAGTCGAAAAGGAAAAGAGGGAAATGAATCGGGTGGAATGAGTCGACCAACAATTGGGAAAGAAATATTTGGAGGTGAATTTGATATTCAACAACAAATAAAAAATGTTCGAAGGGCGATTTGGGTAACTAAGGATGAAGGAAAGACATCTAGAGGACGAGTTGGAAAACCAACAACATAGAAAACATTTAGGGAAGGTAATTTGACTTGAGGAATGTGTATGGTTGCAGGAAGGGTGAGAAATTCACCCAAGCAATAAAAGCCATGCCCAGGTAGTGGGTAAAATTCCTAGGGGTCTCTAAATTCACCCAGGTGAGTATAAATTATCCCAGGTAGTAAATGAAATGCACATGGGTTTGTAAATTCACTCAGTTAAGTTTAAATTTTCCTAGGAAGTGGAAGAAGGCTTTGGACGGGTGCTATGGGCTAAAAAAAGACACTTCAATAGAATATGCATAGATTGTCATAACTTAAAACCAAATTCCCAAAGCATAGATTGCAATAACTCCTAGATTCAATATTTAAATGGGATTTTTATTATGTTGAGGAGAAAATTACAATGGGGTGAGCTATACACAAACTTTGCGTATTGTTACTCACTGTGAAGAACCAAATTACAGATGTCATGGATCAGAAACACCTTCTCTTAGAGTGAACATGTGTTGGACCAGGCCATTTTGGGAATCGCGCAGGAGCAAAACGCGTGACAAATCAGCAAAGGAGCAGTGTGCGTGGAAGACAATAAGTGTATTTAAAGGAGTCAGCACGCAAAAGGTGGAAGTTAGTTAGGAGTTTTGGGACATTTTTTCCACATTGTAATGGGTAAGCCCCAATGTATAAGTATAAATATGTATGGGTTTTGGGTAGAAAGTAAGTGGTTAGCAGATGAGTAGTGGATTATCTCGTAAGTTCAGTGTTGTAGTTTTGTCGAGTTTATGAGTATGAGCTGAGTCGAAGATCAGTCGAGAGGTATGTGTGCATTGCAACATAGAACGACTTGGGTAGGTTTGGGTTTTTACTGAAGATCCTTGTATGAGCACAGTGCACACCCATCGTAAGGAAGACTATGAATGAATAATATAAGAAGCCAGTTGTTGTGGACATAACCCAGTTTGGGGTGAACCGTGTTAAATCCTTGTGTTTTGATGTGTATGTTGTTCATGATTTGTTTTTCTTTCTATGATGTTCATTGTGCACATAGAATAGATGCTTAATGGTTAATATGAATATGTATTGGATAGTCCTACGCATATGTTGAATGGTTAAGTAGGATGATTATGTCAGATGTTATGGTACTATTATGGTTTTTCACACATAATATATGAATGAATGTTAAGAAAACAATAAGTATGAATGTCTCATATTCCCCCATGACCGTGGAAGCCTGGTTCCTGTTGTCCTCATAAGTGCCTCGGGTGAGACTTCACCTGCTTGTGGGTGATGCCTAAAGGTCTGGTATCTTGGAATTTGTTGGTGGATTAATGTTTAACCCCGGGTTTGCCCATTGCGCGCCAACAAATGGATTTGTTGTTGGGACTAGGATCTACGAATGAGGGGAATGTGGAGGCCTACTAAGGAGGAGATCAAAGAATGGTTGAATACTAAGGTGATCGAGTTTGCAGTAGACCAGAATCATAATCCATGGATTAACGCAAAAGAATGGATACAAAGGTATGTGTTTACATATTTGCATGAATTTTTTTCGCTAACTTCTCGAGTATTTTAGTAGAGTGGATCTAAAGATTTTTGAACATATTAGAAGATATCGAACCGTGGTTTCGAGGAACTAGACCCTTGAATTGATCTGACATGTTAATGCAGTAAGCAATAAGACATCACGCACAGTTGATTACTGGCTAGATAGTGTGTTGGGAGGTTATGTTACTAAATTTGCCATAGATTGTGCTTAGTCATATAGTGTTGCTAAGATGGAATTCTTTAAAGGATCGCACATAAGATACCTGAAGTCACTATTTACGTGGATTAAGATGTTGTTGTGTGACAAAAGAGATATGACCATGGAATTTGATTGATAAGTGTCTTCGCGCACATAGGGGAATTGAGGGTTGACCAAGGAATGATCTAAGTGTAGAAGAGAAGGAA
Source organism: Picea engelmannii (assembly GCA_009831015.1). Lineage (NCBI taxonomy): Eukaryota > Viridiplantae > Streptophyta > Pinopsida > Pinales > Pinaceae > Picea > Picea engelmannii. The sequence goes on along the minus strand of ML777691.1, from coordinate 833,224 downwards.
TGAGGAATGGATGGGATGAGGATGCCGAGAGAAGAAGAGTGTGCGACAAACAAACAGATCAAAGTATTGCACAGTGGTAAGAGATTTAGACTAAATAAGAAGAGAATTTTGGCTGAGAGAGAGGGGTAGCATAGTGAGATCAAGGAAAGAGACACTGGTGTAACACTCCAGATCAAAGGGAGTTTGTGCACAAAAGAAAATATTTTCCAACCCAGTCCAGTAGAAGAGGATCCCACTCAGATTGGACTCTACGTCGAACCTACGACCTCGTGTGCATCGCCAAGAACTTAGGTAAGATCAAAAGTTTTGTCAATTGTAGTTAGTGAAGGAAGTAAAGATAGTAGTAGAAGTAATCAATGTAGCGAAAATAATACATCAAGCTAGAATCAGTTAGTGTTATCAAGAAAAAATACCTCACAAAATACGATGGTGGGGGTATATCCCACCATAAGGATGCATGTCTTTTAAGGGGGCGGTTCAGAAGATCCAGAAAAACATTTGTTCATTTGTGACATAATATGGACTGTGAAGAACGTCCAGGGAAGATTGTGTAGTTGGCAACGACCTTCAAAGATCGCGCATTATTGTGGTATATGAAATATCAAAATCTACACTTGCAAGTCAGACTAGAACTTGGCAGAGGTAAGACAAGACTTGCTGAAATAATTCCAGAAACCTAAGTGCATTACAAAGCTGAAGGAGATTAAGTAGATAGTAAATGAATCAATGTGGGACTACGAGCAAAGGTTCAAGATACTAAAGGATCGACTGACATTCCAGATTCCATATGAACAACACATGGAGTGGTTTATTTTAGGTTTTTTTCCACATATCCATTGCCCTTTGACGCAACAAAATATTGTGTCATAGTTAGAAGCTTTGGAAATTGCTATGAAATTAGAAGTGTCCCTTGTAGGATAAAATTAGAAGTGTACCTATGGAAGAGAATTGCACATGCCCAAGGCACAAGAGAATCCAAGTATACAAGCTAAAATATCCAATGGAGAAGCAAGTGAATCTTTCTGTCCTATATAGAAGCAATAAATAATGATACAAATCGGCTAGTAAATGATAATCAAAGATGCTAAATAAGTCACTAAAATTTAATCAAAGATGCAAGAGATAAACTAGTAATGACTAGTATAATTCAAGTGAGATAAGATGAGACTTTAACAACAATATAGGGTTGTTCAAAGATGTTATTGCCGAGATATTGTAACAACCTTATGGCTGTATACAAATATTTCTACAACAGAAAATTCCAACCACCAAAAGCTACAAGTAAACCACCCAAAAGATGCACAATGACAAGTAGATTATTATGGCAGCTTCCTAGCAAATTTTGACGGTTGAAAAGAGAGCAAAAGTAAAAGTTAGAGAGAAACTTGTTGCAGCCCTAATGGCTGTAGCTTTAATGATATAACAACAATAATATATCCTTGGATAAAACGGATGCACTATTGGCTCAAACAAGCTAGTAGAGCATATAATTGATTCCACTTCAAACAATTTGAAAATCTCGTAAAATCACATTACCCAATGCAAACAATTTATTTCTCCAATGAAAATTTCATATTAGTTCCTTTAATATGTGGGTAAATGGAGTCTTGGATGTGTGAGTTAGATCCACAATATCCCTAGGGGTGTAAGTCCTTTTACTCCCAAGGGCATGCAAATCAAACTAAGGTAAATCTAGGAGGGTGTACACCCTTGTACTCCTCCTAACAACCTTGGTTAAAAAGACTTGTCAACTAGAAATGAGATGAAGTTTTGGAGGATGGTGTATGAAAATATACTCCTCTTAGGGTTTCAAACAAGAATAGTATGGAACAAGAAGAAAACACCAATAAAATGCAAAAAATTCCTTACAAATCCCACAAGATGCAAGATCAAACCCTAGTTTACCAAAACATATCCATCCATAAGCAACAGAGTAAGCCTCCAAGAGGTGTGCACCACCTTAAATCCACAATATGTCAATAAAGATCACCAAAATACATTTTCACAAGAGTGACATATCCAAGTTGTCCAAAGAGGGCGCAAATTTTAGCCAAAAATCTTCTCCAAGATAGGAGAGTTATGGTAACAATGAAATAAAAATGATCCTTATTTATTTAAAACTCCTAAAAAGCGTTTGTCCACTTAATTTAGGATAAACCAAAAAAACAAGGGAGACATTTCCCTTTATTTTTCCCTTTTACAACATTAAATTCAATTTGCACATGAGGAAATCCCTAAAAAGGCATAACGTCACCCCTTATAGGGCAACATTTAGCACTTTGAGCAATTCGTTTGAGCTTGGAGATGAAACGTTGGGCCTCCAAATGCCTCCTCCTTGTGTGCTAGGGTCTCTTCCATCAAGCCAAGGCTTGTCTCCATTAAAAAGTTGCCAAGTGTCAAGCCAACACCGCCACAACCAAAACCCTAGCCCCAACAAAACGTCAAGCCCCAAGATGTAGCGCTCTAGCCTCCAAAGGCAAGTCGTTGGGGTGATGAAGGGCTAGGATAGGTCACCCAAGGTGTCTCTCAAGCCTCCAAAGGCTACCATCATAATCTGGTGTGCAGGACATGGTATCCAACCTATGGGCTTCATGCCCTAAGGAAGCCCAAGCTAGGCTTATTCCTCCAAAATTGTCCACCAAGCAAGGTCCTTCAAAGACAATGAATATGCCCTACAAGGATCTCAAGTCAAACGTATGATGATAATTAAATCAAATCAATAAAATAGTCACCTAAGCATGTGCATACAAAACCACCTCATCAAATTTAACAAGTGCTCAAAGACCCTATGCAACTTGCCAAGTTTAGATATGGGAGGGTTGACAAAGTGACCTATTGAGTGAATCATTCCCTAAGTCAAGGAGTGTTTCCCAGGTGGACCCCCGTCTAAGCCATGTGGATAAGAAAAAGTGGATGGGGGAACTACTTTTGGGCATGGGTTTCATGACATACAAGGGATCATAGTGTCTCATTTATGGGTTCCTTTGTAGAGGGTGTGTTGCACCTTCATTTTCAATGCATCCTTTTTCCAAGCCCATGTAATTCCATTAATTAATTAATGTCTAGAACAACTGGATACTCCCTATGGGGTAATGCATAACTTGGGGGTAGTACCAAAGTCTCACTTGAAGGGAGAGCTACATAGAGTTCCATGGGGGTAAAGTCTAGCTTGTAACACACTTGTGTAGATCCCTCAACAAGTGGGACATTTATTTATAAATGTGTTTTCTTTTGCAGATCTTTGAATTTTTAGGAGAAACATTTCATTGTTCTCAAGACCTCTTTGGGCGAGAATATGGAAGGTTATGATTTGGATTTTATCTTTTTCCAGCTACATTCCCTCTAGGTCTTCATCCCCTTCTTCCCATGAAATGATGGACAATCCCTTCTTGGGTTAGTACACCTGAAAATCCCAAAAGATAAGGAGGGGAGGGGATAAAGTGTGGAAAGTATGATCGGGATGGCACGATGGCTCGTCAAGGAGACCTCCCAGTAGAAAACCCATCCCTAAGGGTGACCACTTATTGGGGAACAATGTCAACCACCGAGGTGAAATAGGGAAAAGATCATAACTCCCAAGCATACACTACATAATCAAAATCAACTTTAAATGCAACACACACAAATGCCTCAAATATTGAAATGACACTCACCATAATACATGGCTTGTACCTCATGGAGAAAGACCCAATGTCTTTTGGAAGCAAGCCGGTGTGGAAAATACCATCATGATGAGTGTCTATCAAAATTTGAGCACGATGGTGGTTGGGAATCTTCATAGAACAAGCTCGGGTCATCGAAAGGATACTCATCACAACTCTCAAGGGATGTCTGAGAAACATCATGAGCATATTGCGACAAGTTATCTTCAAATGGACGGAACAAATCTGTAACCATATCATCATTAAGCTTCCAAACATTTGAATCATGTACAGGTGAAAATAAGTCCTCTGAAGATGAAAACTCAAACCATTTTGCTCGAGAGCTACTTTCAATGTCGTAAATGGGATCTCTATAAAAAATGAAACAACTCTCATCCCATTTGCGTCTCCCAACACGTATGAAATCATTAATATGTTGAAAAACCACATCAGAGATGTTCTCCATGAGATCATTTGCATCATCAAGGCTAATAATTTCTTCATCTTCGTGTTCCGGAAAAAGGTAAGGCATAACAACTTCATCTTCATCAAGTGGGAGAAAGGATACCAATGTCTCATCCTACTCATTTGGATGTTGTACTTCCTTAGGGTCTTCTTCTTCTTGACAACTTTCTTCATGGACCTATTCTTTAATCAAGCCTTTTTCATATTCAATAAAATAAAAGAATTCACCATCCTGATCTTGATCTCTAACAAGTTTGCATATTTCTTCGGGCATGCAAAGTGATTCATCATCATTTGGGAAGTTTTCCTAGTACCCATACTTCTCGGTCACATCGTCATACAATTATTTTACTCCATAATATGCAATGGAAACCACTCATGCTGAGTTTAGGGTAGGATTTTCCTCATTATTTTGGAGGATAGCATCATATTCTTCTTCTCTCCGTTCACAGAACTTTCGAAAAAGTCTTTATCAGGACAAAGTTCTATCATTTGTTCACAAAACTTGTAGTCTTCTTCTATTCTTTCCTTGAGAAACTCAAAACTTTCGTCATTACTGTCATCAAATTCTTCTCTTTCAATTGTTGTTTCAAAAAACTCTGGAATAAGCGTTTCTCTTAAACCTTCAATAGGATCAAGGTCAAAACCTTCCCTTGAAAAAACATCCTCCAGGTCTTGAATTGTCTCTACAAGAATTCGAGCTTTCGGTCCCCAACGTTTAAGGAAATTTCTGGTGAGCATCGTTAAAGAAGATATACTTCTTGGCTTGCAAGAATGCTTGATCCAATTCCTTTGTTCATTTTCCAAGGACAATAAAAATAATTGCATGCATACACCCTCATGTTGTACTTTTTCATAGTATATGCATCTGGTAAACTCAACAATGTGTGCTATATCCGATCATGTATTACCATCAAACATTGGGATGACATCCAACTGGTTTATCAAGCACTTGTTCAAATACCTATCCATAGTTTTGGCATCCAAGGCCTTGTATGATTCATGAAAGTGCCACAAATCCATGCTTCCATCACTTGGGATATCACCTCTATGGAGTCGCCAGATGAGACTAATGCTCATAAAAAATCATAAGGGAACGTCCCTCAAATGGAGTCGCCAGGAAATATCGTGGTAAAGGATTTGGGATGGAAGCTTTCCAAAGTGTCGTTAGGGCACAAAAGAGGATTCAAAATCCTCCCCGAACAAATTTTAGGTTGGACAAATCCCGACCCAATCCATGAGATGGCGATAACTGTGGGAGAGTCTACCCATTGTCACCTTAGATAAATCCTCCCCTCATTTTAGTGAAGGACAAATCCAACATAAGGGGGGAATCCCAGGTGACCCTAGGGGGAATGAGATGGAACATGAGGTTATGGAAGATAATGCCCCTATAGGTAAAAATACTAAGTGTAGTGTGGCTTGGGAACGAGTCTTGGAGATAGTCAATGGTTGCCAAGTGCTTGAGTACCTATGGAAGATAGTTGCACCTGCTCGAGACATAAGAGAATACAAGTATACAAGAAAAAATATCCAATGAACAAGCAAGTGAAGTTTGTTTTCCTATATATAAGTATTAAATAATGATACAAATCAACAAGTAAATGATAATCAAAGATGCTAAATAAGTCACTAAAAGTCTAGTTAAAGATGCAAGAGATAAGCTAGCAATGACTAGTATAATTCAAGTGAGATAAGACAATACTTTAGCAATAATATAGGGTTGTTCAAAGATGTTATTGCAAAGATATTGTAACAGACTTATGTCTGTAGAAAAAATATTGCTACAATTGTTCCTGAGATTACACTTAAGGCTTAGAAGCGTAATGTCAAGGCATCATAAATATAAAGGTTGATTTTAAGAAGTGCTTTTTCTTTCGATAGTTATATAAGAAATATTCCTAAAATGAAAATAAAAACAGAACAATATAGAAGCTGTAATTTGTCGTCCAAGTCGATTTATGAAATTAGGTAAGGTGAGAGAAACTTATAAAACTGTTAAACAAAACAAGGCATCAACGTAGAGATGAATCTTATCCTGTCCATAGTAGAAAAAAAGAAAGCATGCACTCTTTAAAGGATATAAGATTTAGTTATCCAAGTAGCTTACATGTCTTCTATTTACTGATAACAAATATAGAGGAAAAACTGCTTGCTTAACGAACAACCAGTTTGGTGTGATTACAATAGTTGTTTTACTAAATTGTAAACACTTACTTATAAAAGAGACATTTAAAGAAACAAGAAATATGGAGTACAAAGAGGAAACATAACTCATACTACAAAAATATTGGAATCTCTGTCTGCGCTTGTATTAATTCTCACAAAGGATATTTTCTCTTAATTACATTCAACAAGAAGCAGCCATTGTTCAATCTTTGAAATATGTATTTATACAAAAGGTTCTCAACCCTAAACGGTTGGAATTCTCCTTATTTCTAAAATAGTAAAAATTACAAAATGTGAAATTTGAAATGCTTCACTTATATCTCTTCTGTCTCTTCGTCATGCTAGTGGAGAGATTTTTCCTTCTTGTCATCCAGCTCAGAGATAGACAATTTCTAATCATGATCTATATAGATGATGTGTACATGCTGTCTCATTGGTTTCCGGAGGTGCTTCCTTTTCCTGGCTCAATACATTTAACACATTTGCTCACAAATTGCACCACTAGCTTGGAGGGCTTTGTTGTATCATTTGCCTCAAAGGTATACAACTTCTTTTCTATATGAGGCAGTTTATCTTCCATCCTGCTAGCTTCTAGAGATAAAGACTTTAATCTTAAGCTAGGGTTGACTATCCATTTATTTATCGGAGTAAGATCAACCTGTTTCAATTGTAAAATTTCAGCCCGGGCTGCCTCCATACTTGCCTCGAAATCATATTGATTTTTTTTCATATCAATCTGTCCCAAGTCTCCATAGATATTATGTTTTGTCATGTACAATGATTATTTGTCAAGAGCATAAAAAGATTCTTCACAAGCCTTTTTCACCTCCCTGGCCAATCTTTTTCTTTCAACTATATTAGCTTCCCAGGTCTTAAGTATTATATCTCCTTGGGTTTGTTTTGAGAGGGACAATCTGGTGACCTTGGTAACCTCCTCCTTTGCTACTAACATGACAACCTCCTGGAATGTGACTCTAGTTGCAGTGGCCTCCTTCTCCCTTATGCAAATATTTTCTAAAGAGTGTTTTGCCAATCGATAATAATATTGAACACCTTCTATTTTAATTAAGAGGTGCCACTAGGGTGATCCCATCTTCTCATGAATCTCTAAAGCATGGGCTTGGAAAGATAATATATCCACTACTTCTTTTTCGGTTAAGCTTATTTTCACCTGCAATTGTCTGACCAATTCCCTGCTTGCTTGTGACTCTTTATGTGTCTCATCAAGGCTGACCTTGAGCCGTTGAATTTCCTGCATTTCATGGGATGTAGTTTGCTCAAAGACTTTAGTCATCTCGCTCCTGACTTCATGCTCTACAGTCTTTATTTTTCCCTGCAATTGGCTCACCAATAGATCCTTTTGCTTCAACTTCTCCTTCAGGCTGCCTACTGAAAACTGGTTTGTTGTTGCAAAAGATCATAGCGAGCCTGCAACATCTGTAGCGAAGTCTTCTTCTTCTAGGGCTTGCCTGTCCAATAACACCCTTTTCTTCTTGACAATCAAACCATCGCTTTGATGCATTTCTCTTCTTACTGAAGAAGAATTCTGAAGGAGGCATCTCTTCTGCCAAAATAGGTATAAGATCTTTTATGAATACAACTTTTGCACTCGGGCTCCCTCTATTGAAATGTAAGGGTGTGATGGATTGGATAGGGCTACCTATCTCAGTGGATGTCCGCTTACCGGCTGTGTCAGTAGCTGGTTTGTCTAGTGTGGACATTGTCTTTTCTTCACCCTATTTTATCAAGGCCTCAATCTGTTTTTCAGCGTGATCTCTTTATGGACCTGTCAATGTGGTGTCTTCCTTCTGAGTCAAAACCTCAGTCTTCTCCAAACTTTCTTGAGCATCCTGTCTACTGGAGCTCCTCGTTTCCAAGATCTGGGTATCAACTCGTTGTGTAGATGGAGGTATTAGGGTCTCTCCCTGCAATACTTTGGGAAGGATATTTCTTCGATGCTTCTGGAAGTTATAAAACTCGACCAATTTATCTGGAGCGAGGGCTTGAACTCGAATCAAAACTTCCTAATAGGACCTTGCCCTTCAGAATACTTTGTCCCGAGGAGAATCTTCATGTTCATATATTTTCAAATTGCAGAGGGCCATGTGATTACCTACAATCTTTAACGGATCGTGCTTCTTCAATTCGATATTGACTAGCTTGATTTCTTCCAGGGCCGCAACCTCTACTTTCAAATGGCCGAAATATTTGGCTTTATCTTCCCAAAGTTTTGAATGATAAACATGTATGGGATTGACACTAGTTGGAGTCCAGTTCCAACCCATCAGGGGAAAAGGTGTCATAAAGCAGACGACGTCCATGATATAAGCCAACATGAAGAATGAGGTAGGTTTCCCCTTGACTTTTAGTGATTGATATTCTTTAATCTCCTTAACCAAACTCTCTGACAACATCCTTGCCCAGTCAAAAGAATACCCCTCTGTCACCGTGTGCATAATAGGTACCCACTATAACAAGAAATGGGTTGTGTTTTCCCTCCCATAGAGTCTACACATCATCATTGCTATATACATTATGTGAGGCTCTAGTGAAGAGACTGTATATACGCCATGGGAGTCAACTTTGAACTTCTCAGGGTGAGAGTACCAATCCTTAATTAAGTCAGGCATGTTTTTTTACATATTGGACACATTCCTTGTTGTCAAAGTCCACTAAGAAACTGGCATTGTAAATGAAATTGGGTGTTGGAGACAATTTGTACATTACGTGTAGATGTTCCAGCTAGAAATACCCAACTACGACCTTTTGTGAATTGAAGATGGTCCTGGTCAGAGTATCAACGTTTTTCAGCGCCCAACTGACCATATCATTGTAGGGTAGGAGTCTAGGCCTCTTTGATATCTTATGTAACTCTGATTGGGCCACAATTTTGTATTTGGTAGCCATGGTCTCCATCTCCTCGCCACTTGAATCATCCGGGCAATTGACCAATTCATACTGTAGAATATTGAATACTTGCATCCAGGATTTAATGACGTCTATGCTTTTGGGCGAGGTATCATAAAGGGTATCTGTGTTCTGGCTCGAAATTTCACCAGGCGTTGTAGTTTCTTTTTGTGGAGCCATGGTATCAGGCCAAAAAACTCTGTTATCTGTCAGAGGGAATGCGCAAAATTATTTATCTTGAAAACTTGCTGCTCAGTAAAACGCACAATGAAGTTCAAATTCAATACCCTTTTCCTTTAATTGCATCGATTAACCAATACCTCTACTAACGAAACATTTACTTTCCTTAATGAATAAGATTTAGGCGGTGGTCCAGAATCTCATTTGGAATGATTGTCGTAAATCAATTATTAATGTCATTAATTTTTGTGAAAAGCACAAATGAAATTTGAATTTATCTGAGTTATTATTCAGCGAAGGATTAATCACGTGATAATCATCGTTAATGCACTAGTGATCCGAAATCGGATCCAGAAGCCTGATAGGGCTTGAAAAATGCTCAAAAATGAAAGTGCTTGGAATGCGACGAAACCTATGCCATTGCATCCGTCTCATCTTCCTGATTCTGGTGGTATATTTACTTTGTCAAACAGGCTCCGTATGGAGAAGATATCGCGTTCTGTCCGAAAAGTCAAACAGGGAAAAAAAGGGGATGACTGTACAGTCCGTACAGTCCACGTGTCATGTCCGTACAACTGACGTGGCAGGGCCGTACAACTGACATGGCGGATCCAGAATGTGACACGTGGCAGCCTCGGATGATGACACGTGGCAGCACCGGGAGGCGACACGTGGCAGGCAGATTTGACCGTTTTGGCGTACAGTTGGACTAATCCTGAGGTGACACGTGTCACCACTGAAAGGTTGACATGTGGCACGGGTGACGTCATCCAGTGATGTGGCAGGCTGACGCGGCAGTACGACGGATGACATGGCAGGTGACAGAGCAGTGACGCGTGGCAATACGACAGACGACGTGGGCCAATCAACAAGCGACACGTGTCATGGTTCGGTTGGTTGGTAAGGGTGCCACGTGGCCCAGTCCAGGGCTGCCACGTGGCACCCCATTATTGGTTGTTGGTTTATATGTGTAAAAATCGTTTGGCTCGGCCGGGAATTGAACCCGTGACCTTCGGGTGGCCGAAAGGACTGGTAGGGCTGGGCTAGCCACCCGCCCCGCCGGTGGTTCTTGTTATGTAAATGGATTATTTTATATTTAAAATGATATAAAAGTTTAAACCGGCGGGAAAAGGGCTGGGGCCTAGCCCCAACCCTCCGTACATATAACCATAACACATGACCACGGGCGCAGAGTCGTTAAAACAAATGGGCGCGGTTATAGCCATTGGCCCCACGGTTTAACACCTGTCACCACACGACTGGGAGCACGGGATTTTGTTATAAAGTTTGAACCATGGTTCTATTTATGTGCCATGAGACCTGGGGCTCTACCACCAAAAACGCGCGGGGGTTACAATAGCCACGGTTATGACCGCTAGCGCCGGGGCTGGAGCCAATGGGAAGGGGCCAGCGCGTGGGCGCTCGGCCACATGCCTTCCCATACGACCAAATTAGGAGGTGCACGCGCGATGGAAGGGGCTTATGCCCATATGTATAGTCCAAAGTGGGTTTTTTCTATAGTTTGGTGGATTTTTAAAAGATTATATGCCTGTTTTAGTTGATTTTCTCCATTTTTGGGGGATATTGGGCATTTTTGGAGGCCAGATTCTTGGAGGAAGTTGGGGATGAGAAACCAACTTCAAGTCTATATAAACCAGTCCTGTTTGAGGCCATGGACAGTCATTCAGAGCAGAGTTATACTGATGAAAAGCCAAGCCAAAATCAGTTTGATGCAGAGAAGCCTTTGAGGTGGAGACGCTGTCGGATCGTTTCTGGGAGCTTGGAACATCCATTTTGCGTGCCGTTTTCTTTGCAGGGTTCTAGAGATCTGGACGAACAAGACCAGATCAGTCTTGTAGCCATTTGGAATTGCAGCAATGTACTTTTGAGCATTTGAACAGAAATAAAGAAGCCTCCCCCACAGAGAAAAGGCCCGGAGACGTAGGCAAAAGTTGTGCCGAACTCCGTTATCAATCTGTGTGTTTATGGTTTGCTGTCTATTATTCATTTCAGATCTGCATATGTGTATTTGGCTGTTATAATTCCTCTTCTTTCCTCATTCTTTCACTAAATTCTCAAATGGTTAATTAACGCATGCAAAATTAAAACTCAACCATAGTCATTTAAAAGATCCTACGGATCAAGTGGTATCAGAGCCAGTTGACGTTTGGATTTGAGTTGCATGTTAACCAGGGAAAAGCTACAGTGTGGTGAAGGTGAGCTTGTTGCAGAGAATCCATTAATTGGATTGAGAAAGAGAGCTTCTTTCAAAGAGAAGATGGCATCGGAAGAAGGGATTTCTCAAGATGAGAAAGAGTTCCGGAAAACATTCCATGCTATGTCGGAGATGGTGACAATTTTGTACGAAGATTATTTGGAACGGAAGCGACCAGTTTTGGGTAATTCTTCGAAAGGCAAACGTGAAGAGGAAGAGGACCATCCTCACATTCCTCCTTCACCTCCATCAACACCTCCTTCTTCTCCTTCTTCTTCAAGTTCAAGTTCTAAATCTAATGAGAAGAAAAATGTACATAAGCATAAACATGAAATGCCATTGTTAAAA
>ML777691.1:765716-820231 GCA_009831015.1 Picea engelmannii | reverse complement strand
ATGTGGATGAAGTAACTTGTGATGTTGTGTCGTTAAAAGAATGTGGAATGGTCTTAGGTAGTCCGTACTTGTATGATCGTAAGGCAATCTTCTACAGAACAAAGAATCAATATCAATTCACTAAAGAAGGTCATGATTTTGTTTTTCATGCTCATCGTGTTAAAGCAAGTAAAACAAGGGAACAATTAACGAAGGCAATGCAAGTAAGAGACAAACCACTAATTGTTTCAAATGAAGTAATAGATCTTAAGCAAGAACAAGATATGGTTGTTGAATGGAAAATCAATCATAAATTACTTCAAGATAAGCTCATGTCGTGCAAATACTTCAAGTATATCAGTTCATTTGCAGTCGTCTTTCTGATGTTGTCATTAGCAATGTTTTCCACATGGGTGATAGTGGCTTCAGTAAGATGTAACAGAGTTCAAATGACTAATAATGTACTGTCAGTTGTCATGATTGTGTTACAGTTGATCTTGATGAGACAGGTGCACAGAACAGAGTTCAGAGACAGAGGACAAGCCGGGTGGCCTATCCCGAGCTTGTTGACTGGTCAGTAACCTTTTGGGGACCAAAAGGTCTTTTTGTGGGGAGGTGTGATCCAAAATTGGATCCAGAAGCCTGATAGGGCTTGAAAAATGCTCAAAAATGAAAGTGCTCAGAATGCGACGAAACCTGTGCCATTGCGCCCGTCTCGTCTTCCTGATTCCGGTGGTATATTTACTTTGTCAAACGGGCTCCGTATGGAGAAGATATCGCGTTCTGTCCAAAAAGTCAAACAGGGAAAAAAAGGGGATGACTGTACAGTCCGTACAGTCCACGTGTCATGTCCGTACAGCTGACGCGGCAGGGCCGTACAACTGACGTGGCGGATCCAGAATGTGACATGTGGCAGCCTCAGATGATGACATGTGGCAGCATCGGGAGGCGACACGTGGCAGGCGGATTTGACCATTTTGGCGTACGATTGGACTAATCCTGAGGTGACACATGTCACCACTGAAAGTGTGACACGTGGCATGGGTGACATCATCCAGTGATGTGGCAGGTGATTGGGCAGTATGACGGCTGACATGGCAGGTGACAGAGCAGTGACGCGTGGCAGTACGACAGACGACGTGGGCCAATCAGCAAGCGACATGTGTCATGGTTCGGTTGGTTGGTAAGGGTGCCACGTGGCCCAGTCAAGGGCTACCACGTGGCACCCCATTATTGGTTGTTGGTTTATATGTGTAAAAATCGTTTGGCTCGGCCGGGAATTGAACCCGTGACCTTCGGGTGGCCGAAAGGACTGGCAGGGCTGGGCTAGCCACCCGCCACGCCGGTGGTTCTTGTTATGTAAATGGCTTATTTTATATTTAAAATGATATAAAAGTTTAAACCGGCGGGAAAAGGGCTGGGGCCTAGCCCTAGCCATCGACACATATAACCATAACACATGACCACGAGCGCGGAGTCATTAAAACAAATGGGCGCGGTTATAGCCATTGGCCCCACGGTTTAACACCTGTCACCACACGACCGGGAGCGCGGGATTTTGTTATAAAGTTTGGCCCGTGGTTCTATTTATGTGCCATGAGACCCGGGGCTCTACCACCAAAAACGCGCGTGGGTTACAATAGCCACGGTTATGACCGCTAGCGCCGGGGCTGGAGCCAATGGGAAGGGGCCAGCGCGTGGGCGCTAGACCACATGCCTTCCCATACGACCAAATTAGGAGGTGCGCGCGCGATGGAAGGGGCTTATGCCCATATGTATAGTCCAAAGTGGGTTTTTGCTATAGTTTGGTGGATTTTTAAAAGATTATATGCCTGTTTTAGTTGATTTTCTCCATTTTTGGGGGATATTGGGCATTTTTGGAGGCCAGATTCTTGGAGGAAGTTGGGGATGAGAAACAAACTTCAAGTCTATATAAACCAGGCCTGTTTGAGGCCATGGACAGTCATTCAGAGCAGAGTTATGCTGATGAAAAGCCAAGCCAAAGTCAATTTGATGCAGAGAAGCCTTTGAGGTGGAGACGCTGTCGGATCGTTTTTGGGAGCTTGGAACATCCATTTTGCGTGTCGTTTTCTTTGCAGGGTTCTAGAGATCTGGACGAACAAGACCAGATCAGTCTTGTAGCCATTTGGCATTGCAACGATGTACTTTTGAGCATTTGAACAGAAATAAAGAAGACTCCCCCACAGAGAAAAGGCTCGGAGACGTAGGCAAAAGTTGTGCCGAACTCCGTTATCAATCTACGTGTTTATGGTTAGCTGTCTATTATTCATTTCAGATCTGCATATGTGTATTTGGCTGTTATAATTCCTCTTCTTTCCTCATTCTTTCACTAAATTCTCAAATGGTTAATTAACGCATGCAAAATTAAAACTCAACCATAGTCATTTAAAAGATCCTACGGATCAACTAGTTAATCACACTTATCATTAAGTAAATTTCAGAATTTCAGATCTCGAGATATCCTATAACATTTCAAGGTGTGACTTCCGAAACGCGAAATCACGATGTGATTAGTTAATTTTAATCATGTTTAACCCTTTTAAATAATCGTGATTAACCTAAGATAGTTTGTGATTTCGGATATCGTGACTTTGATAGTCGCTCGAGGCAGGATCCCCGAAATGCGAAATCACGATGTGATTAGTTAATTTTAATCATGTTTAACCCTTTTAAATAATCGTGATTAATTAACCGTTAATCATTTTTAATTCTTAATTAATATGGTTTAATGCTTAAGACAATTTTGCGATTTCGGATATCGAGACTTTGGAGTTGCTACATGTTGAAATGCTTGCATCGCGAAACTCCAAAACCCGACATTTCGAATGTAGTCTTTAATGATTTGACTTTTTAACGAATAGGCGGCTCCATAACTTCTAAGAGATTAGGATCGTTTGATTTGATGGTAGATTTCATCAATGGTGAGGATCAAGCGTGTGTTTTTTATATTTAAATGAGAATGAAAACTATTTAAAGTCTAAAGTTTATAAAAATATATGTGTTCCAACATAGGCTACATCTAGGGATCGCGTCTCTCTGCGAGACGCAGAAGAACAGTTGATCAAGTGCCTTTATTGGGTAAATGGAGTCATTATTGCATTTTTGTGAAACACATTCGGGAAAAGATCACACTGATAAAAATAATTTCAATTGAAACTTAGAAAACCTTCAAAACACATCAAATCATGACTTTCAATGAGGCTATTTGGATTTCCTCTTTCTTAAAACTGTATTTGGATTTTCTTAAGATAATCGAAACAACTTTAACCGGTCTACCAGACTTTTTTTGATTTTGTTCACATCAAGGTAAAATAATTTTAATGATTTAGTTGGGGAGTCCTACATAGGCTTAGAATGTAAATCTTTCCGAAAAGGGAACTAACTACCAGAGTACATTATAATACATGTATAACAACCTTGCAGATATCATAGACATTACTTCATTGTTAGCGAGCCTGTTTAGTACCCCGGTGACGTTATCTAATTCCCTCATTGAATTTCCTTTCACCACTTCAATTAGTCATTTTGCATTTAAGTGTTGAGATGAGGGAAATCATTTAATGAATTTCCTTTCATCATCTCATTTTTTTTTTGGACTAGATGGGGGCAATCATTTTATGAATTTCCTTTCACCATCTGTCTTATATTTTTAAAACATGAAGTGGGGGAAATCAATTCGTATGTAATATACCGGGGACGATATCTATTTATAATTTAGAAACAGAAGTCTATTAACTCACTTTGATTACTCTGGGCTAATCCTCTTCCGACCTTCAAAACACCTTCACCTACAAGAAAGATTTCAGATGAAGCTTGTATTTTCCAGGGATTTTCCTTGAGTGAAACTAATCGATTTGGATCTGCTAGAAAGGATAAAGTAGTTAGTATTAGCCTAGACATACTTTCTTTCAGTTAAATTGAAAGGGGCGTATAAATTTTCGCCTAACATTATTTTGAAGACATCTTTCTGAGTTTTCAGAGTTAAGGTGAAGCCCTTTTTTTTTATGAAGACCATGGAAAAGGTATCTAGAATCATAGGACAATACAATTCGAGGATAAGCGGGAGAAAACATAACGAGGATACAGATGTTATGTTGCCAACGTGTTCCTTGCCACACAAGCTTGTTTATCAATTCTGGAACTTTTCTTTAGGGTCTTTTTATTGCTTATTTTCTTATTATGAATTCTACTTCATTTTTATTTCAATTTTATTTAACTCAGAGAAGACTTTTAGTGTTAAGCCATAATTCTTTTGTTCCTCTCGTTGTTAATCAGGTGACAATATTTATATGGACGAGTCTTCCTTCTTATTTAGCTAAATCTCTTTGAAAATTTTAACTTGGTCCAGTAGGTTAGAAACTCATACCTCAGATTTTATTTATATTTTCAACTAAGAAAACCACTTATTTATCACCTGTTTTGAGAGAATATCAATGTTCTGAAACGTGTTTCTGATATCTCCTTATCTCTCAACTGTCAGCAAGCATTATGCATAAAGATAAACACGAGAAATGTCAGAAACTTCTCTAAAAAGAAATAGTAGTTCTTACTTATTTTTGATATTTCTGTTTTTTGTGAAATCAACAAACCTAGCCGTATTTACAGTGAAAGTGGAAACTTACCAAAGAAATGAAAATTTTGAAACAAAACAAGGAAATCAAACTGGTATATACAATGAGAGTTTGGAAACATGTTTATTGCATAAAGTGCTTCAGGTAACACCTGTTGATGGGGGCGTTAAGGACTTTCCCATCGAGGTTCTCCAACAAGAACGAATTCTTTCCTTCAGAAGCTATGACTCTGAAAGGTCCACACCATATGTGATCGAATTTTCCATGTTTTCTGGCATCCTCCTTCCTAGCGTCCCATTTCAAAATGAGGTCGTTAGGAAGGAACTCCATATCTTTATCCTTTTTATAAAATAGGGCTTTCATATTGTCTTGGTATTTCTGGAGTTTCTCATCCACCTCAACCTGTTCTGTTGCACTTCTATTAATTGATTGATTCTTCGGGTGATATCATTAGGTTATTCCTTAGAATCTTGCTAGAGCTTCATTACTGGCAGAGCCAGGTTTATAGGTAGTACCATGTCAGTCCTGTACACCATTTGGAAATGGGACATTTTGATCGATTTCTTAGTGCCTATCCGATTCGCCCACAAAGCATATTTCAGATGAACATGCCAAGATTTCTTTTTTTCGGTTAGTACCTTTTTTATTATGGTGATTAAGCTCTTATTTGATGATTCGGCTTATCCATTGTCCTGAGGATAGTAGGCTATATAATGTCCCAGTACAATATTGTACTTTTGGCAAAAACTAACCATCGCCATGGATTTGAATGCCTAGGCATTATTCGTAACTATCTTTCGAGGGCAGCCAAATCTAGATCAAATGTTTTCCTCTAAGAAATTTATCACCACTGACTCTGTAGCGTTTCTGGTCAGAATGGCCTCAACCCATTTAGTGAAATAATTTGTAGCGGTCAAGATCCATTTATGTTGTGCGCTTGAATGTGGATAAATTTCTCCAATAAAATCCAGACCCCACTATTGAAATGGAGCTTCCGTCTTGACTGGGGTCAAGGGTAGTGAAGGGAGCTTTTTATTACCTGAGAATAATTGACAGGGATTACAGGGTTTGACTTTATCATTCACATATATAAATAACTTCAACCAATAGTATCCAACTCTTAGGATATTATAAGTCGTCACCCTCCAGGTGTGGTGTCCTCCGCACACCCCTTCATGAACCTCATTTATGACGTTCCCTGTTTCAGATTCTGTTAGGCACCTCAATAAAAATCCCAATGGGTCTACAACTGGCAGTCAATGATACAATATTTTACCGTGTGTAGCTTCAGTTTTCTTTCCTTGGAAGGAGTCATATCACTCGAGCACTGCAGAGTCAAGATATATGAAACTATGTCTTATACTAGGCGGAGGAAGAAAATTTTTCTTGGATCTCGGTTGCAGGTATAGTGACATCAAATTCATGTATGTCTGGAAAACCTTCGTAAGCTTGCAAATGATTTATCCCGAGTGCTCTTAAATTTGATTCGACTAATAGCTTAGTCAGGCCTTCACCCTTGACAAGTTTTGTTGGTTTGACCTCAAGATCAAATTCCTGGATCTTGGCAAGCCATCGACCTCTCCTACCGTCGCTATTAGGTTGGACCAATATATATTTGACGAAACTGGTAGGTACATAAGCAATTACTTTAGAATGTAGCACGTAGGTCCTGAAAGATTTTAGGGATTTCACCATTACATATGCTTTCTTTTCTAATATGTCATATTTCAATTCTGCATCTCTGAGGCTTTTGCTGAAGAATGCTATTGGTTGTTTGAACCCTTCCTCGTTCTTCTCTAGGAGTACAACTGCGATCGTATGTTCGGATGCGAATGAGAAAATCAAGAATTCTTTCATGTAATCAGGACTAGCCAACATGGGTGCTTCCCCTATAACTTTCTTAATACATTCGAAGGATGATTTATCTTCAGTTGTCCATTTGACTTCGCTATCCTTTTTTAGCATATCTGTAATCAACTTTACAATTTCAATGAAGTTCAGAATAAATATCCTTAAAAAGTTTATTTTTCCTAAAAAAGATTGGATTTCCTTTTTGTTCCTAGGAATATTTATTATATCTATAGCTTCATCCCTTTTCAGGTCAATTTTAATTCCATCTCTAGATACTATATGGCCCAAGAGTTTACCTTCCTGCATTGAAAAATGATATTTCTTGGGGTTCAGAGACAAACCGAATTTTCGACATTTCTCGAACATTTGTTTGAGGTGTATTAAGTGCTCTGCATCAGATTTAGAAAACACAGTTAAATCATCAAGATAAATGAAAAAAAACTTATCTCTTTCGCCGACGAAGGCGATGTACATCGCTCGTTGGAAAGTAGCTCCTGCGTTCATCAAACCGAATGGCATTTTATCATACAGGAAAGTACCCCATGGGGTAGTGAACGTGGTTTTTTCTTTATCGTCATTTTGGACTACAATTTGGTTATAACCTGAAAAACCATCAATCATGGACATTCTATTAGCTCCAACCACTTTCTCCAAAACATGATCCATTTTAGGTAGTGGATAATTATCTTTGAGGGATTATCTATTTAATTTTTTGAAATCCACACAAAGTCTAATTTCACCGTTTTTCTTCCTAACTGGAACTAAATTGGCTACCGACTCAGAATACCTGAGTGGAACAATGGTCTTTTCATCCAGGAGTTTCTTCACCTCTCTTTCTATCACAAGTACCCGTTTAGGATTTATTTGTCTGAGCTTCTATCTGAAAGGTTTTACACCCTGCTTTAAAGGGATTTTATGTTCGATTACAGTGGTATCATAAGTTCTCAATTCGTCATAAGACCAGGTGAAGACATCTTTGTATTGCCCAAGTAACTCGGTGTATTTGATTTTCATTTTTGGTGGAAGGTATTTAGATATCTTTACCATCTTAGGAGTTTCCTTGGTGCCTATATTACAATCTTCAACCTCTTCAGGCTGAGGTTGCAAAATATCTCTAAAGGAATTAGACCTTTTGGGATCTGATTGTTTTTTAGTAGCAACATGTGGTGATTAGAAATCTTATCCTAGAACTATTGAGGATCTTCACCTTCTTGCATGACCCAAGCAGAGTCATTCTGATTTTCCTGATCAATATGTGTTTCGAAAAATTCATCGACCATTTCTAAAAATTGTTTGATCTGCTCATCGTCTTCAAATACCTTCAAATGTTGAACATTATTCGGTATTAATGATTGGTGTCTCATTTCAATGTGATATTTCAACTTCAAAACCGTAGGTAGCATTAAAGTCACAACCGCTTTCGCTAGGGAGTTGGCTTGTTGATTTTCTGCCCTGGGAATACGATGAATATTGAATGATGAGAATTTTTTTTCGATCAGATCCCAGGTGCATTTCCTGTACGACCTTAACCTTGGATGCTTAGCCTGATACTGCTGCCTAATTTGTTTTACAATCAATTTTGCATCACCTTAAACTATCAGATTTTCAATTTTCAACTTTCTGGCAGCCTCTAGTCCTAAGACAAGAGCCTCATATTTACATACGTTATTAGTATAGTCAATGTCCCATTGCAATATATATGAGAAAGGAATAATAAATTAATCACCGGGTGCTACAAAAAATAACCCAACTCCTACTCCTTCCCACTATGAAGCACCATCGAAAAACATCTTCCAAACTCCTACACCATTTGCATTTTTATTTGTTTTTTCTATTTTTTGTTTTTCTTCTTTTGTACAATTTTCTTCTGTACATTCATCTAAACTATCATCAAGTGATAATATACAGTTCCCTAAATCTTGATCAACGACATATACTAGATAGTTATTTGGGTTTTGTGGGTCACTTACAGTATATGCCAATCTCGTCTCCTTGTACATACGGGTGAACTATCCGCTGAAGATCGGGATCGTGGCATAAGTCATATCTAGTTGCAACGATCCTCCAAGTTTAGCACCCCAAGACCTGGACAACAACATGCCATACTTTGTAGGGACATCAACAACAACTACATCCATGAGAATACTTTTCATAGGTATCTGCGCAAGATTAACTACTAAATATTTAATCATGCCGAGGCACTTAAATTTTCTTGAATCGAAAGAATACAAGTCTCGGTAGGGTCTAGTAACATCGAGGCCCAGTTTTTCCATAATGGCTTAGGGAATTAAATTGTGTGAGGCTCCAAAATCTAACATACAGTTATGTAGCAAATGATCATGCATAGTCAACATGATATAAAAGGAAGCGACAGGATCTTTGGCATTTTTGATATGCGGACCAAACATTATAGTAGGGTTATCATCTTCCAAATTAATAGAATCCGCATGACTTTCAACATCCAAGAAATTAATCATCTTGGTGATTTGTTTTCTGTACATCGGATTTTTTTCCAGTTCAACCAGAGGTACCGAGATTTTATTTTTATTGATTTCGTTCTCTAGATTGAAACTTCCCATCGTCCTTTTGGCTTCCCTGGATGGTATCTTTGTGTCTCTTTTCTTTGTTCTATTGGTTTTTGTTTCCTTTGTTTCAACCATCTTCGTCTTGGTATCTTGCGTCTCAACTGTCTTTGTTTTGGCTATTAGCTTTTCAGTGGATGGTTGAGAGGTCTCATTCTTTTTACTTCTCGAAAAATTTTTCTTCGATGGATCAGTTGTGAATTTTTTTATCTCTAGGCCTTAAATTATACTTTTGTTGGAGCCCGACCATTATAGAGTCGGTGATTCCTTGATAATCGGAGTCCCCCATATTATTTATACTTACCTCATCTCCAAACAGTGGTTCCTGGTCTAAATACCTTTCATAATCCTGTCTGGTTAGATGAGGTTCTTAGTCATTATCATTGAGGTTGCGTATATCTTCATCGAATCCCTCAAAATCTTGTTCAACATCGCTTTGCATAAAGTTTTATGTTTTGAAAGGAGCTTTGATTTTCTGATCCTCATTTTTTACTGGTCTCTACTAGATCTGTGGATTTGGATTCCTGTTGAAATATCTCCTAGCAAAAGGATCAGGCTTAGCCTGGTCTAATTCCATTCTGGAGATCTTGTTTGATAATTCTTTTATTATTTTGGCCATATCATCCATTTTGTCCTCAACGGACTTCCCAGATCCGAAAGTTCCAGCTTGCTCCTTGAAGCTTTTAGTGTCTTTGTTTCCTATTTAGACCTTTTCTTTCAGTTTACCAGATGCCATCATGTTTGAATCAATTTCGATGGCGTCGTCTTGCATTCTGGTGAGATCAACAGATCTCCTTTCTCTCAAAAGCAGGGCATAGTCTGGCTCGAAATCTCCTGCGAAAGTTACTTTAGCTGTAGGATGTGAGGGTTTAAATTCTGCCAGAATTTTGTGATAAATTTTATTAAATCTTTGAATGAACTCTAAGACTGACTCTGAATTATTTTTTCTCAAAGCCCCAAATTCTGTTAGGTAATATAAGTGATCTTTTCTCTCTCCCCACTACCTCAAGAAGGCGGTTTCCAGTGCGTCATAAGATGCTATAGATCCCACTGGAATACCTCGAAACCATAGTCTTACTTGGCCTTCAAAGGTTTGCACTAAAAGTCTCAAATAAACATCCTCATGCTCAATGTCGAGGATATCAACAAATTGGTTGAAAAATTTTATGTGCTCTGTTGCCATTAAATCTCCCTCTCTTGTGAACTTTGGTAAATTATTCATGTAGTTTTCAGGTAGGTCATGAAGGACAGGGGGAAGGGCTAGAGGAGCATATTTGGTAGCTACTTTGGCAAATATTGAGGGAGGGGGAGGTGGTGGCCCTTGGCCGCCTCCTCCTTCGACACCACCTTTGATGCCACCTCTGACACCACCTTCGGTGCCACCTCCTCCAATTGCAGCCATTTGAATGTGAGGGGATGAACTTTGAGAGTTGAAAAGGGGGGTTTTGTAAACTTGTAGTGGCCCTTCAACTACTTTGGAATGAGGAGAATGAAGTTCTGGAGACAGATCAGTAGGAGATGGAAGGTCCGAGAAAGGGGAAAAAGGGAAACGAGGGTTGGGTTCTTCGGACTTATAGGATATATAGACATGAGAACCAACATGGCTTGAGTCAGGGTATGCGGTATACTCCTCAGTTTTTCGTGGGATAGAAACCTTTAATTCAGGGATCCGTGAAATAAAAGTGGGTATCAAAAGGGGTCCTTTACCTTTATTAGTAGAGGGGTGAGTCGAAACGGTCTCGGCTTTTATCTCAGGTAAAAGCAGTTCAGGGTTTAAAACTTATGTTTCAGGTTTATTAGTTGATGTATCTCCGAAGTGGCTTTTTGTGTAACCTTCTTGTGAGGTTGAATGTTCAATTGGAACCTTAGCATTAGTTTTCACAGCTTTGGGTTGGTAAACCTTACTTGTGAATGCAACAACTTGCTTGGGGTTTCCCCTTGGTCTTAAAAGTTTTTCGGGATCGGTTATAGTAGTAGTCTGCTATTCGTCAGGGTTCTTCCTGGTATTCTTTCTATTGAATGCCAACTTATATATTGTGGAGTCGCCAAGTGAAAGATAAATCCTTAATACAGTATTCAATCCTTGTTCAATATCAAAGAAAAAATATTACCTTGTCGTTCTTCCCAGGGAAAAATAACTTCATATCTCCGTCCCCGGTAGCAGCGCCAAAAAGATGTTGTTCTTGAGATTACACTTAAGGCTTAGAAGCATAATTTCAAGGCATCATAAATATAAAGGTTTATTTTAAGAAGTGTTTTTTCTTCCGATAGTTATATAAGACTTAATTCCTCAAATGAAAA
The DNA here is from genome assembly GCA_009831015.1 of Picea engelmannii. NCBI lineage: Eukaryota > Viridiplantae > Streptophyta > Pinopsida > Pinales > Pinaceae > Picea > Picea engelmannii. The sequence goes on along the minus strand of ML777691.1, from coordinate 808,926 downwards.
TAAAAACAAAACAATACAAAGGTCATAATTTGTTGTCCGAGTCGATTTATGAAATCAGGTGAGGTGAGAGAAACTTACAAAATTGTTAAACGAAACAGGGCATCAACACATAGATGAATCTTATCCTATCCATAGTAGAAGAAAAGAAATCATGCACTCTTGAAAGGATATAAGATTTAGTTATCCAAGTAGCTTACATGTCTTGTATTTACTGACAACAAATGCAGAGGAAAAAATACTTGCTTAACGAACAACCAGTTTGGTGTGATTACAATAGTTGTTTTACTAAATTGTAAACACTTACTTATCAAGGAGACATTTAAAGAAATAATAAATATGGAGTACAAAGAGGAAACATAACTCAGACTGCACAAAGATTGGAATCTCTATCTGCGCTTGTATTAATTCTCACAAAGGAGATTTTCTCTTAATTACATTCGGCAAGAAGCAACCATTGTTCAATTTTTGAAATATGTATTTATACAAAAGGTTCTCAACCCTAAACGATTGGAATTCTCCTTATTTCTAAAATAGTAAAAATTACAAAATGTGAAATTTGAAACACTTCACTTGTATCTCTTCCGTCTCTTCGTCATGCCGGCGGAGATTTTTTTCCTTCTTGTCATCTAGCTTAGAGGTATACGGTCTCTAATCATGATCTATACAAACAATGTGTACAGGCTATCTCATTGGTTTCTGGAGGTGCTGCCTTTTCTTGGCTCAATACATTTAACACATTTGCTCACAAATTGCACCACCATCCTGGAGGGCTTTGTTGTATCATTTGCCTCAAAGGTATAAAACTTGTTTTCTATATGAGGCCGCTTATCTTCCATCCTACTAGCTTCTGGAGATAAAGACTGTAATCTTAAGCTAGGGTTGACTATCCATTTATTTATCAGAGTAATATCAACATGTTTCAATTGTAAAATTTTGGTTCAAGCTGCCTGCATACTTGCCTCAAAATCAGATTGATTTTTTGTCACATCAATCTGTCCCAGGTCTCCATAGATATTATCTTTTCTCATGTACAATGATTCTTTGTCAAGAGCATAGAAAGCTTCTTCACAAGCCTTTTTCACCTCCCTGGCCAATCTTTTGTTTTCAACTATATTAGCCTCCCATGTCTTAAGTATTATATCTCCTCGGGTTTGTTCCAAGAGGGACAATCTGGTGACCCTGGTAACCTCCTCCTTTGCTACTAACAGGACAACCTCCTAGAATGTGACTCTAGCTGCAGTGGCCTCCTTCTCCCTTATGAAAATATTTTCTAAAGAGTGTTCTTCCAATCGATAATAATCTTGAACAACTTATATTTTAATCAAGAGGTGCCACTGGGATGATCCCAACTTCTTGTGAATCTCTAAAGCATGGGCTTGGAAAGATAATATATCCACTGCTACTTTTTCGGTTCAACTTATTTTCACCTGCAACTGTCTGACCAATTCCTTGCTTGCCTGTGACTCTTTCTGTGTCTCATCAAGGCTGACCCTAAGCTGTTGAATTTTCTGCCTTTCATGGGCTCTAGTTTTCTCAAAGACTTTAGTCATCTCGCTCCCGACTTCCTGCTCTACTGTCTTTATTTTTACCTGCAATTGGCTCACCAACAGATCCTTCTGCTTCAACTTCTCCTTCAGGTTGCCTACTGAAAACTGGTTTGTTGTTGCAAAAGCTCCCAGCGAGACTGCAACATTTGTAGCAAAGTCTTCTTCTTCTAGGGATTGCTGGTCCAATAACACCCTGTGCTTCTTGACAATCGCACCATCCCTTTGATGCATTTCTCTTCTTACTATCACCCTTCTCTTCTTACTGAAGAAGAATTCTGAAGGAGGCATCTCTTCTGCCGAAATAGGTATAAGATCTTTTATGAATACAACTTCTGCACTTGAGCTCCCTCTACTGAACTATAAGGGTGTGACAGATTGGATAGGGCTACCTATATCAGTGGATGTCTTCTTATCGGATGTGTCAGTGGCTGGTTTATCTGGTGTGGATAGTGGCTTTTCTTCTCTCTGTTTTATCAAGGCCTCAGTTTGATTTTCAGTGTGATCTCTTGGTGGACCTGTCAATGTGGTGTCTTCCTTCTGAGTCAAAACCTCAGTCTTCTCCAAACTTTCTTGAGCATCCTGTCTACTGGAGCTCCCCGTTTCCAAGCTTTGGGTCTCAAATTGTTGTGTAGATGGAGGTATTAGGGTATCTCCCTGCAATACTTTGGGAAGGCTAATTCTTCGATGCTTCTGGAAGTTATAAACTCGACCAATTTATCTGGAGCCAGGGCTTGAACTCGACTCAAAACTTCTTGATAGGACCTTGCCCTTCAGAATGCTTCGTCTTGAGGAGAATATTCATGTTCATATATTTTCAAATTGCAGAGGACCATGTGATTACCTACAATCTTTAGTGGATCATGCTTCTTGAATTCGATATTGACCAGCTTGATTTCTTCCAGGTCCGCGACCTCTACTTTCGAATGGCTGAAATCTAGATGAGAAAACGTACCAATCTGCAGGGGGAAGGTGGGCCATACCCTTTTCTGTATTGATTTCAACTCCTTAATAATTCCAACATGGACAGTTTGATGTGCTACTTCGCGGCATACCAATCGATCTGGTAAAAATTCAGGCAGAGCATGTGGAGGAACTGAACAACCAAAAACCCTAATATAGGAGAAATGCTCTTTGATGTACTAGTCAGCTATCTTTCCTATATTAGCCACTATTTTGTCAGAAATCCTAGGAGGTGGGAAACCATATATAGAGGTATGCATCGGTACCACCACCCAGTTGCAGATTTCGTAGTACAAATCTTTGGCTTTATCTTCCCAAAGTTTTGAATGATAAACATGTATGGGCTCGACACTAGTTGGAGTCTAGTTCCATCCCATCAGGGGAAAAGGTGTCATAAAGAAGACAACGTCCATGATATAAGATGACATGAAGAATGAGGTAGATTTCCCCTTGGATTTCAGTGTCTGATATTTTGTAATCTCCTTAACCAAACTGTCTGACAACGTTGTTGCCCAGTTAAAAGAATACACCTCTGCCACTGTGTGCATAATAGGTACCCACTGTAACAAGAAATGGGATGTTTTTTCCCCCCCATAGAGTCTACACATCATCATTTCTATATACATTATGTGAGGCTCTAGTGAAGAGACTGTATATACACCATGGGAGTCAGCTCTAAACTTCTTAGGGCGAGAGTACCAATCCTTAATTAAGTCGGGCAATTTTTTTCCATATTGGACACATTCCTTCTTGTCAAAGTCCACTAGGAAACTGACATTGTAAATGAAATTGGGTACTGGAGACAATTTGTACATTACCTATAGATGTTCTGGCTGGAAAGAACAAACCGCGACCTTTTTTGAATTGAAGATGGTCCTAGTCGGAATATCAACGTTTTCCAGCACCCAACCGACCATATCATTGTAGGGTAGGAGTCTAGGCCTCATTGCTATCTTATGTAACTTTGATTGGGCCATAGTTTTGTATTTGGTAGCCATGGTATCCATCTCCTCACCACCTAAATCATCCAGGCAATTGACCAATTCATACTGTAGAATATTGAATACTTGCGTCCATGATTTAATGGCGTCTATGCTTTTGGGCGAGGTATCGGAAATGACATTTTTGTTTTGGCTCGAAATTTCACCAGGCACTTCAGTTTATTTTCGTGAATCCATGGTATCAAGCCACATAACTCTGTTATCCATCACAGAGAATGCACAAAATTATTTATCTTGAAAACTTGTTGCTCAGTAAAATGCACAATGAAATTCAAATTCAATACCCTTTTCCTTTAATTGCATCGATTAACCAATACCTCTACTGATGAAACATTTACTTTCCTTAATGAATAATATTTAGGTGGTGGTCTAGGATCTCATTTGGAATGATTGCCGTAAATCAATTATTAATGTCATTAATTTTTGGGAAAAGAACAAATGAAATTTAAATTTATCTGAGTCATTATTCAACGAAACATTAATCACGTGATAATCATCATTAATGCACAAGTTAATCACACTTATCATTAAGTAAATTTCAGAATTTCGGATCTTGTGATATCCTATAACATTTCAAGGTGTGACTTCCAAAACGCGAAATCGCGATGTGATTAGTTAATTTTAATCATGTTTAACCCTTTTAAATAATCGTCATTAATCTAAGACAGTTCATGATTTTGGATATCGAGACTTTGATGGTCGCTCGAGGTAGGATCCCTGAAACGTGAAATCATGATATGGTTAATTAATCGTTAATCGTTTTTAATTCTTAATTAATCCGGTTTAATGCTTAAGACAGTTTCACGATTTCAGATATCGGGACTTTGGAGTTGCTACATGTTGAAATGCTTGCATCGCGAAACTCTGAAACCCAACATTTTGAATGTAGTCTTTAGTGATTTGAATTTTTAACGAATAGGCAGCTCCATAACTTCTAATAGATTAGGATCGTTTGATTTGATGGTAGATTTCATCAACGGTGAGGATCAAGCACACATTGTTTTTATTTAAATGAGAATGAAAACTATTTAAAGTCTAAATTTTATAAAAATATATGTGTTCCAACAGCTACAACAAAAAATTCCAACCACCAAAAGTTATAAGTAAACCACCCAAAAGATGCAGAATGACAAGTAGATTATTATGGTCGCTTCCTAGAAAATTTTGATGGTTGAAAAGAGAGAAAACGTAAAAGTTAGAGAGAAATTTTCTGCAGCCCTAATGGCTGTAGCTTTAATGTTATAACAACAATAAGATACCCTTGGCTAAATAGGACACCCTATGGGATCAAACAAGCTAGTAGAGCATAGAATGGATTCCACTTCAAACAATTTGAAAATCTCGTAAAATCACGTTACCCAATGCAAACAATTTATTTATCCAATGCAAATTTCAGATTAGTGTCTTTAATATGTGGTTAAATGGAGTCTTGGGTGTGTGAGTTAGATCCACAATATCCCTAGGGGTGTAAGTTCTTTTACTCACTAGGGCATGCAAATCAAACTAAGGTAAATCTAGGAGGGTGTACACCCTTGTACTCCTCCTAACAACCTTGGTTAAAAAGACTTGTCAACTAGCAATGAGATAAAGTTTTGGAGGAGGGTGTATGCAAATATACTCCTCCTGGGGTTTCAAATAAGAATAGCATGGAACAAGAAGAAAACACCAATAAATGCATAAATTTCCTTACCAATTCCACAAGATGCAAGATCAAACCCTAGTTTACCAAAACATATCCATCCATAAGCAAGAGAGTAAGCCTCCAAGAGGTGTGAATCGACTTAAATCCACAATATACCAAGAGAGACCACCAAAAGACATTTTCACAAGAGAGAGACATCCAAGTTTTCAAAGAGGGCACAAATTTCATCCAAAAATCTTCTCCAAGATATGAGAGTTGGGATAAAAATGAAATAGAAATGATCCTTATTTATACAAAACTCCTAAAAAAGTGTTTGTCCACTTAATTTAGGGTAAACCAAAAAATAAGGGAGTCATTTACCTTTACTTTTCCTCTTTACAACATTAAATTCAATTTGCACATGAGAAAATCCCTAAAAAGGCATGACATGACCCCTTCTAGGGCAACGTTCTGCACTTTGAGCAAGCCGTTTGAGCTTGGAGATGAAACTTTGGGCCTCCAAAGGCCTCCTCCTTGTGCACTAGGGTCTCTTCCATCAAGGCAAGTATTCTATCCATAAAAAGGTGCCAAATGTCAAGCCAACACCACCACAACCAAAACCTTAGCCCCAACAAAACGTCAATCCCCAATATGCAATGCTCTAGCCTCCAAAGGCGAGTTGTTGGGGGTGATGAAGGGCTAGGATAGGTCACCCAAGGTGTCTGTCAAGCCTCCAAAGGATACCATCATAATCCGATGTGTGGGACATGGTATCCAATCTATGGGATTCATGCCCCAAGGAAGCCCAATCTAGGCTTGTTCCTCCAAAATTGTCCACCAAGCAAGGTCCCGCAGAGACAATGAATACACCCCCCAAGGATCTCAAGTCAAACGTATCATGATAAGTAAATCAAATCAATAAAATATTCAGCTAAGCATGTGCATCAAAAACCGCCTCATCAAATTTAACAGGTGCTCAAAGACCCTATGCAACTTACCAAGTTTAGGTATGGGAGGGTTGACAAAGTGATATATTTGGTGAATTGTTCCGTAATTCAAGGAGTGTTTCTCAGGTGGACCTCCCTCTAATCCATGTGGAAAAGACGAAGTGGATGGGGGAAAGAATTTTTGGCATGCGGTTCATGAAATACAAGGGATCATAGTGTCTCATTTATGGGTTCCTTTGTAGAGGGTGTGTTGGACCTTCATTTTCAATGCATCCTTGTTCCAATCCCATTTAGATCCATTAATTAATTAAGGTCCAAAACAATTGGATACTCCCTATGGGGTAACATATAGTTTTGGGGAAAGTACCATAGTGTCACTTGAAGGGAGAGGTACATAGAGTGCCATGGGGGTAAAGTATAGCTTGTAACACACTTGTGTAGATCCCTCAACAAGTGGGACATTTATATATATGTGTTTGCTTTTTAGGAGAAACATTTCATTGTTCTCAAGACCTCTTTGGGCAATCATCTAGAAGGTTATGATTTGGATTTTATTTTTTTCCAGCTACATTCCCTCTGGGCCTTCATCCCCTTCTTCCCATGAAATGAGGGATAATCCCTTCTTGGGTTAGTACACCCAAAAATCCCAAAAGATAAGGAGGCGAGGGGATGAAGTGTGGAAAGTGGAAAGTATGACCGGGATGGGATGATGGCTCATCAAGGAGACCTCTTGTAACATCCCCACTACCTAAATCAAAATTTTCCGGCCCTCTGTCGGACTCGAACCCTTAAATGACCACGGAGGCCCAGCGTAAGCTGGCTCCTTCCCTCTCCTTCTCCGTTCCCACACAATTGAGGGTTATATTCACCGTTCCAATTGAACACAACGTCCTTTATATTTCGCGCTTCGGCGCTACAGCAAGACCCAAACATTCTATTCTGCAACCGCCGAACCTTGACAGGGCTAGCGAGCGACCAATAGGGATGAATCCCTACGGGGTCAGTGAATGGCCAATAGGAACAAACCTCAACAGGGGTAGAGAATCCGCCAATGGGAACAAGCCCCGTCACGCGGTTAGATGTAATACAGGTGGCGAGAGGAAATCGCGACACGGTGGACGTCATGACAGGGAAGGGGTCCCACTTCACACGCCACACTATTCCGGACCCCCCCACTCATTAAAGGTAGAATGGCAAGGGGGCTCCGGAATGCATCCTCAACCGTAGATCTGGATGGGTGGATTCGGGTCGTCCAAATCTGTTCACCGCTTATCCTAAAGCATAACCACGTCCTGGTTTAAGTTAACATCTTGTTCCCACATCTAATGGTCGTTACGGACCCAGAGATCCTCTGAAAGAATCTCCTCCACCCATCGAGGTTTCGAAGTTTCTAATGTCAAAACTCATTCACCCCCAAGACTCGCAATCCTTCGAATTCCCGACGCGCCTTTACACTGGCTAGCCCTCTTGGCTATACTATGGTCCATGTGACCACTTCCATATGACTGCAGTCGTATAACTTCCCATCGGGATTTCGGGGTTTTCACTGTCGATTTCAACTTACCTCGTGGATGCCCGACTCCCGATATGCCGATAAAAAAAATGCGCACGACACCTGTCCTCCACTGTGACCCACACTCCTGTGACAAATCGGGAAATCGCGTATCGGGATATCGCGATTCCCATTGCACTAGTTCACGGAACTCTCCAAGTCCCAAACCCCGATATGGTAACACCTGTCCTCCACTATCTCCCACTGTGGCCCAAACGGCTCTCCCTTCGGGATATCGCGGATCGCGATTCCAATGTGTGGGAGTTTCTTGCCTCCGGAAACTCCGATGCCTCAAACTCCGACTCTTCAGGATCTGTTGACACGTGTTCCACCCAATGGATGGTTCTGATCTTGTCGGTAAATCGTGGATCGCGATTTCGTATGACAAGATTTCTTTATGCTCGGAAACTCCGATTCTTCGATCCCCGACTTCCGAGATCTCCTGACACATGTTCTCCACGATAGATGGTCCTGCACCTATCGGGATATTGCAGCTCGCGATTCCTGATGTCGTGATTTCTGCACTCTCGGAATTTCCGATGACCTCAATATCCCGATGACTTTCTAGAAAATATCCTCTGTTCACTAGGGTTTAACCCCGGTGTAACTCTTGCCAGATCTAACGGTTAACGGGAGTTTGGCTGCTGATCCAACGATTCTGACGCCACTTTATGCACTCTTCCACAACTTTGTGGATGGGGAAATCAATGGTCCAGATGTTCTCATGGAACATGGGGATCTATGGCCCTAGACTCTTCATTACCCGTGAAGACACCAAAAAATCAGGTGGTAAAGACTTTAACACCCTACCTTCTCCTGCTAATCTAACGGTCGTGGGGAAACTATGGATTCCCGACGTACTCTCTTCCGTAGATTCCATATTCCTTCCCTAAGCTGCTATCTCGGGTTCTTAAGAGGATCGTTCCCCCTCATACAGGGTTATTAAGACTTGCACCTTCAAGTTCATATTCCAAGTTTTGGGTAAACCTTTCCAAGGAGGAAATCTCTACAAGAGATCTATTCCGGAGCCTTCCGGGAGATGGGTGAAGGGAAACAACTTCCCGAGAACGGGCTAGAAGCCTAACTTAATTCAACCTATAATTAGATTCATTTATCAATTTAAATCATGCATGGCTTCCTCTGTTATAAGAATATGTCTATAATTCTTATCCAAACACTGCACCGACATTCTTACACATGAAGCATTTACAATTTCACAGGTCTTATGAGCATATACATATATGTATCATTCTATGAATTTCAAGATGTAATATGAACAAAAACACTTATCAGAAATAACTTCAGAAATGGGTGCAACTGCTGAGAGGGGTGCTCGTTTCCACCCAACCGTAGGCGTAGCGACTCCCAGTGGATTTACCACTAGCCACCCCCGAGCTAGACCATGATGCTATGAGACTGCGTCTCTCTGTCTGCCAGTGATCAGGAGCGAAGGTTGCAATCCTTCCTCTCTGCTATCACTCACTCTGCGTGGTGCCAGAGTTCCCCTCGCGTCTGCCCTCTCAATCGCCTCTGCCATATGCCCTATCCTCTCGTGAGGTTGCGTGTGGCGCGATTTCCCTCGCACTGATCAGGCCTGACGGCTCTACGGATGGGTGGTTCACCATCCCATCCCTCATCAAGCCATTCGCCTACCAGTTTGTGAGCCATTAATTTTCAGGGCCAGCGAGCCACTTTTGGTTCTCCGGGCCAGTGGAGTCCAAATACGGTATTAAATTCTCGGTGGAAGTTAACGCCACCTTTTCAGGTGCCTTCCACCACCATCGTGGTCTCTTTTTCTGCACATCCCCTCATCAACAGTCCTGCAATAAATTTAGAATGATATTCACATTCATTGACCTCTTTCTCAAGGTCCATTTACATCACATATTCACATTTATGAGTTTGCCATAGTTCTTGGCCAGTCCAGTTATATATATTTACAAGTTGGGGGGAAACAGGGTGTTACAATTCCCTCCCCCTTAAAAGGAACATTGTCCTTGATGTTCTTATCTACTAGCATGAATTGCATGTACAGAAGTAAACAAAATTTGATATCCCAGTTTCATGGCATATTCCATCTCCCATGTAGCGTCATTTGGGCCAAAATGTTTCCACTGCACCTTGACCTGTGCAATGGTTCTATTCCGGAGCAGGGTTTCCTTTTTGTCCAGTATGCATTGGGGTTCTGGTAGAAATTCTCCCTCCAGTTCCACCTGGATCACAGACCAGTCAATTATATGATTAGCATCATGTACATATTTCTTTAATAATGAAACATGGAAAACATTATGTGCTTTTACTGTGGGAGGAAGTGCTAGCCGATAGGCTACAGGTCCCACTCTATCTAGAACCTCAAAGGGTCCACAATACCGGGGTGCCAGTTTGGCACAAGCTCCCATTTTCAGGGAACTCCTTCTGGGCTTATTTTTGAGATATACATGATCTCTTGTTTGGAACTCTCTTGGAGTTCTCTTTTGTTCAGCATAACTTTTCTGTCGGTTCTGAGTGACCTTCAGATTTTGTTTTATCTGAGTCACTTGCTGTTCCATTTCTTTCAACATGTCGGGTCCAAAAGAAATCCTATTTACAGGATTACTCCAACTGACTGGGGTATTACACTGTCTACCATAGAGGACCTCGAATGGACTCATCTTTAAGGACGCTTGATAGTCGTTGTTGTAGGCAAATTCTACCATTGGTAGGTAGTCTTCCCATTTCCTGGGTTGATGCATCACATGCATCCTTAACATATCTTCTAATATCTGATTTACTCTTTCTGTCTGTCCATCGGTTTGAGGGTGATAGGCAGTACTAAACAACAATTTGGTCTCTAAACCCGTCATCAGTGATTTCCAGAATTTGGAAGTGAATTTTGTGTCTCTGTCAGATATTATCTCTTTCGGTATACCGTGCAGTCTAAATACCTCTTTCATGAATACCTGGGCGATATCTATCGCCTTGCAGGGCGATTTGATGGGAATAAAATGAGCAGACTTGCTCAGTTTATCCACCACTACCATAATGGTGTCATTTTGTTTGGTTGAGGTTGGAAATCTAGTGATGAAATTCATGGAGATGGTTTCCCATTTCCATTCCAAGATGGGTAAAGGGTGTAGTAGTCCTGCTGGATGTCGATGTTATGTTTTAACCTATTGGCATTCTATGCATTGGGCCAAATATTTGGCTATGTCCTTCTTCAATCCATGCCAATAAAATTGTTTTTGGGTGGCAGTAATCATTTTCTGGTATCCTGGGTGACCAGTGTAGGGTCTTTTGTGTAATTCATCCATGATGAACCTATTCAAGTCATCACAATTGGGGATATACAGTCTATCTCTGTAAGTGAGAAGGCCTCCTTCGGTCGTCTGATAGCCTTCATATTCTGCTCCAGCGGGTTCTTGCTGTAGGTACAGGGTCACATTTCGGACGAAGGGATCTGTTTCTTGTGCCTCTTTTACTCTGTTTTTGACATCTGTCTCGTAGGTACTCACCGCTGCCAGGTGAATTGTTCTCATGCTTCTGCTAAGGGCATCAACCACCCTATTCTCCTTCACTTTGATGTGTTTGATTTCAAAATCAAATTCGCTAAGGAGGGCCATCCATTTGGCTTGTCTAGCATTAAGCTTGGGTTGATCAAACAAATACCGTAATCCACAGTGATCTGTCATAAGCAAAAATTTCCTTCCCAGGAGGTAATGCCTCCACATTTTTAAGGCATGCACTATGGCAGCCAATCCTAGATCATGAGTCACATAGTTGACCTCATGTTCATTCAATTTTTGAGATTCATAGCAGATCACCTTTCCTTCCTGCATAAGGACTCCTCCGAGCCCTTCTTTACAAGCATCTGTGAACACAAGGAAGTCAGCTTCTGGGTCAGCGATTTTTAACATAGGTGCATGGGTTAGTAAATGTTTCAAGGTTTGAAATCTTTCTTCACATTGCCATGTCCACATAAATTTTGTTCCCTTCTTCTGGAGGGTGGTGATTGGACAACCAATCTTGGAGAAATCTTTTACAAATCTTCTATAGTATCCCGCCAATCCCATAAAGGATCTGATGTCTGAGACATCCTTTGGGGTAGGGCATTCCATGATAGACCTGATCTTTTCAGGATCTATTACCACTCCTTCCTTGGACAAAACATGTCCCAAGTAGTGTATTTGCTTCTGAAAGAAGTCACACTTGCTGAATTTAGCATAGAGTTGATGTTCTCTTAGCACTTGCAACACAAGTCTAAGATGTTCTTCATGTTCTTCTCTATTCTTAGAGTAGATTAATATGTCATCAATGAAAACTAGTACAAATTTATCTAAAAATTTACTAAGTACATTGTTCATTAAGCACATGAAAGTGGCAGGGGCATTGGTTAACCCAAATGGCACTACTACAAACTCATAGTGACCATACCGTGTCCGGAAAGCGGTTTTATGGATGTCTTCACCCTTAATTCGGACTTGATTGTATCCTGACCTCAAGTCAATCTTTGAGAAAACAGACGCACCTCCCAAGTGATCGAATAGATCACCGATCCTGGGAAAGGGGTATTTGTTCTTTATGGTTACTTTATTGAGTTGTCGGTAATCTATGCACAGTCTAAGGGTGCCATCTTTCTTTTTCAAAAACAGGATTGGTGCTCCCCATGGGGACACATTGGGTCGAATATAACCCTTGTCCATCATTTCTTTCAATTGCAATTTTAGTTCAACTAACTCAAGTGTGCTCATCCGGTAGGGTGTTCTAGACACCGACACCGCTCCTGGTGCAAGTTCTATGGAGAAGTCAATATCTCTTCTCGGAGGTAGACTCGGTACCTCATCTGGAAACACATCTCTGTATTCTCTTAGGATAGGGTGATCATTAGGGTTGGGTTTAGCACCTTCGATTGTTTTTAGTACCTGTATTGCATATAGGGGATATCCCTTTCGGCAATACTTTCTCATTTGTAGGGCTGATATTTGTCTCACCGAGACCGACTTTCAGATCCCTTGGAGGGTTATCCTTTGTGCCTCTTTGTTCACACACTCTAAGGTTTTATGGTAACAGTCCAATTTGACTTTATGGGCGGCCAGCCAGTCCATACCAATCAACAGGTCATATGACCCCAGGGGTAATACATTAAGGGTTGCTTGGGTGGGGAATTTACCCAACATTAATTGGCAGGCTGGTATGGCCTCTACCACCTTTCTTTTGGTGCCAGTGGCTAACTGTACTAACCATGGCTTAGTTTGTTTTAGTGGTTGTAGCTTACACTTATCAACAGCTTTAGGGGATATATAACTCAAATTTGAACCAGGGTCAATCAAAATAGACACCAAATGATTGAAAATCATACCTTCTATTTCCACTACTGAAGCTTGGTGATCAGGTTGGTTATTATCCAAGGCTGCATAGATCTGTGACACACTCCTTGCCACATCATTGACCGTGGTAGCTTTCTGCATGTTATAAATTTTTCGACTGTTCTGTTGTCGGTGTGGACAGTCTCTCAGGAGATGCTCTTCTCCGCAACCCCAACATCTCAGAGGTTCTTTCTTTGGGTTATTAGTCTTTACTGGTATAGGTCCAAAAGTTTTATTTCCGTTCACCGAGGGAAAGTTCTGCTAGAGTACACTTCGGGTTGGAAAGTTCATTCTGTGGTTCTTCTTGTAATTTCTCAATCCTGCGGATTTTCTCCCCTTCTTCTGAAATTTTGAACCATTCTTCTATTTCCAGTCTCCATGAGACTCTGCTCGATGTCCATATTGTTCATGACAATATGTTTCCTTTCTTTCTTATAGTGCCTTCTAAGGTCTTTGGCTCGTCAAATTCAATTCGGTTCCGGTATTCCTTGGGTAGTCCACTGATGAAGCATTGTGCCTTCGCTTTCTCTGCTTTGAGATAGGGTACATACCTCGGTAAGTCAAAGAATTTGTTGACATACTCCTCCATAGTAAGTTGTCCCAATTTGAGTTCATAAAACTCTTTAGCCTTCTCGTCGAAATACCTTTCCGACAAATACTTCTTCCAGAAGTACTTCTCAAACTGTTTCCAAGACAGGTCCTCCTCGCGGACCCCTTTCATATTATTAAGGTCTTCCCACCAGATGGAAGCCTTTCCATTCAGATTGAAAGTGGCCACTCGGGCCTTCAAATTCTCTGAGAAATCATGGACTCTGAAATATTTCTTCAGTCCAAGTAGCCAAGCCTCAGCTTCCTCTCCCTTCTTTATCTCACCATCGAAGGAGGGAGGTTTGGCCTTCCTGAATTCCTCAAATTTATGACTCTTAGAAGTCTTTTGCTTCTTCTTTTTTCTGCGAGAATAGGAACTGGTCCTGCTGTTGGAAGAGCCTTCTGAATCACCAGCTTCCTTCTCAGTAGAATCATTTGGTACTGGTCCTTTACCTATGGGGTGGACCTTTCTGGATGTGCTTCTCTTAGTGTGGCCACTGACACGACCACGATTCTGTAACTCCGGTTCATGCTGCATTTGTCGCTGTAGGTCGGATAAGCTCTGCAGTAAAAATGCATTAATTTCGGTTTGCTTTTCTTGTTCTTTCATCATCCTTTCATTGTTGGCCTTGCAACTTTGCAACTCAACCGTGAGACTCCTCACAGTCTCGGCTAGGTCTGGAGGGGTTCCTATTGCTCTTCTTTCATTAGACTCTTTGTCTCTATTGTGGGAGCCTTCTCCCACCTCTTGGTGAGTCACCATACTCTGCGTCTGTATATTCCCACGGTTGATCGTCCGCTTGAGTGAAAAGACAAACGCTGGTTATTAGTCAAGAGTTAAATTCATTTTTTTTTTTTAAATGGCACATAAATTCATAACTTCTTCTACTTGCATACACAGTCGGGTTCTCATATTCCAAGTTTTTAATCTTGGACAAGAGAGTTAAGTCAGGAGTTACTCCTCATAGGAGAGCTTCGAACGGAGTTTATGTGCGAATCGTGCATGAGCCCAATCAGGCCGAGTGTTGTAACCATGCTCTGATACCACTTTGTAACATCCCCACTACCTAAATCAAAATTTTTCGGTCCTCTGTCAGACTCGAACCCTTAAATGACCATGGAGGCCCATCGTAAGCTGGCTCCTTCCCTCTCCTTCTCCGTTCCCACGCAATCGAGGGTTATATTCACTGTTCCATTTGAACGCAACGTCCTTTATATTTTGCACTTCGGCGCTACAGCAAGACCCAAACATTCTATTCTGCAACCACCGAACCCTGACAGGGCTAGCGAGCGACCAATAGGGATGAATCCCTATGGGGTTAGCGAATGGCCAATAGGAACAAACCTCAACAGGGGTAGAGAATACACTAATGGGAACAAGCCCCGTCACGCGGTTAGATGTAATACAGGTGGCGAGAGGAAATCGTGACACGGTGGACGTCACGACAAGGAAGGGGTCCCACTTCACACGCCACACTATTCCGAACCCCCCCCCCCCTCATTAAAGGTAGAATGGCAAGGGGGCTCCGGAATGCATCCTCAGCCGTAGATCTGGACGGGTGGATTCGGGCCGTCCAGATCTGCTCACTGCTTATCCTAAAGAATAACCACGTCCTGGTTTAAGTTAACGTCTTGTTCCCACATCTAACGCTCATTACAGACCCAGAGATCCTCCGAAAGAATCTCCTCCGCCCATCGGGGTTTCGAAGTTTATAATGTCAAAACTCATTCACCCCCAAGACTCGCGATCCTTCGAATTCTCGACGCGCCTTTACACTGGCTAGCCCTCTTGGCTATACTATGGTCCATGTGACCACTTCCATATGACTGCAGCTGTATAACTTCCCATCAGGATTTCGGGGTTTTCACTGTCGATTTCAACTTACCTCATGGATCCCCGACTCCCGATATGCCGATACGAAAAATGCGCACGACACCTGTCCTCCACTGTGACCCACACTCCTGTGACAAATCGGGAAATCACGTATCAGGATATCGCGATTCCCGTTGCACTAGTTCATGGAACTCTCCAAGTCCTGAACCCCGATATGGTAACACCTGTCCTCCACTATCTCCCGCTGTGGCCCACACAGATCTCCCTTCGGGATATCGTGGATCGCGATTCCAATGTGTGGGAGTTTCTTGCCTCCGAAAACTTCGATGCCTCAAACTCCGACTCTTCGGGATCTGTTGACACGTGTTCCACCCAATGGACGGTTCTGATCTTGTCGGTAAATCACGGATCGCGATTTCTCATGACAAGATTTCTTTGTGCTCGGAAACTCGGATTCTCTGATCCCCGACTTCCGGGATCTCCTGACACGTGTTCTCCACGATAGATGGTCCTGCGCCTATTGGGATATCGCGGGTCGCGATTCCTGATGTTGTGATTTCTGCACTCTCGGAATTTCCGATGACCTCAATATCCCGATGACTTTCTAGAAACTCTCCTCTGTTCACTAGGGTTTAACCCCGGTGTAACTCTTGCCAGATCTAACGGTTAACAGGAGTTCGACTACTGATCCAACGGTTCTGACGCCACTTTATGAACTCTTCCACAACTTTGTGGATGGGGAAATCAACGGTCCAGATGTTCTAATGGAACATGGGGATCTACGGCCCTAGACTCTTCATTACCCGTGAAGACACAGGAAAATCAGGTGGTAAAGCCTTTAACACCCTACCTTCTCCTGCTAATCTAACGGTCATGGGGAAACTGTGGATTCCCGACGTACTCTCATCCGTAGATTCGATATTCCTTCCCTAAGTTGCCATCTCGGGTTCTTAAGAGGATCGTTCCCCCTTGTACAGGGTTATTAAGACTTGCACCTTCAAGTTCATATTCCAAGTTCTGGGTAAACCTTTCCAAGGAGGAAATCTCTACAAGAGATCTATTCCGGAGCCTTCCGGGGGTGAAGGGAAACAACTTCCCGAGAACGGGCTGGAAGCCTAACTTAATTCAACCTATAATTAGATTCATTTATCAATTTAAATCATGCATGGCTTCCTCTGTTATAAGGATATGTCTATAATTCTTATCCAAACACTGCACCGACATTATTACACAGGAAACATTTACAATTTCACAGGTCTTATGAGCATATACATATATGTATCATTCTATGAATTTCAAGATGCAATATGAACAAAAACACTTATCAGAAATAACTTCAGAAATGGGTGCAACTACTGAGAGGGGTGCTCGTTTCCACCCAACCGTAGGCGTAGCGACTCCCAGCGGATTTACCACTAGCCACCCCCGAGCTGAGACCACGATGCTATGAGACTGCGTCTCTCTGTCTGCCAGTGATCAGGAGCGAAGGTTGCAATCCTTCCTTTATGCTATCACTCACTCTGCGTGGTACCAGAGTTCCCCTCGCATCTGCCCTCTCAATCGCCTCTTCCATACGCCTTATCCTCTCGCGAGGTTGCGTGTGGTGTGATTTCCCTTGCACTGATCAGGCCTGACGGCTCTACGGATGGGCAGTTCACCATCCCATCCCTCATCAAGCCATCCGCCTACCAGTCTGCGAGCCATTAATTTTCAGGGCCAGCGAGCCGCTTTTGGTTCTCCGGGCCAGTGGAGTCCGAATACGGTATTAAATTCTCGATGGAAGTTAACACCACCTTTTCAGGTGCCTTCCACTGCCATCGTGGTCTCTTTTTCTGCACATCCCCTCATCAACAGTCCTGCAATAAATTCAGAATGTCATTCACATTCATTGACCTCTTTCTCTAGGTCCATTTACATCACATATTCACATTTATGAGTTTTCCATAGTTCTTGGCCAGTCCAGTTATATATATTTACAAGTTGGGGGGAAACAGGGTGTTACACCTCCTATTAGAAAACCCATCCATAAGGGTGACCACTTATTAGGGCACAATGTCAACCACCAAGATGAAACAGGGAAAAGAGCATAAATTTCAATCAGACATTACATAATCAAAAGAAAATTTAAATGAAACATACTCTAATGCCTCAAATATCGAAATGACACTCACCATAGTGCCTGGCTTGTTCCTCATGGAGCAAGACCCAATGTCTTCCGAAAGCAAGCTTGTGTGGTGGATATCATTGTGATGAGTTTGAGATGTGTGCTGGTGAAGTGGGCCTTTGTTTGTGCAAGTGGACGATGTCGACCATATATCTATTGATACTCCATGTATGCAACCTGAGGGCCTCGAGACATCATGTCCTTAGTTATCCTTAGGAAATGGGGATAACAGACACTAATTCGGAGAATTGGTACATAGAACTATAAGTGCGCAAACGCATATGAGATTGGGAAAAGTTGACCGGGAACTTCAAGGTAAGGTTCAATTTTGAAAATAATAATCCTTTGATTGTCTCAACCTTGCAGGTTATCAAGAACAAGATTTTTGCAATATAAGGCTCGATTTATAGTACACCTAGAGTTACTACAACAATTGAAGAGGTCTTTCACTGTTATAATGTTGTTGAAGAAGACCAGGAAGATGAAGACCCAAGGAATTTGCATATACCAAATACTGAAGGGGAGCGCACAGTAGAAGGACCAGATCTTGAGTCAACTATATATGCAAAGCCCCTGAGAACATGGAAAATGAACATTGGTACATAAGATAAGCCTATGTTTTTGAACATAGGAGACTAATGGAGTGATGAGATAGTTGAAAAGATTGTCAACTTACTATGTGAATACCATGATCTATTTCCAACTACGTTCTGAGAGATGAAATGGATTTCTAGGGAGCCAGGAGAAATGAAGATCACGTTGAAACAAGATGCCAAACCTATGAAGTAGAGACCATACAAAATGAACCAGACGTATAAGTAGAAGGTAAAAGCAGAGATAGATAGGATGTTAGAAGTTGGAATTATAGAACCTTTTGAAGAATTATAATGGATCAACCCAATGGTAGTCCAAGACAAGAAGACAGGGGGAATCATGATATTTGTAGATTTGAGAAAGTTAAACGATGCTTGCTTACATGACCCATTTCCTACTCCATTTACAAACAAAGTGTTGGAGAATGTAGGGGGTCAGGAGGCTTACTCTTTTACGGATGGATTCTCAAGATACCACTAGATCAAGATTGCGCAAGAAGACATATATAAGATCACTTTTTCAATAGAATGGGGTTGTTACCAGTACAAAGTTATGTCTTTTGGTTTCAAGAATGCACTAGCAATATTTTATAGAGTTTTTGTTGCAACTTTCAAAGAGTTCATTAATAAGTTGTTAGAATTGTACTCAGATGACTGGACACTATTCATCATGTTGAAATACAATGTCGAAACTCTGCGCTTAATGTTGGATAGGTGTAACCAGTACCAAATCTCGTTGAATTTGAATAAATGCATTTTTTGTGCACCTTTTGGAATATTGTTGGGGCATGTAGTGTGTAAATAGGGATTGTTAGTTGATCCTACAAAGATAGATGTGATTGTTGATTTTCCACCACTAACTTCAGTGTGACAATTGAGATCCACATTGGGTCATACATGTTAGCGCTGGAAGTCACTCCTAGATTGCTTGCAGGAGCAGAGCCCAACGCCCATCAGTTTACTGTCACGATTTGATAAATGGGCGATCAAATGGGTAGAGACTCGAGGAGATATCACTCTAACTCAGGAACTGGATCTGGTATGTAAAGAACAAAGGAGGTCTGTAATCCTAACTTCAGCCAGTGGGTCAACTAAAAGATGAGCAGGTGGAAGACTTAGTAAGAAAGGTGAACAAACAACTCTGGGCAACAGGCTTACAACGGTTTGTAGGGGAAAAACTCTGAATGCAGGATCCTCCTGGTTCAGAGCTTCAAGAAACTGAAGAGAAGACTTGACTGGATCCTCCAATTCCAAGTCATTCAGCGTTAATGAAAACACAGGAACCGATTAGAGACTCCGTAACCATTACAGTGATCCATTACAACATCATCCTATAACAACTATAGCTTGACTGGATCCTCCAATTCCGAGCTGCTCTAACACAGTATAACAAATATGTAAAGAAACTGGCATTCATAAGGCAAGAAGTCTCAGAAGTCTAGAAATAACTAGAAAACAATGCTTTATTAAAGTTTTACAACCGAGAGCTCTGCTCAACCATCGATACCCACAAAAATGGCAGAAATGCCTACATATACTTGGAACTAACTCAGGCGCTGAAAGCGCGATCATATCATGAATTCAATGCTTGACATTGAGGAGCTTCTCTATCAGGATGGGATGTCAGTCTACCTCAATCAAATCTGTCCTCTGCTCCTCTGTCATACGCCTCTTTAATTCAGCATGGCTCGCGCCAGGGGGTAGCTGAGCCTTCTGAATATTGGACTGGCATGTGCAGGTTCCTCTGGTGAGTTGGAGACTTGGCGTGGCTTTCCTGAAGAGAACCGGTATAAGGGACCCTCTTGGGTAAATTTCAGCTGGGACCTCCATACTCTGCAATAAATGGGTGACGCGAGGCTTCACCCACCCTCTTTCTCCTTTTCTGCTGAGCCGAAGTGGCTCCTTGGATCCCCGAGTGGAATCCCTGATGAAAACCCGACCCAGTCCACAGGTCTCTTCTTCTTTCCTCACAGTCTCTTGAACTTCACCGTGACCCTTTCCCGACTCTGTATCGGGTTTCGGGGTTTCGCGTTCCCTGTTGTCAAGAGTTCTTGACCCTTTGAACTCCCGATCACCGATTCTCCAATGAGCGCGTGTGTGGGTTAGCCCTCCTGGATATACTATGGTCCATACGACCACATCTTATATGACCTGAGCCAAACCTCTGTCGGGGTTTCGACATTTTCGATGCACAAAACTCTTGCTCCCGGGATCTCCGATATCCCGATTCCCGATGAAGCCCTCCTGTGGAGCTTTCGTCGATGGTGCTAGATGATATTGCTAACAAGAAATATTGCTAACATTAGGCTCCATGGGGGATAGAGTCGTCCCTGTGATGCTCTAAGGACTCATTTTGTAGTTCCAGTGCCTCGCTGTTGGGCTATGGAGTCACTTACTAAGCCGAAACAAAAGTAAAACAAAGAACATAAAAGGCAATATTTACAAACATAGGAGCCACTGGAGGCTCAGACAAAATATTTTTTAAGAAAGTGCCCATTTACTGGGCTGCTGAAAACTTCTTCACCTTCCAAATCTCACAACTTGTATGTGTTATTTGAGAAAGTCTCAGAGATTCTGAAAGGCCCAATCCACAGGGCTTCAAATTTCCTGTGTTTGCCCTTATCTTGTTTAGGAGCATCCCATTTCAGCACCAGGTCTCCTATCTGGAAATGCTCCTTCTTGGCCTTCCTATTGAAGACCTGCTTGATCTTTCGCTGATGGTCCTGAATCCTATCCACTGTCTTCTCTCTAGCCTGCTGGACCTCTACTAGATGATGAATCCTTCTGATCATATCATTGGGCTCTTCTTGATAATCCTGGAAGGACTTCGCTACGGGAATGGCCAGCTGAGAAGGGAAAGCAACTTCGGCTCCGTAGACTAACTGGAAAAGGGAGAGACCTATAGATCTCTTTGTAGTCACCCGATCAGCCCATAGGGAGAATTTCAAGTTTGAACTCCAAGCCCTTTTGTTGTCTTCCAACAACCTTTTGATGATCCTTATCAGGCTTTTGTTGGAGGATTCCGCTAGACCGTTTCCCTGTGGATAATATGGGGTGGAGTGAATCAATTTGATCCCGAACTGTCCGCAGAACTTGGCTAGTGGTTCAGCCCTGAAAGCGGCTGCATTATCAGTGACGATCTTATTTGGGCAGCCGAACCTTGTGATGAGGTCCTCCAAGAATCCAATGATTACCTTGTGGGAAGCACTCCTGGTGGGGATAACTTCAATCCACTTGGTGAAGAAATCTGTAGCAGTCAGGATCCACCTGTGCTACCCACTGGAGGCAGGGTGAATTTCTCCAATGAATTCTAGGCCCCATTACTGGAAAGGCCCTGAAACCACCACCAGATTTAATGATAGAGACCTGAGCTGCTTCTTTCCTGCAAATTTTTGACATTTGATGCAGGCTCTGACCCTTTTGCAGACATCAGTGAACATGGTAGGCCAGTAATATCTGGCCCTGATGATTTTGTGGGCTGTGGCTCTCCAGAAATGGTTCCCTCCACACAGGCCGCTGTGAAATTCAGCCACGATCATCTCGGCCTCTGGTGGACTCATGCATTTTAAAAGCACCCCCAGGGGGTCTTTCCAATATAACACTTGATCGATCAGGCAGTACCTGACTGCTTTGAGCTTTTGAGCTCTTTCTTTGCTTCTTTGCAGGCCGTCTGGAGGCCGCAGCTCTTGCAGAAAGTATATGACATCCTTATACCAAGGACATCGAGCCAATGGGGGCTCCCTTTGATGGTCTACGTCAGGCAGTCGGTCCTGCTGAATACCTGAGTATTCGTTGATGAAACTTATCCCCAACGCTTGGCAGTTTTCTTCAGCCAACATCTTGGCTAAACCTTGCCCTTTGATCAATTTGGTAGGCCTTATTTCCAGGTCGAATTCCAGGATTTTGGCTATCCATTTACTCCTTCTCCCATCTATGTCAGGCTGGATAAGAATGTATTTAACAGCAGCCGAGGGGACATAGGCGATGATCCTTGATTGCAGGATGTAGGTTCTAAAAGCTTTGAGAGCTTTTACTAGAGCATAATCCTGCTTCTCCATAGTGTCATACCTGACTTCGACATCCCGCAATGCTTGGATGAAATAAGCAATAGGCTGTTATAGCCCACTATCATTTGTCTGTAATAGAACAGTAGCCACTGTGTCAGGTGAGGCAAAGGAGAAAATCAGGAAATCCTTTGAGTAGTCAGGACTGATAAGCACATGATCTTCAGTCAGGGCCTTCTTGATTTGTTCAAAAGAATTCCGTGATTGAGGGGTCCACCTTACTTCATTCTCTTTCTTTAACATGGCTGTTATCAGCTTTACCTCCTCAACAAAGTTAGGCACAAACCTCCTCAGAAAATTTATTTTACTGAGGAAAGATTGGACCTCCTTCTTGGACCTCGGGATTCATAAGGCTTGTATCGCCTCAACTCTTCTGGGGTCAATTCTGACTCCTTCTGTCGATACTACGTGGCCTAGTAACTTTCCCTCCTGCATGGCGAACAAAGTTTTCTTGGGGTTTAATGAAATGCCAAGCTTTCTACATTTTAGGAAATCTTTCCTGAGATGACAACAGTGCTCTTTGTCAGATTTTGAAAATACTGTGATGTCATCCAGATAAACGACCACAAATTTATCCTTTTCCCCAACGAAAGCTATGTCCATGGCATGCTAGAATGTTGCCCCTGCATTCATTAGTCCAAATGACATCTTGGCATACATGAATGTGCCCAATGGAGTGGTGAATGCTGTCTTTTCCCTGTCTTCAGGCAGAACAAAGACCTGCTTGTAGCCAGAGAAACCATCAATCATGGACATCCTGGAAGCTCCTGTCACCCTCTGCAGTAGATGATCCATCTTCGACAAGGGGTAGTTATGCTTCTGTGAGCTCCTGTTCAGGTTTCTGAAGTCTACACAGAGTCAGATCTCTCCATTCTTCTTCCTTACTGCCACCAAGTTGGCCACCCACTCTGAATATCTTAGTGGTACAATGATCTGAGCTTGAAGTAGCTTCTTCACTTCCCTCTCCATGATAGGCAACAACATGGGATTGATCTGTCTCAGCTTCTGCCTGAATGGCTTTGCCTCCTCCTTTAATGGAATTTTATGCTCGATGACAGAAATGTCGTACGTTTTGAGGTCTTCGTAGGTCTAGGAAAACACATCAGCGAATTCCCTCAAAAGTCCAATGTATTTGGACATCTTCTCCTCTGTCAGACTTCTTGACAGTTTGACATACTTGGGCTCACTCTCGGTTCCAATATTGCACTGAATAGTACCAGCGTCCTCCTCCGAGACTTCTCCTTTTACCGACACATCGTTTCTATCAAAAAGCCTTTCCAAAGGAACCAGTCCTCTGGGAATATGGTTGCTGGGCAGCTGTACAATGTCATGCCCTGCAATCTTATTCAGAAAATTACCCCCATCGAGCTCTTCCTCTGAGATGACGTCTTGGTCTATGTGCATTTCTGAAAATTCCTCGACAGTCTCCAAGAACCTCTTGACCTCGAGATTGTCCTCGAACACCTTCCAATGTTTGACGTTGTCAAGTATGGAGGGTCTGTATTTTACCTCTACATCATACCTGAATTTGGGTGGCAAAGGTACTTTGAAGTTTCTAGCCGATGTAGCCAAGGAATCTGCCAAGGCATTCTCCTCTCTTGGGATGAAAGAAATATTAAACGCTGAGAAGAAACTGTCAATAAGGTCCCAAACCTCATTCCTGTAACTCCTGAGTCGAGGATGCTTAGCCTGATAAGTGTTCCTGATCTACTGAACCACCAAATCGGCATCCCCAAACACTGCTACCTCCTGAATTCCCATTTCCCTTGTGGCTCTTAATCCCAGGATAAGAGCTTCATACTCTGCCACATTGTTGGTAGCTTCGAATTCTAATTTGTATGATAGAGATGTGATCTCCTGAGTAGGTGACACAAAAACCACCCCAGCTCCAGCGCCTTCTCGGGAAGAGGCTCCATCAAAGAACATTTTCCATATTGGGGTGACGAAGGGAGGAACTTTAGGGGAAACAATGGGCTTCTCTCTGAGTTTGAGAGGAGGCTCGTGGGTATGTGTGAGCTGTAGTAAACTGAAGCCTAAATCAATGTCCAAGGCGAAGATGGGATGATTGGTGGGGTTGGCTTCATCACTGATTATGTAAGCCAACTGGGCTTCCCTGTATAGTCTCCTATGCTCTCCCCCAAACACTGGGATAGTAGCGTATGTGAGGTCCATTTGCAAGGTTCCCCCCAGTCTTTTTATCCAAGATCTTGATAATAGCATACCGAACTTGGGGGGGACATCAGCTACTACAATATCCATGGCCACACTCTTCATGGGCAGTTAAAACAAGGTCACAACCAGGTCTTTGATAACTCCAGGACACTGAACTCTCCTGGAGTCAAAGGAATAGAGGTCATGATAGGCTCGGGTGACTTCTAGTCCTAGTTCTTCCATGACAGTTTTGGGCATGAGGTTGTGAGAGGCCCCTAAATCCATCAGGCAGTTGTGTAGCACTTTATCATGTACGTTCAGGGATGTGTAGAAAGGGGGGGACGAGTCATCTCTATTTTCTACCATGGGGCCCAGGACAACTACTGGCTTTTCATCTTGGAGGTTTATGGAGTCTGAGGGAAGGCATGAGGCTTTAGACTGTAAAAGTTCATAGAAGCTCTTTTTGAATTCATCATGTTTAATCAGCTCAATGAGGGGCACAGGGATCCTGATATTTTGGATCTCATGCTCGAAGTTAAAAGAAGATGTAGGCTTTGGGATTTCTTTTATTTCAGGAACATGATTATGGACAATGGGAGAGAGGGGTTGGGCCTTCTTACCTCTATGACCATCTTCTACTGCGTTAGCAGGATTTTCTGTTCTAGTGGACTGCTCAGGAATATCAGGTGCTGCTGTCCTCTTGTTGGACCTCAGGTTGTACCTGCCTTGACCACCGCCTGCCTTTTCTCCCTTGCTCAATTCATTTAGCTGACTGTTCATGAGAGACTCCTCGTATGCTGATTGAGTCAGGTGAGGAAAAGGAGGAGTGTCTTCTAAGCAGTGGATTTCAGGGTCCAACTCATCTGTTTCTCTTTCTTCCTCATCGGCCACCACATGGTTTTGAAAAGGGGCTTGAATTTTCTGGTCTTCTCTGTCTCTTCCTCTCTCTCTTTGCATATTAGGGGGAGTAAAATTATTTGACCTCCTGAAACCTCCTTTATTTTCGACAATCTGAGGGCCTTTATATGCTTGCCTCCCTTCCACCCTCATTCTCTCCATCTCTACAGACAGAGACTTCACCATCTTAGTCAGTTCATCCACTTGAGGGTGGGGCACTGATGGGTCAGAAGTCGAGGCTTCCGACCTTCCTTTTATCCTGTCTGCATCGGCCTTGTTCCTCAGTTTGTTAGCTGCTAACACATTGGATTCCACCTCTATGGCCGCATCTTGCATTTGAGCTAAAGTGGTGGCTCTTATTTCTCTCAACAAAAGGCAGAAATCGGGGCCGAACGCGCTAGCATACGAAATATTAGCTGAGGCTTCTGAAGGCTTTATCTCTGCTGGGATCTTGTTATACATCTTATTGAATCTTTTGGAGAAGTCGGAGACAGACTCTCCTTCCATTTTCTTCAGGGACCCAAACTCTGTCATGTAATACATGAAATATTTCCTATCGCCTCATTGCCTCAGGAAAGCATTATCCAGGGCTTCAATCCCAGCAATAGATCCTGAAGCCAATCCTCTAAACCATTTCCTCACCTCGCCATCCAGGCTCTGGAAGAAGACCCTCATCTAGACATCTTCATTCTCAATGTTGAGGTTATCTGCATAACTGTAGAAATCAGCTAGGTGCTCTTCGACAGTTATGTCTCCTTCCCCAGTGAACTTGGGCATATATTTCAAGTAATCTCCAGCAGGGAAAGGATTCATGGGATTAGGTAAGATCAAGGGAGCATACCTAGCAACAACTATGGCATCCATTCTATTCAGAGGGGGATTAGCATCAGCCATAGGAATATTAGGTGAAGGAGAGCTTGGAGGAGAAGGAGTTCGCGAAGGGATTGCTGAGAATGAGCCTCTAATGGGAGTGGGGAACAAGAGGGGATTTAAGGAGAAGGCTATCGAGCTTAAGTCAGTGGGCGCTCCTCTTTGTATAGGAGTGGTTAAGCTGGGAGTAGGGAAATATTCTACGGTCCTGGGTCTACGCCAGGGTACAGCTTCAGGGGAGAGGGGAGTGACAAAGTCTTGTCCCTCTGGTCCCAGACCAGGAGAGGAAAACTCAACAGGAACACTCCTAAAATTTAGGAAACGAAAAACTGCAGAGACATGCCTGTCAAATAACCGAGGAGGAGAAAAAGGAGCTCCAACAGAAGGATATGGTGGATTACATGGTTCGGTGATGGACGCTTCTTCTTCAGAGGCCTTTCCCTTTCTGAGCACCGCCTCTGGATCTGTTTTAGGCATAGCTAGAGGCAACTGTGGATGAGACTACGTATGCCTGCCTCTGAAAGCCACAATTAACAGAGCATGTCCTCCCCAGCGGAGTCGTCACAGTGGAGTCGCCAGGTGAAAATTAGCAATCTTGAAAGGCTCCGATAATCCGATGCACCTTTGGATTCAGAGGCTCAATGTCGTTCTACCCAGGGAAAATCTTCAATTTCATCCCCGGCAATGGCGGCATAAATGTTAGCGCTGGAAGTCACTCCTTGATTGCTTGCAGGAGCAGAGCCCAACGCCCATCAGTTTACTGTCACAATTTGATAAATGGGCGATCAAATGGGTAGAGACTCAAGGAGATATCACTCTAACTCGGGAACTGGATCTGGTACGTAAAGAACAAAGGAGGTCTGGAATCCTAACTTCAGCCAGTGGGTCGACTAAAAGATGAGCAAGTGGAAGACTTAGTAAGAAAGGTGAACAAACAACTTTGGGCAACAGGCTTACAGCGGTTTGTAGGGGAAAAACTCTGAATGCAGGATCCTCCTGGTTTAGAGCTTCAAGAAATTGAAGAGAAGACTTGACTGGATCCTCCAATTCCAAGTCATTCAGCGTTAAGGAAAACACAGGAACTGATTAGAGACTCCGTAACCATTACAGTGATCCATTACAACATCATCCTATAACAGCTACAACTCGACTGGATCCTCCAATTCCGAGCTGCTCTAACATAGTATAACAAAGATGTAAAGAAACTGGCATTCATAAGGAAAGAAGTCTCAGAAGTCTAGAAATAACCAGAAAACAATGCTTTATTAAAGTCTTACAACCGAGAGCTCTGCTCAACCATCGATACCCACAAAAATGGCAGAAATGCCTACATATACTTGGAACTGACTCAGGCGCTGAAAGCACGATCATATCATGAATTCAATGCTTGACATTGAGGAGCTTCTCTATCAGGATGGGCTGTCAGTCTGCCTCAATCAAATCTGTCCTCTACTCCCCTGTCATACGCCTCTTTAATTCAGCATGGCTCGCGCTAGGGGGTAGCTGAGCCTTCTGAATATTGGACTGGCGTGTGCAGGTTCCTCTGGTGAGTTGGAGACTCGGTGTGGCTTTCCTGAAGAGAACCGGTATAAGGGACTCTCTTGGGTAAATTTCAGCCGGGACCTCCATACTCTGCAATAAATGGGTGACGCGAGGCTTCACCCACCCTCTTTCTCCTTTTCTGCTGAGCCGAAGTGGCTCCTTGGATCCCCGAGTGGAATCCCTGATGAAAACCCGACCCAGTCCACGGGTCTCTTCTTCTTTCCTTACGGTCTCCTGAACTTCACCGTGACCCTTTCCCAACTCTGTATCGGGTTTCGGGGTTTTGCGTTCCCCGTTGTCAAGAGTTCTTGACCCTTTGAACTCCCGATCACTGATTCTCCGATGAGCGCGTGTGTGGGTTAGCCCTCCTGGCTATACTATGGTCCATATGACCACATCTTATATGACCTAAGCCAAACCTCTGTCGGGGTTTCGACATTTTCGATGTCTCGATACACAAGTCCTCGGGACTCGCGATTCTCCGATTGCCGATGCGCCTTCTGTGCTAGCCCTCCAACTAGGCCCTGATCCAAGTGACTGCTACCATATGCCCTCGACCATACTCTCCATTAGGGTTTCACGGTTTGCGATGTCAACGAGCACGCATCCTCCGGACTCATGATTCCTCGAAACCCGATGGCTCATGGCCTTTGACCTGTCAACGGTCCGTTCCCTGTCGCGAAAGCCTGCCACTTTTCCTCCATGATTGACAGTTGTTCCTGCCGATCGGGAAATCATGTATCGCGATTATGCGATGCACAAAACTCTCGCTCCCGGGATCTCCGATATCCCGGTTCCCGATGAAGCCCTCCTGTGGACCTTTCGCTGATGGCGCTAGATGATATTGCTAACAAGAAATATCGCTAACAATACATGATACTATAGAAATTTCATTAGAGGATATGCACATATCACAACTCCTACGGATAAGTTTCTAAAGAAGGAATCAAGTATCATTGGAATGATGAATGTCAGAAGAGTCTGGACACATTGAAACAAAAGATGGTCACCGCGTCGATTCTATTTTTTCCTGACCGGAGAAAGGAATTTCATGTTCATGTAGATGCATCATCTATAACATTGGGAGCAGTTTTAGCTCAATGAGGTGAAGGAGAGTTAGACCATCATATTGGATTTGCAAGTAGGAAGTTATCCTCTATAGAACATAACTACACTACGACATAAAGAGAAGGATTGGCGATGGTGCATGCCTTGCAAAAGTTCAGACACTATCTTTTGGGATCTAAATTTAAGATGTATACAAACCATTCTACGCTAAGATACCTAGTTAACAAGCCAGTGTTGGGGGGGAGAATATGCAGATGGCTATTATTGTTCCAATAATATGACTTTGAGGTGATTGTGAAACCAGGAAAATTTAACTCGGGACCAGATCACTTATCACACATACTGTCAGGTGAAGATGCAAGAAAATTGGATGACAATTCACCAGGCGCACACCTATTTGCAATTTAGATGGTCGATGACTATTTTGTAGACATAGTTAAGTTCTTGAGTATGGGATTATCCCCTCTGGAGTTTACAATTGTGCAAAAGAATAAATTAGTAGTGAAGGCCACAGACTATCAGCTGATAGCTTGAAATTTATACAAGTTAGGCACATATGGTATTCTGCGACGATGTATATTAGAACATGAAAGGCATATGATATTGTCATAGGCACATGAATGAGTTGCAGTAGGTCATTATGCAGGAAAAGAAACAACACAAAAGATTTTTCATGCAGGATTATGGTGGCCTTCCCTGCATAAATATGCCAATGAATTTTGTCAGAGCTGTGATGTTTTTCAGAGACTTGGGAATCCTTCCAAGAGAGATGAGATGCCCTTAGTACCACAAGTGACATTAAAAGATTTTGATAAATGGGAAGTGGACTTTTTTAGGGCAATTAATCCAACAGCTAAGAGGTAGAGAGCTAGGTACATCATTACTGCAACACACTACTTAACCAGATGGGCCGAGGTATAACCAGTTAGAAACTACAACGTAGAGAGAACTGCATGATTTTTTGTTTGAAATGTGGTGACAAGGTTCAGATGCCCAAGAGTACTTATGAGTGATCAAGGAACTCACTTTATGAATAGGACGATTGCAACATTGACATAGGAGTTTTAGGTCTATCATCATAAGAGCACCTCGTATCACCCTTAGGAAAATGGCACAGTAGAAGCATTCAATAAGTTCCTAGAACATGCATTAATGAAGGCTTGTAATGTAAGTCGGGACAACTGGGACTTGAGAATTCCAACAGTGTTATCAGAATATAAGACTACAAGCAAAAAATTGACATGAAAAACTCCATTTAGATTAACATAAGTTCAAGAACCTGTGATTCCTATGGAGTTTATTGTATAGAGTATGTACATTGCTGTGATGTCAAAGCTTACAGATTCTGGCATAATGGAGAAGAGACTGTAAAAACTAGTAGAATTCGAGGAAGACCGATTTGTCCCAGGTTTCCATCATCGAGTGTATAAAGTGCATGAGAAATATTGGCATGAAATGCACATTAAATAGAAGTATTTTCAGACATGAGACTTAGTGTTAGTTTATGACAACAAGTTTTTGCAGCACCTAGGGAAATTCCAGATGCATTGGTTAGGACCATATGTGATCAGGTTTGTGACAGATGTAGGTGTTGTCCAGTTGGAGAAACTGAATGGAGAATATGTGGAAGGACTGGTTAACAATAGTCAGCTGAAGCTATATAGGGATAGTCGGGCTTTCGTGCACTAGTCCAAACTGCGTAGAAGGTGTACCATAGTACTTGTATAATAATGTATTATAAAAATAAAAAGAAAAAGAAAAAGAAAAAGAAAAAGAAAAAGAAAAAAATCAATAAGGAGTTTGAAGGTTGGAAGAAAATGATGTAGACAAGAAAGAGGAAGGTGAACTGCGCAGAAAGGTGGAAGAGAGTATGAAGAAATAAGTCAATGTTGGAGATCCGTGTAGAATATGGTTGAAGGCTTTAAAGATCAAACTTGATGGGGCATGCATTAAAGAGCGATCATAACAATGAAGTAGTGGAGATGCGTAGTCATTAATGGAGAAAGACACTGAGATCATGACAGAATGGAAATATCTAGACCATGATCCACATAATAATTCAAATTTATTGCAAAATATGGAAATAATTGAATGTGAAGTACAACCAGATTCGATAGTAGGTTTGGGAGCGGAGAACAAAAACAACCGGAGACAGGTGATAAGAGCACTTGAAAGGTCGAAAGCCAGAAGTTATTGTTATTCAGAGTTTTCATAGAGAGCAACAAAGAGAAGAGATCCAAGTAAAAAAATTTGCAGAGAGCTATGGAGCCACCCAAAGCAGTCATGACATCAACATCACAGCCGAAGAAACAATGCACTAAGCCACTAGTAGTACTAGTAGAAGAAGAGACTTCAGGAACATCCACATCAAATCTAAGTCGGGCCAATTTTATGAAGGATTACATACCACCAAGGAAGCCATTAGCGAAACCGGTCAACTTACAGAAGGAAGCAAAGTATGAGCTTGTGGAGCCACAAATTCCACCTGAAGTAATAGTCGAAGGGGATATGCTAGGAGAAATACCGAGCTTGAAGTTTGCAGATCACGATCTGTCAGATGAAAATAAGTTCTCCGACTTAGCACCAAGGAAATATCTGAAGACATTCATCAATCCAAAGACATAATTTATTAGAATTGAGCCAAAGACTTGTGCAACAGGATTGGATAAATCATGAATCTTGAACTTGTTACAAATCCCGCATTATGGTAGGAGAACATATATAAATGCATGTGTCAAGATGTTGTTAAGATGCATGCATGGAGGATATCTAGGGCTAGACAAAGCCATGTCCATTGACACATAATTGATTGCACGAATAACTAGATTTCCAATGGTAGGGGAGGACCCGTCACCACTTTTTACAGACAAGTCGAACAAAAAAACATTATCAGAGAAGATGAAAGAGAAGTTTGGAATGTTTAGAGGAGTGCATAACCTCGATATAACGAGTATCAATGATGACTGTGCCAATTTTGCAACACAATTTTTATCTTGAAAATTGTTGAGAAAGTGTCGTAAGGACCAAGTGCTAGTGCCAAGTGCGTCGAAGGCGTATAAATGAACTGGGTGACTTTGTTAGTCAACCAGTTCTAGATATATTGGAGGGAAGCTCAAGAAAAAGGTATGGAGTTTCATTATTCATGTTTGTTGATACTAATAATATTAGTGGCTTGGAGGGATCTGAAAGACTCACAATTTTTGTCAACAACCAATAAGCCATGTTTGGCAGCAAGATATGCTAACTTGTGGCATACTGCGCACAAAGAAAGACAACAATATAGATTTTTATATCTATAAGGAGGTTATTCGAGAGAGAATTAAAAGAACACCACACATTTTACCACATGTGGTAGAAGCGTACAAGCCAGTTGTGCGGTTTAATGCAGGGCGCCATCACATGTATATCCAAGTGAAGAAGGACCCAAGTCAGGAATGGTTGCCCACACAATAGAGGGTCACTGAAGAAGAGATGGGAAACATCATGGAAGATTGGGGTGCTTAGTGGAAGATCCCACTGACAGAAACAGATCAACCCAAGACACAACAACCATAAACATAAGAGATAGGCCATGATGAAGAAAAGTATGAACAGGAAGGAAATAACACAGGGACAACAAAAAAGACAGTATCACGCACAAAGAAGAAGTGGAAGGAGTAGGATACGGGAAAATCAATACCAAAAAGAAAAAAGAGGAAAGCAATTAAGGAAGTGGCCACCCAGGCCCTGTTAGAGGATGAGTTAGAGAAGATTGTAGATCAAGTAAAGGAAGATACTAATGAAGCTTTTGAGCGCATGACACATAAGCAAGAAGAAAGGCATTTGGATGTGCAATCATAGTCTATCGCACTGCAACAAATTTTGGAAAAAACAAGACTAACATCAGAAAACCTAGGAGAACAAGCACAAATGAAGAATACAACACATATGAAAAAGGTGCAACCGATGACATCCAACTTAGTGGCAACATCAGGAGGGCGTCGGGTAATGAAAATAACAGTGGGAGCATTAGAGTTCCCCACAACAGAATTGAAGGAGCAAGCAAAGACACTTAGTGACATTGACTTGGTGTTATCGCAGCTGCCAATAGAAGTGTTATATGGATTGCAGACGATCATCACACAAGAAATTCAAGTTTCCACAGTGTCAACATTGATGGAGTTGACAAAGGTCATTGTAGATAAGGATGCATTACAATCATAATGCGATCAAATTAGGCTCGAGAGAGATGAGGCCGAGTAGAGGATGAAGATATTGCAACAAGCAGTACAAGGGGTTTATAATCACATTCCAGAAGTGTTTGTAGAAGTAGATGCCCCCCTAGAAGAGAAAATTACAAAGATCGCACAAGCCATTCAAGGCTTTCGAACAAATATCAATGAGTTAGAGGTGCGTCAAACACCAAGTACCCCACTCAAGGAAAGGGAACAACGTAGGCTCGAGATAGATGAGGCCAAGCAAAGGATGAATATATTGAAACAAGCGGTACAAGGGGTTTATAATCACATTCCAGAAGTGTTTGTAGAAGAAGAAGCCCCCCTAGAAGAGAAAATTACGAAGATCGCCCAAGCCATTCAGGGATTTCGAACAAAGATTAATGAGTTAGAGGCGCGTCAAACACCGAGTACCCAACTAAAGGAAAGGGAGCAACGAGAGAAAATAGAGAAGATGGCGATAACAATTGTAGAGAATATTAGGAATCTTGAAGCATAATTTTTAAATATTTATGCAGAAAGCACAAGTGTTTGGACACAATTGATAGAAGATGTAGAACTAGAGGAACTTGGGAAGAAGTTACGAATGGCCCAGGACAAGGCCCACAAATTTAAGGAAGTAATGCCCACATTTCCACCAACAAAGATGATGACCCAAATGGCAAAAAATTGGAAACTATGCATAGAGATGAACCAAATGAGGTCGCAACAACAAGCTCACGCACAAAAGATAGAATCATTGTAGGAGGAAGCATTCAAAATACCAGGAGAACTTGTAGTTGCACAAGTCATCGCAAGGCAAGAAACACAAGAGAATGAAGATAAGTTGAAGACACATATTACATCAGAGCTAGTAGAGGAAATTTTGTAGGAAGAAACACAAGTCAAAGAAAAGGTTGAGACTACTAAATAAAAATTTAAGAAGTTCTTGACGACATGGAAACATGCTTGAAGTGGCTCAGGATGAGCCACAAGTGAGTGTTGTGGTCCTGTTGGAGTAGGCCATTTGGGGTAGGTTTTGCGAATCACGCAGGAGTGGATCACGCGACAAATCAACAAAGGAGAAATGCACGTGGAAGAAAAATAACGTATTTAAAGGAGTCGGTGCACAAAAGTTGGAAGTTAGTTAGGATTTTTGGGACATTTTGTCCAAATTTTAATGGGCTAATCCCCAATGTATATGTATAAATATGTATGGGTTTTGGGTAGAAAGTAAGTGGTTAGCGGATGAGTAGTGGATTAGCTTGTAAGTTCAGTACTGTAGTTTTGTCGAGTTGATGAGTATGCACTGAGTCAAAGATCAGTTGAGAGGCATGTGTGCACTACAACATAGAGTCACTTGGGAAGGTTTAGGTTTTTACTGGAGATCTTTGTATGAGTGCAGTGTGCACCCATTGTAAGGAAGACTATGAATTAATAATATAAGAAGCTAGTCATTGTGGACGTAGCCTAGTTTGGGATGAACCACGTTAAATCATTATGTTTTGATGTGTATACTATTATGATGTGTTTTTCTTTGTGTGATGTTCATTGCGCACATATAATAGATTCTTAATGGTTAATCTAAATATGTATTGGATGGTCCCATGCATATCTTGAATGGTTAAGTACGATGATTATGTCACATGTTATGGTACTATTATGGTTTTGCGCACAAAATATATGAATGAATGTTAAGAAAAAAGTAAGGATGAATGCCTCATATTCCCCCATGACTGCTAAAGCCTGGTTCTTGCAGTTCCCATAGGTACCTTGGGTGAGAATTCACCTACTTGCAGGTGATGCCGAAAGGTCCGGTATCTTAGGATTTGTTGGTGGATTAATTTTTAACCCCAGGTCTTCCCACTGCACACCAACAACAAGCACATTAACTCCTTCGTCCACTCAACCTCTAACAAGATGCCCTCTTCGAGCTTTAATTTATGCTATTATCCTTCACTCTTTCTCCTTGAATATCCCTTCCTTGTCCCCTTCACTACAACCCTCATTGTT
Source organism: Picea engelmannii (assembly GCA_009831015.1). Taxonomy (NCBI): domain Eukaryota; kingdom Viridiplantae; phylum Streptophyta; class Pinopsida; order Pinales; family Pinaceae; genus Picea; species Picea engelmannii. The sequence goes on along the minus strand of ML777691.1, from coordinate 773,979 downwards.
TTTAATGGGCTTCCCTTTGGAAGGCCAACTATCAAAGTTGTTTGTTTCACCTTCCCATTGTGCCATAATACAAAATAAAATAAAATAAAACAAAACATGTTTATTTACAACATTTACAAACATTTTCCAAGATCCAATTTGGATCACACCTCCCCATTTGAAGTCTTTTGGTCCCCAAAACCTGATCCATTAAGAACATAGAAGCATAAGGCCTCCATTTGCCTCTGCATATCCACCATTTTGTTGCTGACGAAGGTGGCTTGTTTCCTACTTGTCTCCCCTTATTTCACTACTAGAGGATTTGTGCTCTCTCTCTCTTTCTTGATGTGCTTTGATGAGGTATGCATTGCCACCCTTGACCAAATGGTACTTGTTTTCTTTCATGTAGAACGTAACATCCCTATCCCACAAGTAAGGGATACCCAACATCACTTTGCAGACATCCAATGGTGCAACTTCACATTCTACCTCATCAACATAGTTGACACTAATGGAAAACTTGATTTTACATTTTCGAGTGATTATCATAACAATTTTACCTTGCAACCATACTAGTGAACTTGGTTGCACTAGATCGTAGGTTTCTAGACCAATCTCATCAACTAGTGTTTTGGAAACCAAGTTACAATGAAAACCACTATTGAAAAAGGAATTTAACTTCTGTTTCTTCACTTGAACTTTGATTTAGAATAGCACATGTTTATCTCCACTTGCCCTTGGCTGCTGCAATGTGGTGCAAACTACGACTTTGTCCATATTAGAGGTTCTTTCTAGTGCTTCTTCTTTTGTCTCGATAACTACCTTTGCTTTCCCCTTGGAATTTAGGCACTTTGGACATAATTCCAAATGAAGTTTCCACCACTTTTCTTCCATGTCTCCATCTACATCACAATGTTTGCAATGCCTATTAGGATCCTTCCTTTTCTCAGTTGTGGATGCCATCTTCTTGTCTCTTTTCTTGCTGGTTTCTTCTTGGCCCATGTGTTGTTGTATTTTCTTGGAGTCCAAATCAATGTAGAGAGCCTTGTTTCTCACCTCATTTATTCTTTTCACACCATGATCCGCAACTGTCTTCGGATATGGTTGAAAATTCCTCCAAGGTACTTCATCACCACCCCTGGTTCTTTGAGAGAAATACCCAACCAGATGGCTTGCCTCCTTAACTCAAAAGTTTATTCTTCCACTCTTTGTGATTTGGGAGGATCTAAAAGGAAAAAAAAATAAAAGTCCTCAAATCTCATCAAATTCGACACCAAGTCGATGATCTCATCAAGAATTTTCCAGCAACGCAAATGACACCTCAAAAACAGAGTCCGAATGGCAAAGATATGACCAGTCAAAGTTGTGGTCAACCTAGTCAAAGCCAATGTTGATGTCAACATCCGTATAGGTGACGTCAATATGATGACCATGTAGAGGTGAAATCATCTTGACATCATGATGACGTCAACATGTCGATGTGTCAACACGAGAGGTTGCCATGTGGAATGCTGATTTGGCATTTTGGGTGCCAAATGGGCCAATAGGAAGGTGACACATGGCACCACCCAAGGGTCTCCACGTGGCCTTCTGATAGCATGCCACATGGCCACCAATGCGATAACTGATTGGGCAAGAGCATCAAATGGCAGAGCACCACATGGCCCAATCATAGAGTGCCATGAGGGCTAAGGAACGAAAGTTCGAAAAAAAAAATATTAGGCCACTGGGTCGACCGGACCGACCAATAGCCACATCCCAACGAAAATCGATGGGTTTGAGCTCCAAAAATGACATGGAGTTATAAAGGTGGCTAGTTAGTATTTAATGTGGGCCGACCACCTCATATTTCCATGCAATGGTCACATCCTAGTTTTGGCACACGCGTTCTAGAATGGTCAAGGGTTAAAATATAGTGCAGTGGTTTGAAACTATCATAGAACATATATGTTATAATATAGGTAATGGTTATAGCTAACCATTACACACCATATGTATTTTTGCAATGGAAAACCAAAGGGTGAGCCCACAGGTTTGACCCCGGGTCTCCCATTTAACAAACTCTAATATTACATCCACTTGCCAACAGACCAAATGATGGGGCTTGGTTTATCTTCTTGGGGAAAATGAATTTCAAATTAGTTATTTTCCATACGACGGGGAGGTCCATGCCTAGTTCAGTATGGGCACACATTTTTATGCAGAGAACACATTTATTGTAGGCTACAGTGGCATGCAAACTGAGGTGAAGAGCCCATGAGAGGCTTGGGATTGACAGTGACAAAATTGGATGTTTTGACAGTCATTTCTGCACAATTTATCGCCACGAGTCCACTGGTGCAGTAATATTTTGTATCTGGACAATGGATCTCTAGGGCCTTTTCATATTTGAGGTACAACCATGCATTTATGCCAATTTTTGCTGAGATAATATAAAGGTCTCTCCACTTTGGTGTGGTCCCGAAGATGTAGTCCATTCTTGGGACGAACTCCATTATCAATCTTTGTGTTATTGCCTTATTTCTCTTCTTTTCTCCATATTCATTCCTTCTTTATTTACGTTGCACATAAGCTTTATTTATGCTCTTTAATGAAATTCATGTAATGGTAATCAAATAAAAGATCCTGGATCATGTTGGTATCAAAGCAATGTTCTTTGACTTGAATTGCGAGTGTGAATGCTTACTAGGGCCAAGCTCAAAGAGGGCAAATGAAAACTTGAGACTTTTAACCAAGAGATTGGACGTACAACTCGAAGAAGGAAAATGGGAGATGAAGAACTTCGTACACAATATGAGAAGAATTTTCATAAGGCTTTCTAACGAATGTCAGACATGGTAGAAAAATTGTTTGTAGATTATGAAAAGAGAGTGGAAAAGAAGGAAAAGAAGAAGAAAGCTAAAACAAAGGATGATGTTACAAAGGGCCAAGGAATTGGAGGAGACCCTCTTGAGACTCCATATCTGTCTTCAAGTTCAATCTCTTCTTCTTTCTTTCATTCTCATCAATCTAATTTTCATCAGAATGATTCAAAAAAGGCATTATTGAAACTAGATGTAAAATTGAATTTTCCCATGGTTAATGGAGAAACTAATGCAAATAAGTTAAATAATTGGATCAGACATATCAAAGTTTAATGATGGCCTTTTTCTACTTGCATCCAATGCTTTTTCCTCTTTTCTAATTGCTTGTCTAGTTGGCACATGGTTTTTTGATGTCTCTTCCACTGCTATAATTTCAATTAGCTTTTATCTCTTCTAACTAATTTCTGCTACTGTCCCTTTTCCAGTTGGTCGTGCAATGCTTTCCTCAAAACTTTTGGCATTTCCCAAAAATGGAGGGCCCAATAGGCCCCAACCACAACCATTGACTCACCTTGATTCAACCTTCTGCTTCCCTACCATGGGATTCTACAAACGGAGGGCCCGACTTAGGCACAATTGTTAGGGCTTGCGGGTGGAAGCTGTCATATTTCTCCACACAATCCTGCCATTTTCTATCTAAAATCAAGGTGCCCACAACAAACTCCTATGATGTTGTCACATTGGGATCCTTAGGCTTGGTAGCCAATAGTGTAGTCCATTCAATGTCTACAATTGAATCGATCTATTGCATATGGACATATTCAACTTGCATTGAAGGGAGGAAGTCTCTGAGATCTTTCTTGGATGCCCAAATAGACTCATTCAGAGCATCCAATATTTCATCCACAACTTGGATCTCCACAAATTTTGCTTCCTGCTTAACCGGGTCAATGATGGCTTGGGATTATGCATTCATCTAGTTAAGTTGGGTGTGCAAATATTCGACTGTATTACTTTGATGTTCTAGCAAGACGACCTAATTGTTAACCATACTAAAGAGTTGGCGACATTCATCTGCACGAGAATGAAGATAGGATCGGATGAGATTTCCCTCCATGACTGCATGTATGAACTTCTACATCATCTCCTAGGGCTGCTCCTTTTATTTCAACGTGATTGGAACCATCTCTTGTTGAAGGTCATCGATCCTTGCAACCAATTGTGACCATGCATCAACAATGAGCTCAATTCGTTACAGAGGCACAACTGGGGTGATATCCTCAGGGAGCTCAAGAGAAACTTGTCAGAAGGTGGGATAGGCTTGGAGAAACTTGTCAGAAATGGCTGCAATATTGGACTTCTTTTGTGTTCACAATCCATGCTCATGATCCATGAATGAAGTGGCTACAATCATGGCTTGGTGCAGCTGTTGTGTCTACTATGTAAGCTCGTCGTTCGTCAGTTCTATTGTGAGAAGTATCTACTCAAGATTATCCGTGGATGCTCACATAAAATTCATGAGCTATAGTGTAGACCATGTCGCATGCTCACCATTGGTGAGAGGTGAATCGATGCGCAATCATGATGCTAGAGGATGACCACTGGAAACATATTTTTCAAACACAATAGGGGTGACAACACTGTCAAGACTAGGCGAAGTAGTGTGGAGGCTACATGCGAGTCTATCTTGGACCTTTGGAGGAAGTGTCCCAAATGACGTCAGTTCACTCTAAAAACAATTACAAGATTGCATGACACTGTTGTGGATCTTGCAGTAGTGAATCAATTTGTTCCTTGACCGAACTTGTGCTATGCACAAAATGAGTGTCCTCCTGGGTATCCATATGAGTGTCTGGAGGATCTAGACTCATATTTTGTGGCACTTTGGAGGATTTCTCAGCCCCTGCCAAGAGTAGGGATTCAAGCTGTGTGTCAAGGTGGATTTGAACCTATGGAATTGGGATAGTGGTACTAGTGGTCATAGCGAAGGGATCGCTAGAATCATGCGTAGTGCAGCCAAGTGGAACATGGATCTACAAATTGTTGGGGAAGGTGGATGGAATGTGGAATGTGGTTCCTGCTGTCATCGTGAAAGGGGAAATAGACATAGGTTCAATAGTGTCGCTATGAGTGTGGTGAAGGGATGATGGAGTGGTGGAAGGGGCTTCCATGGTCGAGCTAGGCAGTTGACGAGTGAGATCATCAATGATGGGAGTGGGCTGTGTCTTGATTGGGGGGTCGTCGATGATAGTGATGATGGGAACAAAATATGGAATACGGATGGTGGTGCGAGCTGGTGGTAGAAGAGGATAAATGGGAGAAGCATCGATGACAATGGTGGTAGTGGTGGAGATGGACAGAGAGCCAGAGCATAGTTTCTTACGAGGAAAATTAGTAGCAAAGGCTTCACAGAGCTGCTTGCCAAAAATAGTGGCATCATCGAGAATTGACAGGAATGGGAGAGAAACTGACTGGGGTAGTGTCTCCTCTTCTCCTTCTTCCACTTTGTCATCTGAAACTGGGGGCCTCCACTCTCTCTTTGATGTGGTTGTGCTGGGGTCTGCACCCCTGTCTATACTGGAGCCAACAATTGTGATATTGAGTGAATCGTATATGAGACACTCGATATTTTCTATTCTTTAGTGACCCCAGGCCATGCAGTGACCTCCTTGTCCAGAATTGCCTCATCCTTATAAAAAGTAAAAGGAGGAGTGTGAAATATTGACAGAGCCACACCTAAAGGCCTCACAAAAGTAAAGTCTTGGTTCATGCCAAACTATATGTTGTGGGTATGTCAGTAGAGCAATGCCTACAAAATTCTCAGTCGTTGTGTAGCTGAAATGAGGTTGTTGTGCCACTAAAAAAAGGTAGTGTCATGGTATTTTGAGTGAGATGTAGCAGTAAAATCTGTGCTTAGGGTCGAAGAGCTCGGTGATACGAATTTCAAGATCATGGGAGAGGCTTCTACCTTGAGGTGGTTTCCACTTCCACATAGTGAATGTGACCAAAAAGTATCCATATATGAAGTACATGGTCCGGTCATGCACAACATTGAAGGCCTGCAACATTTCTATGAGAAGGTACTTACACCAATTCAAAGGTGCTCCATTTTTACTAAATTCAGCCACTGCTATGGTGTCAAGTGTGCACTCACAGCGTGAGTAGTTCTTCATGACCTTCCTGACAATTAAATAACAGACACAACAGACCTGCTCATCATTGATGGGTTCAATCTGTGCTCCATGACCTCCTCACCTAGTTCAATATTTGTCATAGAGGCTAATCTCACCCTTTGTGCGGCCATGATTTCTGAGCCCTGGATGTTAAGGTTTAAGCTATTATTAGGTTTCTTTTCAATTCACTAGATAACCATAGCATAGATAGGATCACTGAGAAATACACAATCACAAGAGACACATCATTTATCCTAGGAAACCCTCATGGGGGAGGAAACCCAACAAAAACTTACTTAATATAGATAGCCAATAAAATGCCAAGAGAATAAACCAAACACTACAAAAATTCCTTTCCCAAGAATGCACCTCTCTCTCTCTCTCTTCCTTCTTCTCCAACTGCAGCTCCAAAGTTGTGCTCTGATGAATAAGTGAGTGAGTGAACAAATGAGGCACTAGCCTCCTTTATTTATACAATCTGACAGGTGCTGAAAGGACGTGTCTTTTCACTGGTAGGGACGACTTCTCCTTCTGGGTGGTTATAACCACTTTAATTAATTCTGGGGGCGGACTTCTCATTATGCATATTACAATTAGGGTTTGACCAATCCACAAAAGGGGATTTGGTCATTTACAATGCCCGACATGATCAATCCACAAAAAAGGGATTGATCTAATGAATAATACATCAATAATAAAATAGAATACTCTTTGCAGTTACAATATTTCAACACTCCCCCTTAACAAGAAGGGTATTCTACAACAACATCAAGTGAGAGAGAGGGAAACATCATCAACAACATCTTGGAACACTGACTAGCGTATCTATAAATAATCAGAATTTTTTCTCATCGTCATCATTCACAGCATGGAGCTGGAGTAGCATCATCATTCTCATTATCATGAGGCTAAAGTAACATCATCATCTTCTTTAGCATGAGGCTAAAGTAACATCATCATTTTCATCATGAAGGCTGAAACAACATCATCATCATCATCTTCAGAAAGAAGTTGAAGTGGCATCATCATCATCATCTTCAAAAAGAATCTGAAGTGACATCATCATCATCTTCAACAAGAAGCTGAAGTGGCATCATCATCATCATCTTCAACAAGAAGATGAAGTGGCATCATCATCATCATCTTCAACAAGAATTTGAAGTGGCATCATCATCATCATCTTCAACAAGAAGCTAAAGTGGCATCATCATCATCATCTTCAACAAGAAGCTGAAGCGGCATCATCATCATCATCTTCAATAAAACACAAGGTTGATACAACATCATCAACAATAATATCATAGAACAAAGGTTGGAGCTTCATCAACATCAAAAACAACACAACACAAAGGCCAGAGTATCATCAACATCAACAACAACATAGTACAATGGTTGGAGCATCATCAACATCAACACTAGGCTGAGAACCTTCAGCACAAAGCTGGCATCACAACATGAAGCTAGCTACACAATATCATTAGCACAAAGCTGGCATCACAGTACGAGACCGACAACACAACATCATCAACATGAAGCTGGCTTCACAACATGAGGTTGGCACACATAATCACAACATGAGGCTGGCACACATCATCACATCATGAGGTTGGCACATCATCACAACATAAGGCTAGTACATCATCACAACACGAGGCTGGTACATCATCACAACACGAGACTGGTACATCACAGCATGAGGCTGGTACATCATCACATCACAAGGCTGGTACATCATCACAACACGAGGCTGGTACATCATCACAACACTAGGCTGGCACATCATCCCAACACTAGGCTAGAACATCATCAACATGAGGCTAGCATCATAGGCTGGCATCACAACACTAGGCTGGCACATCATCACAACACTAGGATGACACATTATCAACACAAGGTTGGCATCACAACACTTGGCTGACACATCATCATTATGGAGCTGGCATCACAACACTACTCCCCCTTTCGAGGGAGGTCCTTATGGACTACACCAAGCTTATCTTGAAAGTGCTCTACATGAGATAGAGGCTTGGTCAACACATCAACAACTTGTTCATCCGTGCTAACATATTGGAGCTTTATGGATCCTCTATGCAACATATCACGAATGAAGTGATACCCGATCTCTATGTGCTTCGACTCATCATGGAATGCATGGTTCTCCATCATCCTTATACAACTTGGTTATCACATAGAATCAAGGTGGCTTCCATCACCAGATCAAATAGATCTGTCAACAACATCCAAAGTCATATGGCTTCACAACTGGAAGAACATGCAACAATGTATTCCGCTTCTTCCATGCTCGGA
>ML777691.1:746024-765533 GCA_009831015.1 Picea engelmannii | reverse complement strand
ATCTCTAGTATAATAAAGACCAAAATCCAATGTACCCTTAAGGTATCTCATCATATGTTTTGTAGAAACAATGTGAACACGTTTAGGTTCTACCAGATACTGACTCAAGGCAAAACAAATATCTAGCCTGGTATTTGTTAGATACATCACTGAACCAATAATCTGTCTGTACAGAGTAGCATCAACCAATTCTGACGAGGTATCTACCAGGAGCTTCAACTTCATTTCCATGGGTGTGTTCATGGATTTACATTTCAACATGTCAAACCTCTTCATTTTAACTGCATACTTCCCTTGGTTGAGGAAGATCTTCTCTGTGCTTTGCCAAACTTCAAGACCTAAGAGATAATGCATTTAGGTCTTCCATCAAACTTTGTAGCGAGTTTGTTCTGCAATCCGTGATGAGATTTTCTTCATCTTGTCAAGAATACATCATCTACATATATTAGTAACATCACTGGCTCATCATTTCTAACCTTGAGATAAAGGTTAGAACCAACTTTACTCTTGGTAAATCCCAAGCTCTTCAGGAAACTGTAAATTCTGTTATATCAAGTTCTAGGAGCTTGCTTCAACATATACAGATATTCCTTCAACTGTCAGACATGAGTCTTTCTATCTTCAATCTTCAAATCAAATTTTCTCATTACATTGTACCAATCTGGTACACTTGCTCAGCTACAACTCAATCTTCACAATCATGTGCTAGCTCTATGTGCTTTCTACAAAGCACTATCTGTCTCACTGTCTGAGAGTATGTCCTCTACTCTCTCTACAACTATTCCTTCTAGAACTGGGACTTTGCACCTGCAGCTGCTCTAAAGATGAGAATGGTTTCTCCATTCTCACCGTGACTGCTGAAATCTGTGAGTAACTCCTCTTATTCTATCATGACAACAACTTCATCTGAAACTGAGAGTGGCTCAATAATTTATACTGAAGGTATCTCTTCTTCTTTCATGGAGGCAACTCTATATTTTATTGTATTCATGTCTCCATGACCCAACTAATATAATGCACCAACTGCTACTCAATTTTAAATATGGGGATTTCTCCCCCTGCATCTCATACTATATATGAATCATGGTTGTTCTGGTTGTCTTCATAAATATTGGAACTATTTCTTCAATTACTGGAGTAAGTGTCTCATCATAGTATTCTCCCTCTTGCTGGGAGAATGCTTTAGACACACATCAATCTTTGTACATCTGCAACATGCTTGATCTGTATAGATCAATCTTGGACATCAATACTGAATTCTCTTCTAGTCTCACAGAAGAATCCATATCCTAGTCTTTATGATTGGCTTCCTTCTCTATTACTGAACCAAGAGAAACTTCCCATTAGATTTCATATCTCCTATAAGTTTCTGAAGCTATGATCTAGTCTTCTCAGGACATCTATCTCCCAGCCATGGAAGTTGTCTCTTCATATGATCCTTTTTGAGATCATGCTTACTCTCGATTTCTTCTGAGTCTACAAGGAATTGATCATCTCTTAAAGGGTATACTTGGTGTTGAATACCAAGTCTAAATATGAAAGACAGATTCGAGTTCTGCTTTCCGTCAAGGTGGCTTCATTAACCTTTGAACAATTTTGCTGTGAGTTCTTGTTCTAATGTTCGGTCATCTTTGGAGCCTTTTGTTCCTTTCAATCAATATTCATATGATATACTCTGAATCTCAAAAGATAGCTTCTTATTCATCTTCTTTGGTACATGAGTGTATATGGTCATGTACATAGTCTGCTTCATATCTCATCTAATATGTTTCCCTCTGCAACCTTCACTATAGCTTCCTCAAGGTTATCACCTATGACCTGAAACAAGGTCAACAAAACAATAAGTAAGAATAATACTCTTTTGATAATAGTAGATAAAACAATAGCATGAATAATCATCATAGTGGCTCCTTTAGAGCTATCACTTGTGGCATGTCTGAAGAAAAGATCAAAAGTAAGAAATACAATACGAAATGAGGTCAACACTCTTATAGTGTTGTGATCAAACATTCCTCCATGGAAACCTGGAACTAACACAAGAAATTTCTCCTAGAGGAGATGTTAGTTGTATCTGGAAAATGATTACATTAAGCATTTATCTCAATATGCTGATATGCTACCAAGTATAATTCTTTTCAAAGACTTCTATCTCAACTTGTAAAGGGGTAGTTTTGTAAAGGGGTAGTTATCAACTTGTCATGTGCAACTTGAATCTTATCAACTTAATTAATCAAACCTAAACCTGGATTCTTGTCCTTAAGAGTATTATGTGAGCCTGAACCCATGCCTCTGTCCACCAATTTTATTTGTTTATCAATGTCGTCCTACCACTATGGTTTACACTATATCTAGGGGAGCCTTCCAAAAGTCATTGTTCGCGAGGAATTCATTGATCCACGGGTCAAATTTCTAGGCAATCTCCATGGAAAGTTCGATCAAACTTGGTTGCTCAACATTGACCTTGCAGATGCACCATAGTACCCTCTGATGGTTATCCATACATTCATGGATTCATTAGCCCTATCGACCATAAAATTGCAGTGGGAGTGGAAGTCATCATTCATACCCCTTCGAGACACTACATTGTTGAAATTGCATCACCTTCCAGTGTTCGACACTACTGGAGAAGTCACTTAGTGAAAAACATTTCTCATTAGCTGAGTGCACAATGGTGCCTTATGGTTGGACAAAGCCTATCCCATCCATGTGGAATACATCCACAAGTTGACGATCTCCTTAAAAAACTTTAATTATTTATATTATTCACTATTAAAAGTTATGTTTAAATTTATTAATAATCAATTTGTTTTTAATTAGCTCCGAATTAGGGTTACATTTAGCCGACCTGGTTATCTTATTTACTGTCCTGCATATACACTATTAATGACTAAGATCAGCTAGCTCTCTAATTGACGATTAGTCCTGATGATGAATCCCGATCCGGATTCGAAACGTCGATGACAAAATGACACCAACTGTGGATTCTCCGGCAAATGATTTTGAGATTCCTCACCACAGAAATCTGAAAACAGTAAAACCACGATAATGTTGAGCAGTCGGGAAAAGACGAGTTTATAAGAAACATTAAGGAGGTGACATGACTAGCAGTAATTAAGAGACACAATGTGGAGGTAAGTTGGCATTAATGTCGGATATGCCCATCAAACGTGACAAAATCTAAGAGGTGATTTGGGAAATAAAGAGCATAAGAGTGAACATGATAGTAGGACATTGGGGCGAACAAAAAAGTAATTACCTCACTAACAATTAACCGAAAATTAACTAATAGTTGTTGGGATTTAAATGACTCTGACTGGTAATGACAGGATGAAGACCAAAAATGTACCAACGACATTTAATGAACAAAGTGACAGTGATAGGGCACAGATTTCAAACTTAGCAGTTACTAATTATGAAAGGATTTGATTTAGACCTCCCCAACCACAAAGGTGATATCCATGCTGGAAAAAATGATAATGACAACTAGACTATAGGACGAGTGATAGTTGGAAATGTCACCATTTAATTGACGAAAAAGGGAAACAACAAAACAATTGAAAAACCTACCTACTAGATTCACTCCCAATGATAAGAGTATTGCGAAACTTCACTTATTGAGCAGAAATGAAGGGCTTCATGCATGCGATGTTCACCCATCCTAGATGGAGAATGCAATCAAGTTTCACGAGTTTGAAAAATATGGATTCATGAATTTCTACAACTATAAAGGGTCCAAGCCAATGGATTTGTAACTTCCCTGGATACTTTTGATACTTATTGTCGTACAACAAAACTTGATCACCCAGTGCAAATGTATTGGTCTTAATGTGCCTATCATGCCAAGCTTTCTGTTGATCATTCTCCATTATTTGACGAAAATTGGCCAAAAATTGGGCTTCATCTAATGCTAACAATTTTGCGACCCATTCTGCAACTGATTCATCATCAGTCATGTGAGTGATGTGTGCAATATATAAGCCTTAAGTGATGAAATCAATGGTGACAACTACTTCTCTTCCATAAACTAGTTGGAATGGAGTATACATATGCGGTTTCTCTTTAGTAGTCTTATAAGCCGATAATACTATGAGGACTCTGTCATCCTAGTCATCTCTAATTGTGCAACAGACATCGGTTAATCCTTGCTCTAGAATCTTGTTAAAGGATTTGAATGTACCATTTTCTTGTGGATGATACAAGCTACTTTTGTGATGTTGAATCAATAACTTGTAGGTGAGAGTGGCTACAGTCTCACTGATGAAATGTGCATCGTGATCACTGGTCAAAATCTGGGGGCACCCAAACTGAGTGATGTTGTTCTAAAAAAACACCTGGATGCAATATCTGTAAAGCAATCTCAGACTGATTCTGCTTCATCCCAGCAGGTGAGATAGTCAGTAGTAGTGATAATATACCTTTTTTTCGAGTTCTTGGAGGGTGGATTGATCGGTCCTATGAAGTCAACTTCCCATTTCTCAAATTATTGAAGAGCCTGAACATGATGTAAGGGAAGCTCATGTATGTGTGACGATTTATTGACTCTTTGACAAACATCACATGCCCTGACATAATCCTTGGAATCTTTGAAGACAATTGACCACCATAATCCTACTTGTAATATCTTTTGGGTAGTCACTTTCCCTCCGACATGTACTCCCACAACTCCTCAGTGGCATTCCCACAACATCACTAACCGCTCATGATCAAGTACACACCATCGAAGGATGTCTTCCAATCCCAATTTATACAACTAGCTTATGATCAACTGATAATCAACGACAAAAACCACCATATGCCTCCTCTGAGTTGCGAAATACCCTTTATGAATAGTACTAGTAGTAAGAAACAATGCAATATATGAAAGGTAAATACATATAGCCTCAATATTAAAAATATATGCATATGGGATCTGGTCATCTACAGCTCCGCCACTCTTGCATGATTCTAATTGAGATATATGATTGAGGCCAACATGAAATTTTCCTGGCTTGACAATGACTTCAAATGAAAACTCCTAAAACAATACCAACCATATACAAATTCTTCCTTGTAACACATGCTTTTTAACCATATATTTTAGGGTGAAATGATCAATAAAGAATTTAAAGTGGCCTCCTAAAAAATAATGTTTAAAATTTTGCAAATCATAAACCATTTCCAAACCTTCCCTTTCAATGGTAATGTAGTTGTGCTCAACCTAAGAAAGATTCCTTCTAGAAAAGTAGATGGGATGATCCAGGTTTCCTTCACTAGGTTGCGCAAGGATTGCACCCAAAGAAATACTAGAAGCATCAATCTGTAGATGAAATTACACATTCCAATTTGGGTATATAAGAATAGGAGTAATACTCAACTTTTCTTTGAGGGTATCAAAGGCTTGGTCACACTCTGGATTCCAACTGAAGGCTTCATATTTATTCAACAATTTCTCCAATGAGGTAGTTATGCTTGCATAATTTCTAATAAATCTTCTGTAATATCTAGTGTGGACCAATGTTGAATGCACCTGTTTAGCAGTTGTAGGAAGATGCATATTCAATATCACACCAACCTTTGCAGGATCAAATAACACCCCCTCCCTACATACTATATGTCTTAGGATATTTCCAAAGGGTACACAAAAAATACACTTCTTCAGGTTTAAAGAAATATGTAGCTGTCTACAACGATCAAACATCAATCATATTAAACCTATGGGATCCTTCAATAGGATGTACACGGTCCAATTGTCCATATATACTTCAAGAAATTTATGAATGAATTCTTGGAATGCAGTAATAACTATTCGAGAGAAAACAATTGGGGCATTCTTCATTACAAAGGACATAACATTATAAGAAAAATAACCCCATCTTGTAGTGAAGGTAATATTTCTCTTATCTTCTTGTGTAATTCTAACTTGATGATAGCCTAATAATCCATCTGTAAAAGAATATGATTCATTGCCCGCCACTTGATCAAGGACTTCATTACTAAAGGGAGTAGGAAAAGGGTTGTGTACACAAGATGAGTTCAAACTCCTGTAATCCACACAGAATCTTATATCATCCCTACCATTCTTGCTCTGTATTACAATAGGACTAATCCACTTGACCTCATCTACATAGAAAGTTATCCCAGCTGCTAACATTCTATCAATATATTTCTTAAACTTATCTTTGACTCATGGATTCATACGATATGATTTTTCTTGATGGGATTATCATTGGGTTTTAATTTGATGCTCATTTGATCTCCTAAATATCCCTTAATCCCCTTCAGTTCTAAAAAACTGTTAGGAAAGAGATCCTCATACTCATGCAACATAGCCTATATATATGTCATAGTTTGATCATCCTAATAGTCTCCTATAGATTCCATATTAGGATGCTCCTCACTCCCTATGTTTAATTTCTGCAACTTCATAGGTTTAGTATATCAATTACTGACATCATTGAAGATAATGTCTTTAACCATTCTTGTTCCTATAGATTCCTTAAATGTTAAATGTTTAAGTTCCTCCAGGTCTTCAGAATCCTATGGATCTTTATCAACTTTACTACAAACCACATGTACTCTTGTGGGGGATAGATAAAAACTATAGTGAAGCATATGTTCATGCTCATAACATACTATGGGAGGATATTTAGGTTTATATTCATCAGTAAATATCATTTTCTTGATTTGTTGTAGTACTAGGGTGATTGTAGGAGACTTACCCAAAAAAAGATAAATCTTGGCAGAACTGACCCTTAAGCACCTTCCAACACACATTCTATCTTATAGTTTCCTCATGCAAATACGAGGCTTTCAGAATGTTTCCCGACGAATGGAAAAATAGGTGTACCCAAAACTGAGAAGGAAGTTGTGTAGCTTTCCCTACCACAATGCAATATTCAATATTCTCCCTTGGATTGGATGCCTTGTTATATGGTTCTAGAGTTACAACCCGCCTCACTAGTTTTTGATCCTTACTATACTGGTTGACCTGTGATAGAAGAATGAAATGATATTGAATCACCAGCTTAACCTCGTCCCAAGAAGAAAGAGTTTCCTTGTGAGCAACCCACCACCTACCTGGGGAATAATTTAGTGCTATGTCAAGTGAGAAAACTCTCTGGTTGGAAGCAACCTTTTCCTCCATGTCAACAAGGAAACTGCATATATCCGAGGTGCCATCATATGTTGGGAAATTACATATTTTAGCTCCAATCCATCTTATAGATCTGATAGTTGTGAAATAACTGGAGAAAATTTCACACCTTCCCTGTTGCCAATTGTCCAAAGTAGCCTCAAAGTATTTGTTTGCATACTGAATGCTTCTCCATCTTATGGATCCATCTACAGTGATATTAATGTAATATACTTGGTTTCCTACAGTCATAGTCTATAGTAGGTCCAGAACATCCATTATTCTCATCTGCTGAGTTAGTATACCATGGAACTTGATATGGGTCTAGAAGTTGAGTTACTTTAATGCCATCTGATTCAAAGGTCATGATTTATTTCTTAAGATCTATTATAGCATATTTCTTGTAGGCCCAATCAGTGCCTAATAGAGTTGTGTATGGATACCCCTCCCCATTATTTTGATGACCTCAAAGTTCCCCACTGTTTTGATAGTGGCCAAATCCACTTCAACATTTTGCAGCCTTCTGACTGGATAAATGCAGTATTGATTCTTCATCCACAACTGTATAGGAGAATAAAATATCTTGGGTTTTCCCATCACTTCCCAAGTATTCTTTAGAAATATATTAACACCAGACCCCAAGTCCAACATTACATCCCTGATCTCGTATTAATCAAGGTAAGCATTCAATCATAATTCTCTCCCAATTCTCCTCTTCCTTCTCTGTATCCTACTTGCATTCCTTTCTGGGAGGTTAGAAGCAATGGGCTCTTATGGGTTTCTTTCAGTTCCCAAGGCCTTTTGATTGTGTTCCACAACTTCCCATTAATATGTTCATCATCCAATATGTTAGAAAATAATTGTAACCACAGATCAACAAATTTTTATGACTGAAAATGGAGCTCCATATGAGCAAGAGATTCTCCAACGATTCTTGGTTGGCGAGGGTTTGGATTAACAATTGGTTCCGCAACCTCAAGAATTGCAGAACTAGACAATTATATGAACATTTCTATTGCATCCTTAAAGAATTCCTTCTGCCTTACATGATCATACTTGGTATTCTCAAGAATCACCTTTTGGATCTTGTCCTGATGAGGACTCTCAATATCAACACCAGTCTTGGTTCCTCCTCCAGTGACAATGTTAAGATTGGGTGCTCTTCCCTCAGCTACAGATCTAGGCTCGAAATTTATCATATTAGCTCCTCTTTTCCTTACACGATCTTCCCATTTGGGAATCAGATCCGGACAATATTCGATGGAGTGGGTGTTAATCCTACAATGTGCACACCATTGTCTTTGTGGAAGTGTATAATCTCTTGCAATAGTCCCTTTCTCATCGCACTTGTAACAACGAACTGGTCCTCGTCTACCAGTCCATGAACCCATGATATTTCCTCCACCACAATGACCTCCTTCAAACCCTTGAGGATTTTCTTTGACTCTGCATGCATAATGATCTAATATGTCAATGAGAGCATCCAAAGCTCTATATTAGTTGGTAGAATGAGTAGGAAACCCACAAAATTCACAACATATTGTATTCAGAATAAGGGTATACTTTTTTAGAATAGGGAGTGCCTCAGAGAGTGGTTGTGACTTCTACATATCTTGCAATACTCATTGCTCTCGCCTCGTTGATGATTCAAAAAATCATGGAATTGAAAATGGATGTGAAATGGTGCTATAGAGGTGACTTGAGCAACCCATCCCAATGGTCCTACTAGTGGAGGCACCATCGAGTGAGTAGGGGGTCCTATATCCCTCAATATTGGATATTCAGTTGTTGTATGACCTTTATTATAACAACCAATACGCCATACCTGCAGTCAATCTGCTCTAGGAAGGGTCAAATCATGGATCTTGTCAGTTAACATGAAGATCTGGCCTTGCAGTTGTGCAATATTATTATCTTCAAGTGGTCTCATCACCCACAAGCTTCCAGGATAACATTCCATAGCCTCAATCTTCATGGCTTGTTCCAACGCTTCTCCCAAAGTAACTATCCTTTGTTGAGTCAATGGGATTCGAGCTAATGGTAACAACCCCTGAATAAACCATTCTCTCTAATGATCCTCATGGATAGGGTTTGATAATTTCCCTATCACATCCTTAAATATTTGGTTATATTCCCATGCATACTCATCGTCTCTTTGTTTTATCTCCCAAAACTCGCAGAGAGCCTGTTGCTCTGACTAAGGTAACCAAAATTCCTATATAAAACTCTACTTCACTTGGGGTAAAGAGAAATGTTTCCATTGATTATTCCTTGGCTTGATATATTTGATGTACCAATTTAGAGCTCGACCCCTCAAAGTAGTCTGGAACTCAACCAATTTATTCACTTCTAGAGTTTCGTGAGACATCCATATGGATTCATAAAGAAACTAGTGATGTTCAATGTCCTCATCCCCTTTACCCCAGAACTTTGGGTATCAGGTGGTGGACCCTGCATGTTGATGCAACACCAATGGACTGAGAGATCCTATTAAAATGAACCTCGAGGGCCCTGGTTGTGATATAATCGAAACACTCTCCACACTTCCACCGTTACTACTACTCGAACTTGTTGGACTAGAGGGATTATAAATAACATAATTGAAAGAAATATTTGTTGTAGAAATTACCAGGTTTATGGATGGTGCTGGGGGAATAGGTGATTTAGGGCTAGTTCCTTTGCCTCTAGAGTGAAATTATTTGATCTGGGGGGTCCCGTTCATTTTTATTGTTTCACTAACATATTTATGCAATCCATCATCTTTTGGGGTTGCGGGTTTTGATTCTCCTACAACTTCTTCATGGGTTTTGGTTGAATATTCTTCTTTTGTGGTGGTGTTTCTATTTATTCTTTCATTCGTCTCTTCTGAAATTCTTTCTTCTGGTCTGCTTCTTCCAGAACCTTCTCCTCTTTCACCAAATATCTCCTTCAAACATTGGCTGGCCAACCTTTCACGTCTCTTCAACTCCCACAACTATTATAACTCTTTTCTATGACTACTCTCAAAGGCAATCTCCTTCTGTGACTGATCAAACCTCTTCATCACTTTTCTCATATATTTCCACCACCTCTTCTCAAGAATAAAAACCCTCTCTTGAGATCGTTCGTCTCTTATACTTTTCTTTTGACATCCCCCCATATCTCCCATAAAATATTTCTTGACCTAACTCATGAACCCTCTCATAAATCACCCTCCCCCAAGCACAAGGGTTTACACTTCCATGTTAGCTAAAGGAACAAGCAATATTCCTTCTTCTACTTGTAAAATATTGACCTACAAAGGGATTTTACGCAACAATCTTCCTCGAGATCCTTCTTTAAATATTTCTTCAGCCTTGGAAAAATATTGATGGTTCTCTACAGCCAAATCGATAATATAAATTTCAAAAGTAGTATGCACCCATAAATCCACAACATGAGAGATATGATGATCTAATCGGTGAAGAGCCACTAAACCCTCAATGGTCCAGTTATGTCTTCTTTTATCTCAATCTTTGTATTCTAGAGATTTTCACGGCTGATCTAACCACTAAAATAACTCTTCAGGAATTTGATCCAAAAGATCTCGTACTGGTCACTCCCAAGTTTCGAATAAAAGACAACACTCATCTCAACCCTAAATATTTGTTGGTTGTGGAGTCTGATTATCTTCCTGATTCAAAGGTATTTTGTTTTCGGCTGTGTTTATACCCCATGAAGTATTTACACCCCATAAGTATGTACACTCTTCCATGCGGGGGAGTGTAGAGGGGGGTTACCCCCTCTGCAGGGTCTGGGGGAAAGCGAGCCCCCGACGAGGGTTCGGGGGTGAAACCCCCAAAGGAAAAATTGCCTTGTAAATGTATATTGTAATTTCATTGTAAATTTGGACCAATGATTATAAGGTCGTAGATCTAACGGTAGAAATTATGTTAGGGATTTTTTCCCTATAAGACAACCCTCTGTTATGAGGGAAATGTATTGCGGCTATGCATCATGGCGAATATTGTATTATGAGATAGGAGACTGTGAGAGAAAGAAGAGGAAGTTACAATGGGTTTGCTGTAGGTTGTATCCCTTCATTTGCTTGATAATAATAAAGGAAGGACCTGGCAATTTCTCTGGTGGACGTAGCCCACACTGGGTGAACCAGGTATATCTGTGTCTCTATTGTATTGTGTATCTTCTATATTTTATTTCCACATTTTTTTTTATTTTACTGCTCCACTGTAATGATCCCAAGACATTATGCAAGGATCATCATGGTTTTGGTGTATTTTTAAAACTTTTTCTGGTTGTGGTATTTCATCAAACAGTTTGCTAATCTATTTGTTTACTTGTGTTTACTTGCTGAATTTCCTCTTGATTTTGTCCTTAGGGTTTACTGATGTGTTTATATGAGTGTATGCAGAAAATAACAAGATGAGACAACCATGGAACATACCTCAACCATATGCAATATGATAGACAAGCCAAAACATCTCAAATCTTCTTTAATTCATAAGATAGAGAAACCTGCTACAATGAAGATGCCGATCTGGAATGCTCAACAAATGGCCAAGAAGATAAACAATAGAGCTTCTACAAAATTCTCCCAACAATACAAAATAATCCTCCAAAGGCTGGATAAGAGATGAAGACCAATGCCAAGTGCCAAACCCCTCAAGCTGGAAGATGCCACACCCTGTTGCAGTGCTGAAGCTCCTCAATATTTCGGCCTTGCTGTCAAATATGTCCAATCACCCCAAGAAAGATGCCAATTGATAGATCGAGCAACTATAAGGACAACCCAGGTGTCCAAATCTCCAAATCCACTCTCAAACCCTGTAGATTTGAACTCCTCGATCTTAGTTGGTCTTCATCTCTTAGAATAACTTTCCCCTGCAAAGGTCCACTCGCCCCTGTCAGTCAGTGAAATTCTCAATCCTGCAATCCTTGGGTCCCATGCTAACCTTTGTAGAAGATCACCATGCTAACACTGCACTACTCTGCCCATGACTGTCTGCCCCCTGCATACATCCTGAATCCTCCTCTCCTGGATCCTCAAGCTGAAATACCTATGACCACCGAACCTGCTGTCCAGAAACTGTATTTGTATAGGCATCTCTGTAGAAGAAGTACCTATCCAAACATCTCCATGCCCTATCACGATGATCAAGCGGAAGAAAAGGTCTCGCCCCATAGGACAAGTACCTGCAGACCCACTCCAAACCAAACCAAGGTGGAGTGTCTGGCTCTCTGGTGCAACCTGGGTCAACATGAACATCGTGCTAACAAAACAGACTCCTGGGTCCCATGGAAAACTTGGAAGTTTATCACATCCAATCTTCTCTAACTACTCCTGTGTGAGACTAATCACTGTCAGAAGCCCTATGTGCTCATCTGCTATCCTCCTCATGCTGCTGTTAATGATAAATGTGCCGGAAAAGGATAACAGACATATCTGCAGCTGACTGTAGGACTGGAAGGCGTCACATGCTTTGGTCAATCCCAAGGATTCGACCAGAATCTCGTCCATTGATATCCATGATAGCTGTTCACCTGTAGTCATCACTAAACCCCAATCATTAGGTACAATTGGAAGCAACTCCTCCAATTGCTGGTAAACCACTCTCCATCTCCCATCACCTAGGCAACTGCTGAAATGGTGAAGGTGAGATCTCATAACCATATGCTTCTGTAAAGGAGTGTGACCTGCATGCTCCCCTAAGTGTGTCTCCTCCTTTCCAGGCATACTCCTATCATCTCCCGCAAACTCATGTTGCATCAAAGATCCTGGGCGTACGACTGGATCAATCTCTATATGGAGATCAACCGCTCCCACGACACAAGTGGAAGTGTCCCCCATCAACAGGTGCTCCTTTGCTAGATCATCAACATCCTCTTTCAATGTGCCTGACTGATACATCTGAGTATCCACTAAGATAGATGAAGTGGATCTTTTATGGATCTCCTCAAGAGACTCATCTGTCCTAGACTTTGATTCTTGAAGGGCGATCTGTGTGCCTCTCAAGAATCCTCGAGTGCTCTCCAACTCCTGAGTGATTCGGTTCATCTCCAACTCCTGCTCCCTTAGAGCCTCATGATACATCTCACCAACCCTTAGTAGATAATCCCTGTCTGTCAACAACTGCTGGTAGTCAATCCTCATCACATATACTCTCTCCTGGAGAGTGTGAAAATCATCCATGGAAAATCCTCCATCTGAGCTACCCTGTGCCACTGATGCTCTCCAATGGTAATTTGCCATCACTGCATGTATGTCATCAATACATCTAGTGGCTGCCCTGATCATAGCCTTACTAACTCTCAACTGTGTTTCTAAGTAGTGTGACTCCTGATCATGGTCATATTGAGGTGCCATCTCAGACCGCTCACTGCTAGTGTCAGTCCCGCTAGTGCCAAGTCTAGAATCCCCAAAAACATCCTCTGCATAAGATGACGTGCTGAAATGTCCACTGTCTACTATGATGCTAGGTACTCCTATATGCCACTGCATCCCCTCACTAGATGCCATCTCCACCTAACTCACACTGTATCCTGTATGAGCAGCTGTATCCTCCTGTGCACTCAACCTTCTACTATCATATGCGCCTGGATCCCATATAGTTGTGTCTAGACACATGCTATGGTCATCCTGAATACTAAAGAGTGCATCCTCATCAATGCAATCTGGTCCTAGAAGTAAGTGCTCCATCGACCTGTCAGCCTCTGCAATCCGCTCAACCAATGGAGTCTCTAATAGCTGTGACTCTATCTCCTCTGGCTGACCTTTATGTGTGAGGTCAACTGCTGGTACATCCTGTACCTCCTCCTAGATCTATGGGTCTACTTGTCCATGGTGTGCATCCCTCACACAAGGCTCATCAACCCTATCTAACATGCTACTGATCTTCTCATGTGACGTGGCTATCAGGGGTGTTTGAACAGGTGACAGATGTGTCATGGCCCCCATAGGAAGCTCATCATCTCTAGGTGCTAAGACGTGTGACTCCTCACTAGTGTCACTACTCTGCTGAGATGTAAAGACATCAATGGTATGTGATATATCTGCTGATACATTGGTGCTATCGTCCTGTCCATCCAGCTGCCTATCCACTACACAAGGGTCATCATCCTCCTCAGGCATGCAAGCATCCATAGCCTCCGTGCAAGAGTCATCATCACTATTCTCCGAGTTAGAGTCACTATCACTAGCCTCTGTGCAAGAGTCACTGTCATCATCAGAATACTCCAAATCCTCATCATCACTATCATAGTGTACCTCAATGATATACTTTTTACCCTTACCCCTACACCTATGATCTAGTTCCCAAGGCACCTTGCAACTGTAGCAAAGTTGCGTGCTCCTAATGGGTGTGGGGTTTGTCTGTGCTTCCCTCCATCTAGTTTCTATGACTCTGCCTCCCTCTACTATGCTAGTCCAATATGTCACCTCATCTTCGCTCCAACTGGGGTTTTTCATGGATATAAACTTTTGGAGCATTATTAGAGGCCCAAGTCTCTCACAAAGTGCACAATATTCTCTTTCACAACTCACAGCTATTCCAACAAAATCTGTAGACCCCATCTTTCCTTATGGAAGATCCCTTAGGTTTGGCATGCTTTAAGCTCTGATACCACTGTAATGATCCCAAGCCATTATGCAAGGATCATCACGGTTTTGGTGTCTTTTTAAAACTTTTTCTGGTTGTGGTATTTCATCAAACAGTTTGCTGATCTATTTGTTTACTTGTGTTTACTTGCTGAATAGCCTCTTGATTCCGGCCTTAGGGTTTACTGATGTGTTTATATGTGTGTATTCAACAAATAACAAGAAGAGACAACCATGGAACATACCTCAACCATATGCAATATGATAGACAAGCCAAAACATCTCAAATCTTCTTTAATTCATAAGATAAAGAAACCTGCTACAATGAAGATGCCGGTCTGGAATGCTCAATAGATAGCCAATAAGATAAACAATAGAGCTACTACAAAATGCTCCCGAAAATACAAAACAAGCCTCCAAAGGCTAGATAAGAGATGAAGACCAATGATAAGTGCCAAACCCCTCAAGATGGAAGATGCCACGCCTTGTTGCAGTGCTGAAGCTCCTCAATATTTCGGTCTTGCTGTCAAATATGTCCAATCACCCCAATAAATATTCCAACTGATAGATCGGGAAACTATAAGGACAACCTAGGTGTCCAAATCTCCAAATCCACTCTCAAACCCTGTAGATCTGAACTCCTCCAATAAATGGTGCGCCCCACTGGATGGCTGAAACCCTAGATAATTCAACCCTAATGAAGGAGGCCTCTAAATGATCTGAAACTCCCCAGGAATATAGATCGGGACACTACAAGTCACTATGTGAAGTCTCAGGGTCAGATCTAAAGTGTAACTCCTCCAAACTGACTATATATGAATCTCAAAAACGCCCTCCTTCTCTTCAATTCATCCCACTTCTCTAAGACATAATCTGAGCCATAAAACTCTCTCAGAGAGAATTAGGAATGATGGTGAAGACCCTGCAAGAAGAACCCAGGTGATGGAATCTCCAAAAGCCCTTCCAATCTCCTACAACGAATCTCTCTCCAAGGATGGTGCACCCCTCTTGCTGGAAACCCTCAACTGGTGCACCCTCTCTCTATCTGCACATGAAACTGATGTAGAATCCCCCTACAACTTTGTAGATCTGGAACTAGAATGGTGTGGGAGAGTATTGCATCTCTGAGACCAATCTTGGGACAAGCTAGGTGGAATCTTTCACCACCGAATCGTCCTCTAGGGTTTGTTAAGTCAAAACCCTTAAAACCCCCAAGAGATGGGCTCACTAGCTAAAGCCAAATATCAAAATGAGATCATACCTGAATGAATGAGAAGAGGCCCTTGCCTTTCCTTTATAATTTTGGCTCCCCTTGTCCCTCCAATGTGACTTTCATTTTATTAATATTTAATTAATTAATTAAATCACTTTAATTAATTAATTAACCTTTTTACCTTTGAAAAGCTCCTTATCTCTCCTTGTGGCTTCCTTGGCCACTGAAAGTCACTTCTAGCCATCCCATCCTGTAGTGTTTCTCCTCCTCATTCCAATGAGAAATTACACTGAGAGGTTCCTCCAAGTAATGTGCCTAAATTGACCTCTTCAGTGAATTCCATTGACTTATAGCTCAAAATAGTCAAAATCATGGAAATCATCGGAATGCAACGAAACCAAAGCCAACCTGTGCAGAATGGATCATAATGATGAAATATGATGATCAATGTAAGATGGACCCCAAAATGCCTCTCAAATACCCCTGTACTTGCTATACCATCCATCTGGCTACTCTGGTCAACATAAATCTCCGCACTGTGATGATGTCTCAAAGTGGGGACATTACATCCACGGTCCTGTTTCTCTAACAACTGGTAGCAAAGAGAAAGGTAACTCATAGGAAAGGAGGGTTCTTGGTTCGAGTGGGAGCAATGGCAGAATATGAAAAGTTTAGGGTCAAAAAATTTAATGGCCAAAACTACCAGTTATGGAATATGCAGATGGAAGATTATTTATATTAGAAGGATCTATTCCTACCATTGGGTAGAGTAGCAAAGAAGCCGACAACCATGAAGGATGAAGAATGGGAGATTATTGAAAGAAAGGCTCTAGGAATGATACGGTGAGCCTGACAACGTTGACGACTTTAAATATTTCGAAAAAAAAGACAATGAAGGCTTTGATGGACGCATTGGCAAAATTGTATGAAAGACCCTTGACGTCCAATAAGGTATTTCTAATGAAGAGATTATTTAATATGAAGATGTCAGAAGGTGGGTCTATTGCAGATCATTTTAATGATTTTAATACAGTTACTAATCAACTAAGTTCTATAAAAGTGGACTTTGATGATGAGGTTAGGGCTCTTCTAATCTTGTGCTCATTGCCAGAAAGATGGAACGGCTTGGTCATGTCTGTAAGTAACTCTGTCTCTGGTTCAAATACTTTAAAATTTGATGATTTTGTTGGTGTTATCCTTAGTGAGGAAATGCGATGGAAAAGCACATGTGAGACATCAGGTAATGCGTTGAACATGGAGAGAAGGGGAAGACAGAAGGATAAAGGAAAGGGACCAGGGAACCACGAGAATTCTAGGAAGGGAAGATCCAAATCTAGACTTGGAAAGATAGAGTGCTGGAATTGTGGGAAGAAAGAACATCTGAAGAAAGACTGCAGAGCTCCAAAGAAACAAAGAGATGGACAACATGAGAGAAATTAGGAAGCAAATGTAATAGGTGATGTGTTACAAGATGCTTTGATTCTTTATGTAGATAATATTTTTGAGTCTTGGGTAGTAGATTCAAGGGATTCATTTCATGCCACAGCCCATAGGAAACATTTTCTAGATTATGTTCAAGGTGATTTTGGATAGGTTCATTTGGGTGATGATGCACCATGAAAAATTGTTGGAATGGGAAAGGTAAAAATAAAGCAACATAATGGAAACCAATGGTTGTTGAAAGAGGTAAGACATGTTCTAGATTTAAGGAAAAATCTAATTTCAATAGGGCAGTTGGAAAGTGAAGGTTGTATATCCATATTTATAGATAAGATGTGGAAGGTCATCAAAGGATCATTGGTGATAACAAAAGGAGAGAAGGTAGGTACATTGTATTTATGTATTGGTAATAATGACTCTTCTATCTCTTTAGCTTCTACATGAGTGGATACAACATTGTGGCATCATACGCTTGGACACATGAGTGATGAGGGAATGCAGATACTTCACAAAATTTGGCCAGATCTTAAACAAATTGATTTGGACTTCTGTGAGCATTGTGTTTATGGAAAACAGAAGAGAGTCAGATTTCTCAGAGTCGAAAAAGAAAAGAAGAATGAAAGGTTAGAGCTTGTGCATACAAATGTATGGGGACCAAATCAGGTATCATCTCTTGGTGTCTCTCGTTACTATGTTACTTTTATTGATGATGCAACTAGAAAAACTTGGGTTTATTGCATTTGACAAAAATCTGATGTTTTTGATACTTTTAAGAAATGGAAAGCTTTGGTTGAGAATGAGACAGGAAAAAGTTTGAAGTGTCTCAGATCAAATAATAGAGGTGAATATTGCAGCAAGGAGTTTGATGATTACTGTTCATACCATGTGATTCGTAGAGAGAAGACAGTTCCAATAACAACACAAGAAAATGGTGTGTCAGAAAGGATGAACAGGACAATCATGGAGCGTGCAAGGAGTATTAGATTGCATGCTGGTTTTCCCTTACAGTTCTGGTCAGATGCTGTAGATACTGCTGTTTACTTAATAAAGGGTGTGTGTTATATTCTTTGCGTGTGTGTGTGTGTGGGTGCGTCAGATACGACAACTGCGTCTGATGATCCCTATTGAGCGGTTTTTGCTATTTTTAGCGGATTTTGCTATTTTTAGCTGATTTGTAAATTAATCCCGGATTAAGGGATTAGGGTTTTGGTATCTACGGAATACCTAAAAACATTGTATATATTGTATGGCGAATGGTGAAATTTGATATAATGAAAAAATAAAGGTTTTCCCGGTTGAGGGTTTCCGATAAAAATCTCTGTGTACTTTGTGTATGAGCCATTGATTAATTTCTGTATTTCTTAAGAATCTATATGCATTGCTTTACTTCGTAGGTTTAAAACTTAGATGTGGTATCAGAGCACGTTTTTGGCTTCAGAGGGACGCCTTTGTTGCTGAGGGTTTGGCTCGGTCTTGATAGATCAAGTTTATCTTGGGTCTGTGATAAACCTGGGTTTAGTGGGAGCTTTTGCATGGAGATTCGAGTAAAGTAAGAGGAATGGCGAACTCATCTAGAATCGAGATAGAGAAGTTCAACGGTAAAAAAATTGAGCTATGGAAGCTCAAGATGGAGGACCTTCTTGTAGACAAAGAACAATGGATCGTTGTGGATCCTGGTACACAACTTACTGGTACACCATCTACAAGCACACAGGCTACTGGTACACAACCTACCAGTACAAAAACTACTAGTACACCAGTTACTGGTATGTCGAAGGAAGATTGGGACAAGTTGGACAGAAGAGCAAGGAGTACTATTCGACTCTGTCTGGCAGATTCAGTGTTGTTGAATGTCTCGGGAGAATCAACAGCCAAGGAACTATGGGATAAGTTAGGGAATTTGTATCAATAAAAGTCCTTGGTAAACAAGTTGTTTCTTTGAAATAAGCTGTATCATCTTAGGATGGAAGATGGAGATTCTGTGACAGAGCATTTAAATGCCTTTAATACTCTGGTAAGTCAACTTGGATTTGTTAATATTACGATTGCAAAAGAAGATAAGTGTATTACTTTGTTATGTTCTTTGCCAGACTCTTGGGATAATCTGGTTGTAGCAATAGGTAGTACCACTCAATCTACATTGAAGTATGAGGATGTAGTTGCATCCTTGTT
>ML777691.1:732648-743804 GCA_009831015.1 Picea engelmannii | reverse complement strand
AAGAGGACATGTCCCATGTTCCATATGCCAGTGCAGTTGGCAGTTTGATGTATGCAATGGTTTGTACTAGACCGGACATTGCACATGCAGTGAGAGTTTTGAGCAGGTATATGTCAAAACCAGGGAAGGAGCATTGGACAACAGTAAAGAGGGTCTTCAGGTATCTTCGTGGCACCACCAATCATGGATTGTGCTACCAAGGAAGACCGGGATTGGACATAGTGGTGGACATACATGGCTTTGTTGATGCAGACTGGGCTGGAGATTTGGATCACAGAAGATCTACAAGTGGGTATGTGTTTAACCTATTTGGAGGAGCAATCAGTTGGATGAGCAAAAGACAGGCTGTAGTGGCACTCTCAACTACAGAAGCTGAATACATGGCAGCCACTCATGCAAGCAAGGAAGCAGTATGGTTACAAAGGTTGTGTTCAGGTATTGGGTTGGTACAACAAGCAGTGAGATTAGACTGTGACAATCAGAGTGCAATATTCCTGGCAAAGAACCCAACTTATCATTCGAAGACAAAGAATATTGATGTTCAGTATCACTTTGTGAGAGACATGGTTGAGGAAAAGAAGGCGTTGCTGGAAAAGGTTGACACTTTGAAGAATGCTGCAGATTCATTGACAAATCCTGTGAGCACATAAAAGTTCTCTTGGTGTAGAGTAACAATGGGCATTGCTGCCTTGGATTGTTGACTATATAATCCCCTGGACCCCTGGATGCAAAGAAAACAACAAGTGGGAGAATGTTGGGTGTGTGTTATATTCTTTGCGTGTGTGTGTGTGTGGGTGCGTCAGATATGACAACTGCGTCTGACGATCCCTATTGGGTGGTTTTTGCTATTTTTAGCGGATTTTGCTATTTTTAGCTGATTTGTAAATTAATCTCGAATTAAGGGATTAGGGTTTTGGTATCTATGGAATACCTAAAAACATTGTATATGTTGTATGGCGAATGGTGAAATTCGATATAATGAAAAAAGAAAGGTTTTCCCAGTTGAGGGTTTCCGGTAAAAATCTCTGTGTACTTTGTGTATGAGCCATTTATTAATTTCTGTATTGCTTAAGAATCTATATGCATTGCTTTACTTCGCAAGTTTAAAACTTACAAGTTTTCGCTTACACTTCTGGTCAGATGCTGTAGATACTGCTGTTTACTTAATAAACAGAGGACCTTCAAGCTCTTTCGATGGTAGAATTATAGAGGAGGAATGGACAGGAAAAAAGGTAAACTATTATTTTTTGAAGACTTTTAGTCATGAAGCATTTGTCCATATTGATAAAGAAAATAGAACAAAGCTTGAGGAAAAATCCAAGAAGTGTACCTTTATTGGATGCAGTGTTAATGATTTTGGTTATCGCTTATGGGATTATGAAAATAAAAAAATCATTAGGAGTAGAGATGCCATATTCAATGAGAAGGTCATGTACAAAGATCAGTTGCAGGGAAAGAAAAAGGAAAAATAAAAACAAGATTACATAGTGCTTGATGAGATCACTAAAAAATAAATTCCAAAGGAACCAGGAAATCAAAATGTACAACAACAAGAGAAACAAGTACCTCAAACTCCTGCAAGTGTGGTTAGAAGATCTACCAGGTTAAGTATACCCCCTGAACGATACTCTCCTTCATTATATTATTTATTGTGGACTGATTCTGGTGAACCAGAATGTTATGAAGAGGCAATGCATGTAGACACCAAAAAGTAGTGGGAGCAAGGCATGAAAGAGTAAATGGATTCCTTGGCAAATAACCAGACTTGGAACTTGGTTTAGTTGCCTGCAGGAAAAAGAGCATTGCAAAATAAATGGGTTTACAAGTTGAAGGAAGTAGATGGAGGAGAAAAGCGGTATAAGGCTAGACTTGTTGTAAAGGGGTTTGCATAAAAGAAATGTATAGATTTTGATGAAATATTTTCTCCTGTTGTTAAAATGAATTCAATTAGGACTATTTTGAGTCTCGTGGCAGTATATGATTTGCATCTTGAATAGTTATATGTAAAAACAAATTTTCTCCATGGGGATTTGGAGGAAGAGATTTGTATGCAACAACCACAGGGGTATAAGGTCAAAGGGAAGGAGAATTTGGCATGCAGGTTGAATAAGAGCTTGTATGGCCTAAAGAAAGCTCCAAGGAAGTGGTATTTGAAGTTTTCCAGGTTTATGACATAACATGGTTATAGTAGATGTCATTCTGATCACTGTGTTTATTTCAAAAATCTAGAAAATGGAAGCTATATTATCTTGCTATTGTATGTAGTTGACATGCTTCTTGCAGGGTCTAATTTGCAGGATATAAATGTGCTCAAGAAGAAATTAGCTAATTCATTTGCGATGAAGGATTTGGGTGATGCAAAGAAAATCCTTGGTATGAGAATAACAAGAGACAGGAAAAATCACAAATTGACATTGTCTCAGGGTGAGTACATAGAGAAGGTGTTGGAGAGGTTTAGAATGAAAAATGCAAAACCAATTAGTACACCTTTAGCCAACCATTTCAAATTAACTAAGGAAATGTGTCCCAAGACACATGAGGAGATATAATACATGTCTAGGGTCCCTTATTCATCAATAGTTGGTAGCTTGATGTATGCAATGGTTTACACAAGACCAGATATTTCACATGCAGTGGGAGTTGTGAGAAGGTATATGAACAATCCAGGTAAAGAACATTGGGAGGCAGTAAAGTGGATTCTCAGGTATTTGAGAGGTACTGCTACTCATGCATTATGTTTTTGAAAATCAAACACTTTTCTATAGGGATATGTTGATTTAGATAGGGCAGGTGCTAAAGACAGCATGAGGAGCACCAAAGGGTATGTTTTTACTATAGGTGGAACAACAATAAGTTGGATTTAAAAACTGCAAAAGTTTGTTGCACTTTCAACAATAGAGGCAAAATATGTTGCTACTACAGAGGTTAGTAAAGAGATTATTTCGTTACAGAGGTTTATGGAGGAATTGGGAAAGAAGCAGGAGAATAACAGGTTGTACTGTGACAGTGAGAGTGCCATTCATCTTGCAAAGAACTCAACCTTCCATTCGAAGAATAAGCATATATAGTTGAGGTACCATTTCATACGATCCATCTTGGAAGATGAACATTTGAAGTTGGAAAATATACACACTAGCCAGAATCCTTTAGACATGTTAACAAAGGGAGTAACCAGGGAGAAACTGAGTTCTTGCTCAGTTTCAGTTGGTCTTCAAGAATGAAGATGAAGATGAGAAATTTTCCAAGTCCAAGAAGGTTTAGAGTCCAACATACACAACAACGGTGGAGTTGTTGAGATCAGTCTCCAAGTGGGAGATTGTTGGTTGTTGAGGCTGATTATCTTCTTGATTCAGAGGTCTTTTGTTTTTAGCCATGTTTATACCCCATGAAGTATTTACACCCCAGAAGTATGTACACTCTTCCATGTGGGGGAGTGCAGATGGGGGTTACCCCCTCTGCGGGGTCCGGGGGCGAAGCCCCCGAAGGAAAAATTGCCTTGTAAATGTATATTGTAATTTCATTGTAAATCTGGACCGTTCATTATAAGGTCGCAGATCTAACGATAGAAATTATGTTATGTTTTTTTTCCCTAGAAGGCAACCCTCTGTTATGAGGGAAATTTATTGCGGTTATGCATCATGGCGAATATTGTATTCTGAGATAGGAGACTGTGAGAGAAATAAGAGGAAGTTACAATGGGTTTGTTGTAGGTTGTATCCCTTCATTTGCTGGATAATAATAAAGGAAGGACCTGACAATTTCTCTGGTGGACGTATCCCACACTGGGTGAATCACGTATATATGTGTCTCTATTGTATTGTGTATCTTCTGTATTTTATTTCCACATTTGTTTTATTTTATTTTTCCACGGTCCTATTTCTCTAACAATATTTTGTGTCACAACTCAACTTCTTGCTGTATGAATGCATTGCACCTTCTTTCCCAATGATTCTCAACATCAGATTTCAAAATCCAATGCATATTCTAAAAACTCACTTTAAAGCTCAGGTCCCAGTAACAAAACCATTTGTTGGATCAAAATCGAGACTAGGGTTCTCGAAGGTTACCAACAGAAGATACCGCTATAGTCTAGGAGTGCTGGAATATTCAACCTTCCACAAGGGAAGGATGTCTCATCCGAAGAGCAATCATATTCATATTCATACATCAATACACAAATACATTCATAGACAGACTGAATGCTAAATACACATGACAAAAGTAATTGCACAACATAGAAACCATAGATTCATACAAAAGATAACACAATTTTAGGGCCCAAATAATTCATTATATTATCATCATCTCAAAACCGTCATACAATGAGTACATCTCTCATACAATAGCTTATGCGGTGGAATCTATTCACATATACCCATTATAGATTCTACTCTACTACGTGAGCACAATAACATCTAAAAAACCCATTACAATAATATCATGACATTCATAAATTGATCCCAACCCAAACAAAAACAAAACCAGAGTAACTCTCTTGCGTGCTCATTCATAAACTCTATAACTCTCTCCTTTGAACCAATCATCCAACCAACCAAAAAACCTTGTATATTGTTCCATTGCCTTCCTTTTCATACCTTTCTCCTGGTCATTTCTTGGACTTCTTGTTCCGCTACTTTTTTGGCCTTTTTCGCTAGAATCCGGTGCTTTTTCGCTTTTCTAACTGCTTTTCCAGCTAGTGCATGGTGCTTTTTGCTATCTCCGTTGTTGTTAGAATTTTAGTTAGATTTTATCTCTTCTAAATGATTTCCACTACTGTCCCCTTTTCAACTGGTCATGCAGCGCTTTCCTCAAAAATCTCGGCATTTCCCCAAAAACAGACATTTCTAAAAAACATAGGGCCCAACAACAACAATGACAAGAGTCACAACAACGATGTCAACAACCTAGATTTGTAGTAGCTACGCTTGAGTAGGGAGTTGCAACAACTCACACTAAGGAGTTGAAACTCTTGTGTTGGGAAGGTACCTGTGCAACCTTGTTCCTGTATAGAATTGTTAGCACAAAAGGTGATAATCTCCTGAACAATGAATAAGAGTAAGTATTGAAATGGCATGTTGAGAGAATAATTATATTTTGATAAAAAATGCATCATTGTGAACGAAAAGTGTATTACGATCGAATAGAAATGAGAAAAAGGGTGTACAAAAAATGTTGGATGGGTGCTAGAAATATGTCATTTTGAGCACTTGTAATGCTGTCATCATGGTAATAGTGGACTGATTGACAAATTATGCCCATTTTTTTTCTCTTTCTCATCCCTTTAAAGAAAGTATAGTAGCCATAACATTCATAGAAACTATTCAAAAGATACATAGAGTCCCCAAGATTATTGTAAGTGACAGAGATCCAATTTCACTGGAAATTTTTGGATTGAATTATTTTCTTGTTTGGGTACTCAATTGGATCACAACTCATCTTACCATCCTCAATCTGATGGGAATCTGAGATTGTGAATAAATTTCTTGAAGGATATCTTGATTGCTTTGAATCTAATAAGCATACCGTTATAGCAGGTTTTGCCTCACCCCATGCAACTTGCTCAAAAGGCCTTTTCCATTTCCCTATGCAGACTTGAAGTCCCCTTTTGCACTTCCCAGAGCCAAAAAATCATAATTTTCCACATATACATGCCCTACAAGTTAGACAACATGCGTATACTTAGTTTGCACCACTACAACCCGTGTACATTGAGTTTGGTGCTCAAAATAAAAAATTGTGTTGGGTTTCGATGTCACGTCATGAGATCCATGATCCTTGACCTTCCATATACTAGAAACATTTCGAATCAACCCTTTCGTTCCATCTGAAGGATATAAGTTGGGCCATATCCAAACCATGGAGGGGGAGAGAATTCAACTTTTGAGAGTGATGCAGGAGCATCTCTCCACGTCAGCCAGCCAACTAACCACATCAGCGCGTGCATTCAAAGCTGAAGAGAGGCGCAATCCTCGTCTTCAATTTTGATTTTGAATGTAATTTAATGTTTTAGGCTATTGAGTCGTGAAGCCGTGATTTGCACAGGCGTAGAGTAGATAGGCCTTTAATGTTTTGAAGGCTGAGATATATATCTGATTTGTGGACTAGACAACCCATTCAATGTAATTGAATAGGGTAGGTAGGTTGGAGGGAAGCGCTCTAAGAGCCCCCTCATGTAAAATATCTTTCATTGTAATTGTATCTCATTTTTTTTAGAGAGTTTGCGAGTAGAGAGCAGAAGAAAAGGAGCCGAGACCTTGTTACAGTTCGCGCTCAGAACACCTTTGTAAAGAGACATTTTGATTAATATAAACCAGAGAAGTTTTTCCTGCATATTGTCTGTGTTATGTGAATGTCTTTGTGTGTTCTTTATGCTAGAGATGTATTCTAGACATTTGCAGGGAGTTGTTTGATTTTCAGGCTTGAGAGGTTCTTTGTGGTTTCATGCCAGGAGGGCGTGACAGAGTACTATGGTCTCTGAATACCAGTGCATAGATGCACTTCTGAACTCTGCAGATTCAGACAAAGACGTGTCAGGTGGGCACAGAAGCTAAAGTCATTAACTCGGAGGAAGACCTTTGAGGTTACTGAACACCTCAGGAGGTAAGGCTGCGGAGAAACACAATTGCAGATAGAATCTCTGAGGAGTTCTGTAAAGCTCTGCTAGGTGGGCATTGAGCAGGTGCAAGGAGTGCACAGAGGAAGAACTCTGCTGTGAGTTCAACTGAAGTCAGAATCACTAAGGATTCTGAGAGCTCTTCCAGGAGGGCATTGAGCAGGTGCATAGGGTGCACAGGAGAGAACAAGACTGCTGGATGTTTTGTAAGAATATACTTTGCCAGGTGGGCATTGAGTAGATGTGCAGACAGGCACAGGAAGAGAACTCCTTGAGTTCTTTAGTTGAAGGAAGAATCCACTAAGGGATCTTCACAGGGTTGCTGAACACCCTGAAACACTCAGCAAGAGGTTGCTTGAGCAGGGGATAGCTAGGAGGGCATCCAAATTCTTCGACTGCAGGAGAAGGAAAAAGAATAAAATCCCTTAGGGGTCTGAGTATTTGAAAATCTCAGAAGAGATAGCACTTTGCATGCAAAGAATCTGCAAGGAGTGCAGAAGTCCAAAGAATCCTTTGAGGATTCGAGAGAAAGCTCAGGAGGAACAACATTGTTGAGAGCACAGGTGATGACTCAAGTAGAAGAGATCGCAGAGGAAAGAAGACAAAGTTTGAAGCCTTTGAACATTTGGGAATTCTTCAAAGTGTTGGAAGAAAATCGCCAAAGCTCAGGAGGAGCAACAACTACCATCGGATCAGCCGAGAAGATCTGGACCATTGAAGATTTCATGTCCAGGGAGCAATAGGAGGAGCGCAAGAGCCGAGGAGATCCTGAGCCATCAGATCTTAAGCTAAAACCTGCCAATTGTTGGATCTGTCGAGAGTTGCACGAGATTTAAACCTCGCAAGAAAAAGCGAAAGTCCCGAAGGGGTTGTATCGGGATATCGACGTTCGGGAGTTCGGGAGTCCGGAGGATGAAAGTCCAGGCACTCGACATCAGAAGTCTTGAAGAGGCGATATTAGATTTGAATCATTCGTCTGGGAGTGGACACGTGTCGTGAGATCGCCCATATCGGGGATTCAGACATCAAGGTTCAGAGAAGGAAGTCCTTGACTTCGCGAGTGGCGAAGTTGCGAGAAGATCGAGACCATCCATTTGAGGAGGACAGGTGGTAGAGATCTAGGGATCTGGAAAACTCGGAGGTTCGCAAGGTGAGAGCCCAGGATTTGGGTGCTCCCAGTCGTGAGTGGCGAAGTCGCGAGAGAATCACAACCGTCCATCTGATGAGGACAGGTGGTAGAAATCATGGAGTTGGCGAAGTGCCGAAGAGATCCAGGATTCAGGTCTTGCGAACTTGGAAGTTCGCAGGGTGAGGGCCCAAGAGTTGGGTGCTCCAAGTCGCGAAGTCATGAATTCATGAGGAGAGGAGACATCCGTTGGATCCGGGTCAAGGGAGGACCATTGGATCAAAGCCTCATCACGTGTTTCGCGTATTCGGAGGTTCGGAGGTTGAGAGGACCTCGTTTCAACATAAAAAAGTTACGAAGTGCCGAGAGCCAAGGCACGAGTGTGGGCACGTGGCAGAGCCATAAGGTGGGGCCCACATGATTGACAGGTGGACACGCATCGCCTGGAGAAGGGAGTCAACACTCTATTGACTTCTCACGTCTCAAGGATTCGCGGGATAATAGCATGAGAGCTCAACCCTTCGACTTGTGAAGTCACGAGTAGCGAGAACATGAGAAGAAAAGTTAATATCACTTCTCGGGGGTTCGTGAAGGGAAGGTGCCAAGGTTGGATGCTTCAACTCGAGAAGTGGCGAGTTGTGAGAGGTACGGAAGGAAGGTCAACCTTCACTGACTTTTAAGTATCTGAGGTTCGCACGGGAAGAGCACGGAGATTTGACCCTTCGACTTGTGAAGGTGTGAGTAGCGAGAGGCGCTAGCAGTTAAGCCTAGCCAGTGGTCACGTGCGAAGGGCACTGACATAAGGGAGCTATACCCATTTCATGATCTCAGGTATCGCGAGATTGGAGAAGGAAGAGTCAGAGTTCAGACTCACGAACTCACGAGATTTTTGACAAGAGACTTCGGGTTAGACCCTTGGTCATAGCGCTGTGGTTGCTTGGGAAAGGCGGAGCTTGCGCCTAGTGCTGTTCGCACATGGGAGATTCCAGAAGGACCTGTGGATCGATCGAGAGGAGATTCCAGTAGGGAATCGAAAGAACCGATCCGACTCAAAGGAGATAAAGAACGATCCTGTGAGTGGATCTCGGTCCGAGGGCCGATAGGTCTGCGTTAGAGAGAAAAGATACTTTGGAGAAATTTTCACTTCACATTGAGTCTACATCCCTTTGTCCTTTAAAGTCTGAACACATTGTTCATTCCCCAAGCTCTTC
Source organism: Picea engelmannii (assembly GCA_009831015.1). NCBI lineage: Eukaryota > Viridiplantae > Streptophyta > Pinopsida > Pinales > Pinaceae > Picea > Picea engelmannii. The sequence goes on along the minus strand of ML777691.1, from coordinate 734,854 downwards.
CCTCTTTTATGGAGAACCTCATTGTCTCTCTTATATGAGCTTGTCTTTGGCGGAGGATTGAATTCGTGGAGGTCCAATTGGAAGGGACTTAGTTTCTTGGTTTCGAGACGTGCCGACATAGAAGTTTGTCACTTATACACTTATGTTGATCATATTTTAATATAAATACTCTTTTCTCATCCAATTGATATCTTGCAAATATTTGAATTATTATTCCATGGGCATATTTGTTATGAATGTTAATGGATTATGCTATTGTATGTGGTAACTTTATATGTTATCACCATATGCTTACGTATCTTTTTTTTTGAGGACAAGTTGCACATATAAAGCTTTGAGCCTAGTGCTCAACATTGGTCTTCATCGAACGAGGTAGCATTTTTATCTTGTCTTGTTAGCATATTCATTTATATAGTATACTTGGGATTAAAGTTGATTTCTGTAGTCATTCCGTCTGTTGTGGTTTTTCCATTCCATAAAGTGATTTTCCTCGTAACAGAATTGACGACTATACTGGGGATTGAATCTTCTATTTTGGGGTTTGGAGCGTTTTTCTCCTTCGATTTCTCTCTGGTAGCCTGAGTTTTCTTGTCGCCTAATTGCTTGACAACCTATTTTTACTTTGTATCTGAGTTTCTTGGCCTTTTCCTTACCCTAGTAGTGTTTTAATACATATATGCGGGTTTTCCCTTAATAGACACATACATACGCGAGATGTATTTCTATAGGGTGCATGCATATGCAATTTTTCCTTAAACAATCACGTACATCAACATTTTTAGCTTACTTGCTGAGTTTGGTGTTTGCTGGGTGAGTTTTGATGGTTGCTGAGTCTTCTTGGGTCTCTGTCCTAACTGTTGAGTGCTTACAGAGTGACAGGAAATCTTTTTATGGTTGAATTTTCAGGCGGTTATGTTTTCTCATCATCTTTTTCATTGGTTGTCCTTGCATCTTGGTTTGGGTGTTTTCTTCTTGGTATCCTCCTTGTCTTGTCTCTTTTTTCTTGCAGTAGGGTCTATTTATCAAGCTGTTATTCAGTCCTTGCAGTTTCATTCCTTTATATTGAAAATACAAAAATATACATTTTTCATTATGGAATTTTCTCTTTTGGTTATTTAGTATTGATCTTGATACATGTGGAAAGATTGCATCTCATTTGAAATTACAGAGTTGAATTGAAAGTTGCATTTTGAAAAGATTATCATATTTTGAGAATTGAATATTAGGACTTAGCTTTATGTTCATATTCATTTCTTTAATTAGCTGAGTCATAACATCATCAATTTCACGACCACATCTTTTGAGTAAATAAAAGTAACGTTGGTAAATTTAAAATTGATTAGAAACAATTTTATTTTTTAGAGTACACAAACTAGCATAGGATATAGGGCCTTGGAATAGGATTTTGTGAGTAAACTTATCCAAGGATATTAAACTCAACATATGTGTCTGACCAGGAGTGGTGAAATCCATTGTGTAATTAGTGACATTAGGAGGCTATGCTCACACCGGAGTTAAACACGAGGTTGCACAAAGTTGGTTGCAGAGATATCCCTTTAATATCTTCTTAGCGTTAGAGATATTTTTGGGGATCTATTTGTATTTGGGGGTCTTGCTAGTACCTTTACCTCCCTGAGAGGCGGTGCTTTCCATATTTTGGGCTTTGTTACCCTGCCCATATGGTGGACTTGACTTATGACTGTTCGCATATGCATTGGTTATATCATGGTGGCTTTAGTTGCTTGACATAGGTAGCCACATAGGTTACTTGCAAGGGTTATTCTGTAGGTAGCCTGGGTCAAATAAGGGTCGAACAACACACAACCTTTATGGAGGATTACCTCTCCGCGGGGATCTGACCGACTACACTGTTAATCCAATGAGGGCCCTTATAACTGATTCAGATACCTTTGATCTTTTGAAGGGAGTCTCAGGCCCCTCTTGGGAGAGGCATACCTACTCTAGTAAGGGAGGCCCCTTTTCAACCACTATCTCTTGTTTGTGTGCATTTGACCTTTTTGTTTATTTTGGTGTTCTCTTTGATTCAGAGAGTGCTTTCGGATCCATCGCATAGGTTTTATGTTCTTCGACGTTTCGGACCAAACTAGTGTGGTCCATCATCAGGAAAGCGCGTTTTTGAAAAATGAAGGAAAAAAGAATATAACACATGTATAAATACTCAAAAAGTTATTGTAAGGAGCCGACT
>ML777691.1:700994-732404 GCA_009831015.1 Picea engelmannii | reverse complement strand
TTGAGTATTTATACATGTGTTATATTCTTTTTTCCTTCATTTTTCAAAAACGCGCTTTCCTGATGATGGACCACACTAGTTTGGTCCGAAACGTCGAAGAACATAAAACCTATGCGATGGATCCGAAAGCACTCTCTGAACAAAACAATAATCGCAAAAGTCTTAGAACAGAAGTTCTCTTTGATTGTTAGTTGGCCCTAGGATTTGTTTTTATATCTTGAGTCTTGAGTCATCATGGAGCCAGACCAACTTCCTCACAGGTCTCTCTGTTTGTTGAAGTTACCACCACATATTCCTGAGTCTTTGCCTTCTAAAAGGCGTAAAGTTATCAAACATGGTACACACACCTCCAACTACCAGATTTGTGATCATACAAGTATGAGTACTGAGTCGAGTTAGAAATATACCGGGAGTCCTTCGACTCCCATACCTACTGTAGTTAATGGAACTCCTTCGACACCTTCAACCACTATGGTTGTAGTGCCTGAGGTTCCCATCATCACTCCTATCCGACCTATGGTTTCTACTCAAACCATAGTAATGAACCCTTTTGGGTCTCTTTTTGGTATTCCTGGATACAATGCTCAGTCCATTCCTTCAGTCTCTAACCCTTTCTCTTTTGGTATACCGAATATGACATCAGAACTTTCCTCTTCCATTCCAACGAATAATACAGATCCTAGTATTGGACTTGGGGGCATGGATCCTCCGCATATTACACTCTCGTTTGGTGGATCTCATTTCCCCCAAACGAATACTATGGTTGGAAGCCAACCTCCTTTTCATCCTAGGTTTAATCCTAGTCTTAATGCTTCTGGATGGATTAATCAATTGGGTGGACAAGCTGCTGCCTATGTTCCGTCCTTTACACCTTCCTCCTCCACACTGATTCTGACCAACATGTTTGGTATGAATAATCCACCTCTATCCTACAGATTTCCACCCGGGGGAGGTCAGTTTCATACCATGGGAAACCCCTATCCTGGAGCCACTCCAACTGGGGGAAATGTTTATAACCCTCATTATAACATTCCTATGGGTATGGTTACCACCCAACCCATTATGAATTAGTTTGGAGGAGGCTATTACCATACTGGATAGGGCCATGGTGCATACCAGAACCCTGGCTGGGATGCAATCCCTCAACATCAATATTTCCTAGGAGCATGGGATCAGATGCTGCAACCCCGAATCCCTTTTATGGCCACACTTAATTTTCCAGACTTGTCAAGATTAATGAATGACCTGGTGCATCATGATCTGTTATGCCCCCCCGTCCCCACCAAGCTTCCCTCACAAATTCTGAAATTCAAGGGAAAGACTGGCGAGGATCCTGGTGATCACGTCACTACTTTTCATCTTTGGTTCTCTTCCAATTCCCTTAATGATGATTCTAGTCATTTGATACTGTTTCAATGCACCCTCATGGGGGTTGTAGCAAAATGGTATATTGAGCTACCAGGGGGAACATACGAGAATTTTAATCATATGGTTTTAGTCTTTCTCAACCACTTCCAGCTTTCAGTTCGTTACAATGCCGACATAGAATTTATGTCATCCCTCCGCTAGGTCAAAGCTACCCATATCTCAGATCACATCCAAGAGTGGCGTAGATGAAAGAGGTTGTTCAAAGCCTACATTCCTCCAGAGTTCATGTTGGAATACTTTCTTAAGTCTTTAATGCCTTATATTTCAAAGGATGTTTCTACATTCGGGGTAACATCTGAAGAGAAAGCTATTTTCAAATCCTATCAATTGGATCTCATATATTCTCAATCTAGGACGTTATATGAAATTATTCCTGACGCACCAAGGTCAAATTACGACCCTAGAAAAAAGCCTGAGCCTCATGCCGGTGGAATTATAGGCTCTGGAAATACTAATTCTATAGACTTGGCGACGCACCAGTTGAAGGAGTTGTCACTAAGACAGTCTGCAGTAGGAAAATCTTCGCCTGTGTCCTCCACTCCCACTCAGTCGACGAATGTGCATTCTGTACAATCATCTTCTAACCCAAATTGTAACCAACAACTAGGAGGGAATAACAATAAAGGATGTGGTAATAATTGCAAGGGCAGGAATAATAATAATAATAATAAACCCAAGAACAATGCTAACAATGATAGATCGTACAATAATGCTGGTGAGGGAAAGAAAGAAAAGCAGAAGGTGAAGTTTCCTTGTAAATTTTTTACTGATGATCGCCTTACCCACTTATGCCCCAAACTTGAGGAAGCCACGAGGCTCTTATATCAACCGCCCACTGTGCTGACTAATTATTTTACGCACAATCAACAGATCACCTTGAGCTCCTCTAATTCCTTAAATGAAGTGAGTGGGAATCAAAACCCCTCCACGCATGAAGGTGACCATCTATGTGTAAATATGGTCAAGTCTAATATTAATGTAGCCACTCGATCTCATGATTATAGTTCTTCATAGACTGTTCTAGGTCTAGAGTCTCCCCCTCCTCCAGAAACACCTTTGTAGATCGAAAATCTAGAGCCTTCACTTCATATGCCGAAAGGAGTACTAAAATGCTCTACCCACAACCCTAATGCTAGAGATGCCCATAATTATTCGATTGTTGAAGATATGGATCAAAACGCTTGTGCTATGTCAGCTTTGGAAGTGCTCCAGACGTGTCCTTCACAGAGGAATTCCTTATTATCTACGTTAGGAGATCTAGACCTATGTGGCTCTAAGGTTATCAAGTTTGACGTCATAGATGTGAAGCCTTTCTTTCCTTCCCACGTAGCATTTCAAATCCATGTGGATTATTCAAAGTATACCATCAAAAGTATTGTTATTGATGAAGACACTGCAACATGCATGATATCCCTGACTTGTTGGAAATCCATTGGCTCTCAAACCCTTTCCCAATCTCTGACTATGTTGACTACATTTGATGGTCGTTCTTTCTGTCCCCACATAATTATTCCCACCTTTCCAGTCCAGTTAGGTGGAAAGATGGTGGAGGTGGATGTTGAGGTGGTTTATGCACCCCTTGACTATAATTTATTACTAAGGCATAATTGGACTTATGCTATGACTGCCGTCATATCATCTATTTTTCGTACTTCATGTTTTCCTCATGAAGGAAAAATCATGACGATTGATCAATTATCCATTGCGCATGCTATTCCCAATGCATTAGTTAGACCTTCAATCCCCATGATAAAAAATTCTCAGTCGACAACTGAGGATATTGGTGTTGGAATGTATTCCTTCCTCATGGGTAACTTTGATTTCATGGCACCAATTCATCACATTTATTCCATGTCCAGTAGGTCTTCTTTGTGAGTGAGGTCCGTTCCTTTATGTACTTCATATTTCAATGATCCTTGGACCCTACCTTCCCCGACCATGTCTTGTGAAGGCCAGTCACATATTGGAATGTAAATTCCACTGTCAGTGGTGGAGATACCGTATCAGGCTGTTCTTGACTCTACTGCTGACCCAGATCCTGTCTCCTCGCAGACGAACAAGGATGATCTTGTTCTTAAGCCCGTATGGGCCACCTCATCATATTGCTCACATGATTTTCTCGACGATACTTTACCTTCGGATGAAGCCATCTTAGAGGCCATGAATGGTCGTGATAGGCCATGTGATGATATGCATCATCGCTCTTCTTCTTAGAACGTGTTAGGATCGAACATGACAATTTTAGATTCACCTTAGGTGAGATGGTCGGTCACGTCATGGTTCCACTAGATACACACGAAATTTATGCTGAAGGAAACATGGTGAGTATTTCTCCTACCGTTACGATCAACATCTCTCGAATTCCTGGTAAATTTGAAAATGCATATATCGGTGTGGATTGTTCACCTGAATAAATTCAGATCTACACCGATCTCTTTAGATAATTTCATGATGTATTCACTTTTTCATATGAAGAGATGCCAAGAATCGAACCTCGCATTGTCAACCATGAGATCAAAACCTACCCGGATGCTAAACCTGTTCCACAATGACTTAGAGCTGTTAATCCTAGGAAGGCCCCTGCTATTAAGGCATAGGTGGAGAAATTGCTATATGCTCGTTTTATCTACCCGGTTCCCTTGAATGAATGGGTATCCAACCCTATTCCCATGAATAAGAAATAGGGAACCATCCATGTGTGTATGGATTTTCGAGATCTGAATAAGGCTTGTCCTAAAGACAACTTCCTGACACCTTTCATTGATAATATTCTCGATGAGTGTGCAAAAAGCGAGGTTTTTAGCTTGATACGGTATCACTGATGATAATGTAGTTTTTAGCTTGATACCGTATCAAGCTAAAAACTACATTATCGTCAGTGATACTTTGTATCATCGAGGCATATATAATATCTTGCATCGTTGCGTGAGTCATGAGGAAGCTGAGTTCGTTCTTAATGACTGTCACAGTGGGGCTTGTGGTGGTCATCTATCTGGGCTTGTGATAGCCCAAAAAATATTGTGAGCTGGTTATTTTTTGCCGTCAATTTTTAAATATTGTGTCGAAGCAGTCAAGAAGTGTCACCCTTTCCAAGTGTTCTCTCAGAAAATATGCTCGCATCTAGCCCCTCTTCACCCAGTCGTCACCGTCGGTCCCTTCACCAAGTGGGGGGTGGATTTTATGGACTACAACCCAAATTCGGTTGGGTGGCATCAACATATTATTGTGGTCATAGACTACTTCACTAAATTGTCAGAGGCCATGCTTACGATTAAATCCGATGGCAAGACTGCAACATTTTTTCGTTTTAACCAAATTATAGCCCGGTTTAGAATCCAAAGGGAGATTGTCACTGATCATGGAAGTCACTTTGAGAACGAAATGATGAAAGAGTTAGCATAGAAACTGGGGTTTAAACATGGTCATTCTTCCCCTTACTATCCCAGGAAAATGGACAAGTAGAGGCTGTGAAAAAATCTCTCAAGACCATTTCGCAAAAAACTGTTAGCTAGAGAAAATCTGATTGGCATATAATTCTTTACCCTATGCTTTGGGAATACCGAAACTCAATTAATACTTCCAATGGTTTTTCTCCTTTTCAGTTAGTACATTGTGTGGTGTTGATCCTTCCTATTGAATGAAAAATCCCTTCCCTTAGACTAGCAGTTGAGCTCCTACCTGACACTTTCGATCTTGAAGAACGCCTCGTACACCTATAGAGCCTAGATGAGCAGTGTCGAGACGCCTCTATGGATATTAGAGAAAATAAATGACGTATCGAGGACCAGTATGATAGGTCTATCTGTCCTTGGCAGTACGTTGAGGGTGACTTGGTCCTCTTGTATGACCAAGATAAAGAACCGTTGGGGGCAGGCAAGTTCAACCTCATGTGGCATGGTTGTTATATTGTGTGACATGTTTTAGAAAAAAGGAGCCTATGGATTAGAGGATTATGAAGGGAATATGTTGGCTCAGGCCAGAAATGGGCTCTACTTGAAAATATATTACGCTTGAGCCCCCAAGCTTGGGCGTGAATCTTTGTATACTAGTGTATCTTAGTGTATATATATCTTTTCCTTTGTGTCATCAGCTTGCTTATCGAGTTTTCCCTTGGTTGGAAGATTACAATGGAGTCTTTAGTTTTCTTAGGATTCGTAGACGGTGCCAGTCATCATACATGGAAATTGGCTTCTTCAGCTTGGGTTATTTACTCACCTGAGGTTCAACTAGTGTCTTCAGGTGGCATTTTCCTAGGGCCATCAACGAATAATGTGGTTGAGTATAGCATTGTTATAGAGATTTTATGTGACACCATTTAACATGGTGTTCAGTCTTTAGAAGTTTGCTTGGACTCCCAATTAGTAGTATGTCAATTGAACAACAGTTACCGTGTGCGAGACCTTACTCTACTCTGACGATTCCTATGGGTACGACTTTTGGAACAACATTTTGATTTTATTACTTATAATCACATACCTATAAGTTCTAATTCCGTATCTGATGCATATGCTAATTATGTTTTATATTGGCATTTGTCACATAACTAAAGTAAAGAAAACACATCCATCAATGTACACATTGTAACATATATAAGTAAAGTCAAACACCAATGTTTTTATATTTCATCTCTCCAAAAAATATGGTGTCATAGTACAAAATGGGGATCACACCCTAAAAATACATATATGTCCGATAGATATAATGACCATAGAATCTACGCATGTGATGTCAGATGTGTAAATTGATAGCATACTATGGCATTTCTGAGATACCGAAAGAGTCGCACCCACGCATAGGGAACACCCACCACCTACCATTGCATATCCTTTGGCAGATCCTTCACCCGAACCATAGGAATCATGTGCATCAAATGAGACAAGTTACCCTGCACATTTTGTAGCACTCTCTTTGCATCTCCTCCCGCTGGCTCATCTCCCTGGCTCCTCCGCCGATGTCATGGGAATCTATATGGTCGTCATGAACCACATATTCATAACAAATTAAATGTCAATACTTGATACCATCCAAAAATATTTGCGCTTTTATTCCTTTTTTAAAAATACAAGAAAAATGAAATATATAAAAACTTTTCATACCTATATCACTGTAGGCATATCTGGATCTCCTCTGTAGTTGATCCCATCATAAGGGTAGTCATATATAGCTATTACCTTTCAATGCTACCATAAGAAGAAATCATTGTTGTAGGGTGTTGGTACCCTACCACCTCGTAACCGCCTTATCACCTTGGTCCACCATGACATGTCTGGATCACGCAGTCCACGTGGAATGATATCCACTCTAGGGGTCAAACCTAGAATGCTCTCAAAGAAAATACTACATAACATAGATGTGAACTCAAATTTTCTTTTCCTCCCTTGTTTGCAATCTGTCAACTGGCTCTTCATGTTAGACACTAGTGAGGTACACCAGTCGTAAACTATGGGTCGCAAGAACTCCACTGTGTAAAACATGAGTGGCCTTGATTCCTGGTGCAACCAAGTCAACCCTATGATCCATGTAAGTACAAGGACAATGATATTCAAGCTCAGGTTCTATATTTCCCTGATGGGGAGTTGAATCCCTACTTTCTTTGTGCCTGCAACACAGTGGGTGGCAATGTAGTCCTCTATGTTCATGCCACCCCCAGGTCCCCGAGCTTTGATATTCACCACCTCGCCTCGACGAGACAATCCTGTGATGAAATAGATTCCCTCTAATTCAATTCTAAATGGTTTCCCATCTATATTGAAGGCCTCTGTATCCGAATCCCAAAAGTTTACTATCATTTGAAACAATCTCACTTGAGCCCTCATTCCTTTGAGAGCCCAAAACTTGTAAATCCCATATCTTTTTAGATCAAGTTGGGCTGCTGCATCTCTTTCCACTACTGCATCCACTTCCTCATGCTCTCTCCCTGTCCATTCAAGTACTATAATACCCTTGTTTCGCCCAATTTGTAGATATAACTATAACTGGACAAGAGACAATGGAAAACTAAATATGTGTGAATGTTTGATTTGATGAACCTTTGTATAAAAGGGTCAATGTATGAATTTTCTGTTATTAAAATAAATTGGATATGTGTTGCACAAATGATGAAAGGGTAGAGTTTTCCAAGATAGTCCATGGATTCTATGAGAGAGATGGTGAGGGAAAACCAAGAATGGTTGAGATGACCCTCACCAAACCAATACCTTACTGGATGTAATTACTCAACAATCCTCTAACACATAAATGAATTACCAGTTAGGCTAATAGTTGGAAGGCCCTCCTCAAGAGTTAATGAGGGGATGGGGCAGAGTACCACTTTGGGAGGATAGAGGTGGTTCAATGCCAAAGTTTCTCAATGCCGGAGTGACAAAGTGATAAGGGCCGTAGATCGAGGAAATTTTCGGGACCACCCTGACCGTTTTATCTATGCCAAGGAAACTTCACTAAAGTTACACTTCAGGAGAGTGGAGTAATGTTAATACCCAAATCCTTGAATCCCAGAGTAGTGAATTAACGTGGATCGTAGATTTGGGTATCCTTCAGGATCTCCTCTGACCGTTGGATATAGCTCGAGGTTAGCCTGATGCTGACTGCTCTAGGGAAAACAAGGAAGTTACACCATGAACTCCATGAAGGCCAAAACCCTAAAGTAATGGAGGCCATGGATTCGAGGACTACGTGGACTCTTACTAACTGTGAGATCGAAGGGATGGGCAACTATCATTCCAATATGATGTGGCATCCTGACATCATTCAAGGTGACGTGGACCCACATTACACGTGCCACATGTCACCCGGATATGGATGATTCATAGACCCCTTATGCCTATTAGAGTATTAAATGTGTCACCCCCTAATGAGGACACATGTCACCCCTGGCCCTCGCCGCATGTCAGCTTCTAGTTCATGCCCACCTAGCCAATGTGGTTGGTGACGCGACTGGGACTTCAAAAGTTTAGGACTTCAAGATTTCGAAAGATTTGGGGCGTAGTATAGTGGAGAGACGTTCAATGTCAATCAACAATCGCCAAATGCTGAACATTCAATGTCGATCACTGATGTTCAACATAGAACGCCACTTTTCGATCATTGAATGGCCAAGACCACATGGAGTAATCTCGAGGCCCTTTGTAACTTCGGGAGTTTGGAACTCTAGAGATATATCGTGAATATCTCAGAATACCGAAGCACAAAGCCTCCTTTTCAACTGTAGGATCTCAGCAGATGATGTGGACCATTGATTCCCTCCACTATTAGATGATCCAGGAATTCGACCTTTGGGAGAAACGTCATGCAACACCGTTGGAACTCTCGAAGTCCTGGAGTTCCGAAGTCCCGAAACCTTTGCTAAGAATAATTTTAGCTCCTAATTTTTATCCCAAGGTCATGAGGAGGACCTTGCTAGCTGGTTTAAGTGCATAGTGTGAGATGTAAACTTTAGGTGAGAAGAAGAAGAGGGTTTTGGTTAGCAAGGGACCGAAAATGAACCAAGGAAAAGTGAAACTTTGACGCCCTATCCCTTAGGTGTTCCTCCAAGGGGTTGGGTGTGTTACAAATTAGTATCAGAGCATGGAAACAACACTTGGCCTTCTTGGGCTCATGTACGAGTCACATAAAAATATTATTAGAGAAATTTATGGGGTAACACCCTACCTTACCCCTCTTCTCTAAGAATTTTGTCTGAACCTCTACTGAAGAGAGGAATGAAATCTTCCATTGTTGATAGATGTTTTGGAAGTCTGCACTGTATGTTGCTAATGTCTCCAAATAAATAAGATGAATTCACTTTGCAATGATATGTGTTGTTCATGAATTGCTAGATTAGTAACTAACATAAAATGTTTTATCAGAACTCAAGAAGTTAGTGAACATCAGGGAAAAATACAGTGTAAGGGATGGTGACACACTATGAGTTGGGGGAAATATCCCACAATAGAGATGAAGAATCTGATGAAAGGAGGGTGGTGGAAACCCCTCTAGACTTGGTTGAAACTATAAGAATCCTCATGGAAGAATTACAGAGTTATAAGGCTGACAATGAAAGGTTGATAAAGGAGCAGGAAAAGAGAACTGAAATTAATGCAGTCCTACTGCAAAGTCTATCATATATACAAAGGAAACTACAACATGGTCCAACTTCCAGTCATGTGGACAAGCATCATACTAAGAAAACTCCAAGTCCACCTAAGATACAAAAGCATGGTTCGGAAAGTGGCCACACTAGGATGAGCACCTCAAGGAAGGCCCAACATGGAGCCAAGAGACGCTGACCAAAATATTCCTTTGAGGACATTGACAACTCCAAGGGATATTCTAGTGGTAAAACTAGTTCCCATTCCTAGACAAGAATAAAGAAGAGGAAACAATCCAAGAGTGACCCTGAAGAGTTCAAGAAAGACAAACCACCCACCTTTGATGGAGATATTAAGAAGGGGGAAGAAGCAGAAGTTTGGCTACTCAGCTTGAATAAGTACTTCAGAGTCCATGACTACTTTGAAAACTTAAAGGCTTGGATAACCATTTTTAACTTGAATGGGAAAGCTTCAATTTGGTGGGAGGACCTTAGGAATGTGAAAGGAATCCATGAGAAGGACTTGTCATGGAAAAAATTTGAGAAATACTTCAAGAAGAAGTATCTGTAAGAAAATTACTTTGATGGGAAGACCAAGGAGTTCTATGAAATCAAGCTGGGACAACTCACCATAGATGAATACATCAACAAATTTCTCGAGATGATGAGGTATGTGCCCTACATAAAGTATGAAAAATTAAATATGCAATGATTTATTAGTGGATTAGCTCAGTCCTACCCGCAAAAAATTGAGTTTGATGAGCCAAAGACCTTAGAAGATACCATTAGAAAAGCAAGGTATTGCTATGAGAAATTCAGGAATAAGATAGAACCCCATGAAGACTAGAAGAAGAAAAACAATTAGGGATTCAAGAAGAAGGGGTTTAAACCCTCGAGATTTAAGAACCATGGGAAGAGCTCTAGGATGAGCCTTCCTACCAGAAGTGTGTATCAACAATATTTTCCATCCTAGAGTGGAAATAAACCACTTAGAGAAGTCCCAAGAAATACTGATAACATGAAGAGAGAACCCTTGAAATGTTGGGGTTGTAGAGAGGAACACCTGCCGAGGGACTGTCTACATAGGAAACAAAGAAAAAGAGGGTCTACAACGTCCAAGAGGCAACCGCAATCAATGATGTGGCTAGGAGCATGCCACAAATTTATGCAACCTTGGATAATAGACAAGATGACCACCAAGCTTCAGTAGTGGAGATGGAAGGTATGATTTCCAACCATCCTGTTTCCATTTTAATTGAACCTGGTTCTAAATTGAGTTATGCTGCCCCTCAAACTGTTGATAAATGTAAATTTCAACAAGTTAAACATGTTAAATCATGGCTGGTACAACTAGCCACTAGACCCAAAAGAAAAGTAATAGAGGTCATACTAGCATGCCAATTTGTTATAAGTGGGTTTCCCACCCAAGAAAACCTAAACATACTTCCTTTAGGATCTTATGACCCACTGATTGGAATGGACTGGTTGGCTGCCCACAAAACCAAGTTGGACTGTTACAGTAAAACTTTGGAGTGTGAAAATGAAGAAGGACGAAGGGTAACCCTACAAGGGATTCAAAAGTCTGTCTCAGTGAGACAAATATCAACCCTCCAAGTGAAGAAGTATTACATAAAGGGATGTTCCTTGTATGCAATACAAGTACTAAAATCTGTTGAGAATGACAAACCTGGCCTATAGGACCATCCCATATTAAGAGAATATAAATATGTATTCCCAAAAGGGGTGCTAGGTCTACCCCAAAGAAGGGATATTAACTTTTCAATAGAAATTGTACCAGGAGTGGTGCCAATGTCTAGAACACCCTATAGAATGAGTACACTAGAGGTAGTTGAGCTCAAACTACAACTAAGTGAGATGTGGGACAAAGGATACATTCGTCTTAGTGTGTCCCCATGGGGAGCACCAACCTTTTTTGTAAAAAAGAAGAATGGCACACTCAGACTGTGCATAGACTATAGACAACTCAATATTATGACCATCAAGAATAAGTATCCCTTGCCAAGTATTAATGACTTGTTTGACCAATTAAGGGGTGCTACAATATTCTCCAAGATTGACTTGAGGTCTAGATACCATTAGGTCCAAATTAAATATGAATACATATACAAGACAACCTTTAGGACAAGATATGGTCACTATGAATTTGTGGTGGTGCCATTTGGGCTTACCAATGCACCAACCACTTTTATGTTCTTAATGAATAACATATTCAAAAATTTCTTAGATAGGTTTGTGTTGGTTTTCATTGATGATATCCTAATCTATTCCAATAATAGGGAAGAACATGAAGAACATGAAGAACATATCAAGCTAGTACTCCAAGTACTAAGATAACATCAACTCTATGCTAAGCTTAGTAAGTGTGACTTTTTCTAGAAACAAGTCCATTACTTAGGCCATGTTATCTATGAAGAAGGAGTGGAATTTGATCCCGACAAGATTAAATCCATCATGGATTGGCCTACCCCAAAGGATGTATCAAATATCAGATCCTTTATGGGCCTAGAAGAATACTATAGGAGGTTCATAAAGGCATTCTCCAAGATTGGTTACCCAATCACCTCCCTTCAGAAAAAGGGGGTTAAATTCATTTAGACATCAGAATGTGAAGACAAATTTCAAGAGATGAAATACCTTATGACTAATGCGCCTGTACTGAAGATTGCAGACCCAAATAATGACTTCCTTGTGTGTACAGATGCCTGCAAGGAAGGGCTCGTAGGAGTCCGTATGCAAGAAGGACATGTGATTTGATACAAATCTAGAAAATTGAATGAGAATGAAGTCAATTATGTGACCCACAATATGGAATTGGATACCATAGTGAATGCTTTAAAAATGTGGAGGAATTACCTCTTAGGTAGAATATTTGTACTTATGACATACCATAGTGGGTTGAGGTATTTTTTTGACCAACCAAAAATCAATGTGAGACAAGCTAGGTGGATGGCTCTCCTTAGTGATTTTGATTTTGAAATCAAACATATCAAAGGAAAGGAGAATAGGGTGGCTGATGCCCTTAGTATAATTATGAAATTAGTTCACTTGGTAGCTGTAAGCGCAAGTGAATCAGATATCAAAGAGAGGGTCAAAACTGCACAAGAAACATATGCATTTTTCAAGACTGTGACATCATACCTAAAGAAAGATCCCACATGACTGAAGTACGAAGGCTATTAGATGCTTAATGATGGCTTGTTGACTTACAAGGGTAGATTGTATATTCCAAATTGTGATGAATTAAAGAGGTTCATAATGGATGAACTACACAAAAGACCATATATTGGTCATCCTGGTTATCAGAAAATGATCACGACCATTAGGAAACTATTTTATTGGTGCATAATGAAAAAGGACATAGCTGATTACTTAGCTCAGTGTTTAGAATGTCAACAAGTCAAGGAAGAGCACCAACACCCAACATGGTTTTTGCAGCCCCTACCAATTCTCGAATGCAAATGATAAACCATCTCCATGGATTTCATCACATGATTACCAAGATCAACCAAATAGAACGACACCATCATGGTAGTTGTGGAAAAACTAAGAAAGGCTGCTCACTTCATACCCGTCAAGTCAACTTGTAAGGAAATAGATATTTCCAACATTTTCATGAACACAATATTTAGACTGCATGGCATGCCTAAGGAAATTACATCTGATAGAGATACAAAATTTACTTCAATCTTTTGGAAATATATGTTTGTTGGTTTTGAAACAAAATTGCTGTTTAGTACAAGCTATCACTCTCATAATGATGGGAAGATAGAGAAGGTAAACCAAGTGTTAAAAGACATGCTTAGGATGCATGTAATGCATAAAACCAAGAAGTGGGAGGACTACCTACCAATGGTAGAATTTGCCTAGAATTTTACTGTAATACCCCTGTTTCCCCTAGTTTTTAAATATAACTATAATTGGCCAAGAGACTATGGCAGACTAAATATGTGTGACTATTTGATTTGATGAACCTTTGTATAAAAGGGTTAATGTATGCATTTTTTGTTATTAAAAGAAATTGGATATGTGTTGCACAACTGCTAAAAGGGGGGAGTTTGCCAACATAGACCATGGATGCTATGAGAGATATGGTGAGGGAAAACCAAGAATGGTTGATATGATCCTCACCAAAATAGTACCTTACTGGATTTAATTACTCAACAATCCCCTGACCCATAAATGAATTACCGGCTAGGCTAGTAGTTGGAAGGCCCTCCTAAAGAGTTAATGAGGAGATAGGGCAAAGTACCCATCTGCCAAAATTCTCGACCTGACCATAAGCTAGGGATTCATACCTGCACAACGTTGCTGAGAAAGGAAAGGAAGAGCTAATTCGAGGGGGGGGGGAGGCAAAAAAGAGAGAAAGAGGATCTACGAAGAGAGCATAGTAGAAAGAGAGTTTTGTAGTTCTCTAGTTCAAGGAAGAACTGGGAAATAAGCTTGTTCTAGGTGCAAGAAGCCATGGGTAGAGTTTTCATTACAAGATGATAAATGAGGCTGACGAGTGACTGTGGAAGTACTCGAGTAGACCTTCTTGCTTGTTATAAATAAAACTGGTTGCCAAGATCCTGTAGGAGGAGGAGAGTAACCTTTGTCCCCGACTGTTGTGGAGAAAGGAGAAAGAATCTCTCTTAGAGCATCATGGTCTAGCTCGGGAGTGGCCAACGATAAATCTGTTAGGAGTGGTTGTGCCTATGGTTGGGAGGAAACGAGAATCCTTTTCAACAGTCTCTTCACAAACTTTGGTCTTCTGATAAGTATTTTCATACTGTGTGTGTTGAAATTGAAATAGTGATTGAATGCATGTATATGGTTATGACTGAGTTCTATATTAAAGGATTAAAGGTAGAATTGTGTATTGTCTCTCTGTGAATCCCTATTTCTGAATGGTCCTTTGTTCACCTCAGCCTAGACACTATAGATTCATGGGATGGGAATCTGCAGGAGAATCAGTGTTGGACTTGCTGAAATGTTGAAGTCCTGTCGATCCCTCAAACCTACCTTAGCAGGAATGTAAATTTCAAACCCTGTGGAAGAAGGGAATTTCCTTCAGAATCCTCTTCACATGTCCAAGGGATCATGTTCATATCCTTAACTCCTTTACGGATAAAATAATTAGCATGTATTCCACGAGAGTCTTCAAAGGACCCATGCGACTAAGCTATGGGAACCTAGTGTTAGACCATAAAGGAGATAATTCCTTATAGCTTCTAAACTCTGAAGTATCATGACCTTACCCTTTTTTCAAACTAGACGAAGGCGACAGGTTGTCAAAATTTTCCATGAGGTCGATCGGCACCTGGCGGTTTCCCTACCCATGACAATTAGACTTTCCACCGCTAAAACTTGACCCCTTTAACTGTCATGAGTTATCGTGAGCCACTGATTCGAGGGTATTTGGGAGACCCCATGACCATTGGATATATGTGAAGGGAACTTCGACAAAGTTCTACTCCAAGAGAATAGAAAGGATAAGACATCGATCTCCCTGAACGCCAAAGCTCCAAAGAGACGAGAGCCATAGATATAAGGATCCTTCGGGAGCTCCCTTGACCATTGGATCCCTACCAAGGTCCGCCTGAAGTTGACCACTTTGGGAGGATAGAGGTGGTTCAATGAAAAAGTTTCTGAATGCTTGAGCAATGAACTGATAAGGGCCGTAGATCAAGGAACTCTTTGGAACCTCCCCCTACTGTCAGATCTATGCCAAGGAAACTTTGCCGAAGTTCCACTTCGGTTGAGTGGACTAATGTTAATACCCAAATCCCCGAAGCCTGAAATGACGAATTAATGTGAATCGTAGATCTGGGGATCCTTCGGGATCTCCCCTAGCCTTTGGATATAGCTCGAGGTCATCCTGACACTGAATGCTCTGGGGAAAACATGGAATTTACACTGTGAACTCCCTAAAGGCCGAAACGCCGAAGTAATGGAGGTCGTGGATCCGAGGACTACGTGGAATCTTACTGACCGTGAGATCGAAGGGATGGGCAGTTATCAGTCCAAGATGATGTGGCATCCTGACATCATTCAAGGTGACATGGACCCACATTATGCATGCCACGTGTCACCCAGATATGGATGATTCATAGATCCCTTATGCCTATTAGAGCATGACATGTGTCACCCCCTAATGAGGACACGTGTCACCCTTGACCCTCACCGCATGTCAGATTTTGGTTCGTTCCCACCTGGAAAACGTGGATGGTGGTGCAACTAGGACTCCAGGAGTCTGAGACTTCGATATTTTGGAATATTTGGGGTGTAGTATAGTGGAGATATGTTCAACATCGATCGTCGATTTCTGAATGCCAATGTTAAACGTATAACACCGCTTGCCGATCGCTGAATGGCCAAGGCCACGTGGATAAATCTCGAGGCCCTTCATAACTTAGCCAGTTCGACACTCTGGGGATATCACGTGAATATCTCCAAAGCCCGAAGCCTGAAGCTCCCTTTTCAACCGTAGGATCTTGGCGGATGATGTGGACTGTTGATTCCCTCCGCTGTTTGGGGATACAAGAATTTTACCTTTGGGAGGAACGTCATGCAACATCATTGGAACTCCCAAAGTCCAAGAGTTCTGAAGTCTCGAAACCTTCACTAAGAAAACTTTTATCTCCCAGTTTTCATCCCGAGGTCACGAGGAGGACCCTGCTAGCCGGTTTAAGCGTGTAGTTTGAGATGTAAACTTTGGGTGAGTAGAAGAAGAGGGGTTTTGTTAGTAAGGGACCAAAAATTAACCAAGGAAAAGTGAAACTTCAATGCCCCATCCCTTATATGTTCCTTCAAGGGGTTGGGTGTGTTACAAGTACCATCCTGCAAAAGGAAATCCTTTTTTGAGTCAAAATCTCTAAAAAAATTGTTTGTGGACTTGTACACGAGCTGTAATGTTAACAGTCGCATGTAGGGCCACATATACATGCAAAATATTTTCTTTAACCGTATACTTGTTGTCATACAACTGTATTAGGTTGATGGATAGTTGGTATGGATTGTTGGTTGTCATTGATGTCAACTATTGGAGAGTGATATTGTAGATTGATGTCAACCCTTGGAGAAAGTACGTTAGAAAATTCCAGTAGCACAAAGGTTTGGGTAATGGACCCAATTTTGTTTGATGTAAAGATGACTCATTATTATCTTTTCATGGTTGATAAGAAGTATAGATGGATGAACTCCAAAGTGGTCCCCTTATGGTGAAATCCCTCACGGGAAGACGCTTTGCGGATTGAGTTATCCTAGAAGTATGTTTAGATAACCCATGATTATTTGTGGAATAATGAGATGAAGGTCAGTGAATTTTTCATTTAAACTATCCTAGATGGATAGTTCTTTTCATTCCATTTCCGGTGGTATGTGTAACGTCACATAAATCCTCACGGTTAAAGAGTTATGGCCATGAGAAGTTGGATAACCCAGGTTTGGGTAATGGACCCAAGTTTGTTTGATGGATAATGCTATGAGTTTTGATATATTTTTAGGTAATACTATTCTATATGGATATTACATGTCATGCCATTTCTGGTGGTATGTGGAACGTCACATAACTCCTCATGGTTTGAGAGTTATGGCCTTACGAAGTTTGAGGACCTTCATATGTCATCTAGAAGCCCTGCAAGGTCAAAGTAGTCAAAGTGGTTTAAGAGATTTTAAAGGTAAATAATAAAGTGAAGTGATGAGTGCACTATAATTCAAAGTGAATACAAAATAAATTATTTAAATAATAAATTTAATGGAGAAATTAGAAGTGGGTTAACCCTAAAATAAGGAAAGTGGGCAAAATGACACAGAAGATGTTTTTAAGGAAGCTACTTGGAGAGTATAAATAAGAGGCAAAGCTCTCTCATTTTACATCACACTTGAGAATATTGAATATCTATAGGTTTCTGAGGTAACCAAATGATATCTAATCCGAATTTATGAGGAAAGGTGAAGAAAAGAAGGCCGAAATTCAAGGAAGGATAAATTCCTTTGATGATGCTTTCTAAGGTATGTTATTTACAGGTCATCTCACCATCTCCGCAATAAATATTTTTCTAGAATGATTTAGACCATGAAATTTATATGAAATTGAGGAAACATATCCAAGTATATGTGGTCAAAAATTCATCTTGTGGGTCATTGTATTTTTGGAGTTACACTTCGTGGAAATAGGGTTTGTGGCTAGTACTGAAACTAGTCTAAAACATTTGTTTTCGGGTAAAGACATCATAACTTCTTCACAATAGATACAAATTGATTAAGACCAAATGTGTTGGTTAGAGTATAGTCTGTAGTATTCTTTGTAATAGTTTCATATTGATTCAATAAATATTCCGTGCAGGGCACGCTCTACAAGGTCACTCTCTAGAATAAGCCATAATTCAACAAGGTATGCCATTTTTGCTATAACTCTTTTTCTGAGAGGTTACAAGTAGTGACACCTGGAGGAATTTCATAAAACACACTGAAGAACATTGTGTATCAGTTTAATATATTTATTCATTACAAGTACAAAGTTATGATTATTTCAAGTTAGGGTTGTTGACTAATCCAAAACTAGGCATGTGAGACTAAAGAAACGTTTGATGAAAATGCTAGTCTCTTGTTGTTAAAGTTAAGGAAGGTTTGCAGGAATGTGATCATATACACTAGGTCTATTACAGAGTTACAAATCAGATTTGGATGATGAAATTGATGAGGGATTTTGGTTGAGGTACATGTCGGGTACATGGTTGAGACAAGTAGTTGATGAGTTCACACATACATGAGGTGTATAGTTGATGATGTTGGTACATATTGATGAGTCATAGTTGATGGGTAGTTGATACATGATTGGTACATAATTGGTACATGGTTGGAGGCACTTGTTAGTAGTATTGTTGACACATGGTTTATGGATGATGTAGCATACTTGTATTATCAGAAGCACATATTGATCTTGGTGATGATTATGAGTTGTTGTGTTATACTTGGTTGATGCACATATTTGAGAGTTGTCTTGGTGATTGATCTTATTTGGTTGATAAGATTTATGATATAGGTTGTTTTGATAGGTTGTTTGTAGAGGTTATTTGTACAGTTTTGGTGCATGGTTGATGCACTTGTTCATGGTACAGGTTGAGGTACAAGTTGGTACATGATTGATTCACTTGTTTATGGTACAGGTTGATTACAGGTTGGTTGGTACATGTTGGTGCATGGTTGATGAACTTGTTTATGGTACAGGTTGATTACAGGTTGAGGTACAGGCTGATGCGCGGTTGATGCATGGTTCAGGTTATTGGTACATGTTGTTTGGTACAAGTTGATTGGTACAGGTTTACAACAATATATCTCACAATGATAGTGTGAAAGTGGTTCCATAATTCTAATTATACGTCAGGGTGGTTGGACGGGGCAAGGATAGGTGGTTGTATCCACCTTCTAGTTGTAGCTGAAGAATATAGGGGGTTGTAGCCTCCTTCTGGTTGTAGCTAGATAATTGGGGAGTTGGAGCTTCCCTCTAGTTGTAGCCTGAGAAACTAGGGGGTTGGAGCCTCCTTCTAGTTGCAGCTGGAAAACAAAGGAAGTTGGTGCTTCCAATGAATGTAATTCTTCAAGACATATAAGAAAAATCATTCCACGGTTTTCTCTCGCTTTGGGTTTCCACGTAAAACACTGGTGTACTGTGTATGTGTATGATTATTCATTTGTTCATTTCTTATTTACTCTGTAGTTATTGGATGATAATGCTACATTGATATAAAACTTGGATTATATGGTTAAAAAGGATTAAATTTCTCTATTATTGATTCACTCCCCCTCTCAGTAATCCAACACATGTCTCCATATATGCGACCCAATGAACTACAACCCGTGTACACCCTCATTCATAATGTGCTCCCTTTAAAACTCAAGAAACAGGGACTAATTTGAAATTTTAAACCACTAGAAATGAAGAGGAGGGAAATAACACTTACTTGGTCTAGACGATTGTCAATTCCGCCGCTCGTAGATCCTGCAATCAACGCTTGAAGATCATGGGTAAATTGGTCCAAAATGCACTATGTGGGTAAAACAGTCAAATGGTATGGTAAAATTGGTTATTTTTACTATTAGTAGAAAATTTTTACCCACTTTACATAGTTTTCGCTAATTTTTCGACCTAATGGATTAATAGTCCAGTGGAAGGAGTTGGTTTTGGTGGTTTTGTCTAGTGATTTTTGCGGTTTCTAGCATCATGTCGCTTTTTTGTGACTTCAACAGGTATTTTATTTTACCAACATATAGGATAGGTTGCCACTCCATCTTGCATATTTGCATTATTCTATGACTGTGATCCATATGCCTTAGGTATGAACCCATTTATTAGTGACACATAACATTCCTACTACTATTAGAATTGTCGTTATTGAATGGTAGACGCTTACCAAGCATGGGTTCCCTAATAAGAAAATCTGTGCCATCTGGTGCCCATGCAGAGAGTATTCCATAAGGACTGAGAGTCCCTTATAGTTCCAATATGACTTTGTGTTCAAACCTCATATTCTTACTCATAAGCATTATAACCTATACCTATAAGACTTCCACCGAGTCTTAGCTAAGCTCTTTTTCGACTCTATAAAAAGAAAAAATATTGTCGAGTGAACTTGTCTATTTCACACTCGTTAAATGGATTTGAAAGGACGTCTATTTGGTGTAAGTTTAACCCTTTTTTGGACCAAGTGGACTAATTTCGAAAAAGGAATAGTCTAGTAACTAGTGGCTGGAAGAGTTCTCCTGGGTATTGTTTTATACTTTTTTGGGCCCAGGGGACTAAATTTATGAAAATGGACATTCTTTGGAGTTAAGTTGCAATTGAATTCCATTATCTTACTTGCAATATTGATCCTATTTATGGTTCCCTCTTTCTCGTTACAAGCCTATTACCTCAATAATTTGCATCACCAGCCAAGAAGAGCCTTCTTTATATCCGTTGTAGCTTGACACCCTATACCCTAAGAGGAAACATTCCCTCAAGTGTCCATATCGTGCATGCACCTCCTTGCATTGAGCATAGGTATGTTCCACTGTTGGAACTAGTTTCTTACTCATGACACTCGTTTCCTCCATTGTATCATAACATTCATTTGTCTATGAAAAAACAAAAAAAAACGGGCGAGAAAAGAATATTATCTCATATTGGAAATAGTCGTGTCACCTTTGAACAAAGAACACAATTTTGAGTCCACTTGTCATCCAAAGATTGGGTTTAGCATGACCTTGACATATTTACTTAGAGTTTACTCCTCTCACTGGTTAATCTTCAATTCCCCATGGAGAGTTTTATTGGTGCTTCCTACATCACAAAGTTTCATTATCAAGTCTATGCTGCCAGAGTCCTCCATATGTCTCATGCTCTTGTTCAAAGGATGTCTATAAGCCTGTGTCGACCATTTCTTAAAATTATTGACTTTGCATGTAGGCCATACCCTTAGCGTGTCTTAGAGTTATATGAAGCTGTAGTCCTACCATGCACCCTGATCCTACTTTCATTATGGGTAGGTAACCTTGAACCCAACAATCGACATCTCCTCATTGGTCCCTGACTGGGGGGTTTCCCTTGTGTTTGACGACAATAAATCTATTCACACATTGGTATTCATGTAGTTTCTTGGATTCCATTAGCCTTATTGGTGGTTTCCTCACCTTTTTCGACCATTTTCCTTATTGGCTGCAATTCAGAGGTTGTTTTTCATGCACTTCTTGCATATGGTGTATGAAAACGATGCATAGGGTTGTTGGTTCATGAACATATTCTTTGTCTGAGTTCCTCCAAATAATCAAGATATTGCTTTGTACCTTGAGCTGACTGATGATATATGCCTTAATGATATCCTTTCAGTGGGTCTCCTTCCATCAACTTCAACTCATCTATTATGGAAATAAGGCCTAGAGTCCTATGAGTACCTAGAGGCTTCAGTAATCAGTGTCAAGTTCTCCCACAATCGACAGTTGGGAATACATCAATGTCTCCTGATCGATGTATTCTTCAAGTGTTCGACCTCAACACCTTTATTCACACTTTTAAAAATGTACTCAGTGCCTTGATACCTACTTTCATTATTGGTAGGCTGTCTCACTTTTTTTAATGGTATACCTTAATGACCAGTAATCGAACGAAGTCTCATTGTGTTAAAAATCAACTCCTCTATTTACATGATGTAGAATTACACCTTTGGTGGATCGTGTAGAAGACTTAAAGACATTAGTTTATAGTCATAACTTTCCTGAGTTGTTTCTATCATTCATTGTACCAATACCTATATGACTTAAGTGATCATGGGAGATCATATTGTACTCCATTGTATACATATATCTTCAGATATATTTTGAGACTGGTTTTTCACTGGGCCTTGTTCATGACCATGACAACCTATGGCATGTATCTATTTTGTATTTCTTATTCATGGCCATGAACAACTGTTTGGTATATTTCCACATGGATCTGTAGTGCAATTCAAATTGGCATCCATGTGTACAAAGTCATTATGGATTGTAATATTCTCATGAGCAACTAGTTTGTCCAGATGGGTCTCCATTACTCCAGTTATGGGAATTATAATGTATTTTGACCATCACAGATACTCCTCTGACCTCACACATTCGGGGGCGTATGTTATTATTTTTTTGCCTCACCCCATGCAACTTGTTCAGAAGGCCTTTTCCATTTCCCTATGTAGACTTGAAGTCCCCTTTTGCACTTCCCATAGCCAAAAAATCACATTTTCCCACATATACGCACCCTACAAGTTAGAAAACATGCGTATACGTAGGTTTCACCACTACAATCCATGTACATCGATTTTGGTTCTCAAAATTAAAAATTGTGTCGGGTTTCCATGTCATGTCATGAGATCCATGATCCTTGACCTTCCATATACTAGAAATGTTCCGACTCAACCCTTCAGTTCCATTTGAAGGCTATAAATTGGGCCATATCCAAACCATGGAGGATGAAATAATTCAACTTTTGAGAGCAAAGATACTCTGGAGAAATTTTCACTTCACATTGAGTCTGCATCCCTTAGTCCTTTAAAGTCTGAACACATTGTTCAGCCCCCAAGCTCTTCCCTCTTTGATGGAGAACCTCATTGTCTCTCTTATATGATCTTGCCTTTGGTGAAGGCCCAACTGGAAGAGACTTAGTTTCTCGGTTCCGAGACATGCCAACACAAAATTTTGTCACTTATACACTTCTGTTGATCACATTTTAATAGAAATACTTTTTTCTCGTCCAATTGATATCTTGCAAATATTTGAATTATTATTCCATGGGCATATTTCTTATGAATGTTAATGGATTATGCTATTGTATGTGGTAAATTTATATATTATCACCATATTCTTACTATCTTGGTTGTTGAGTACAATTTTCATGTGCAAAGCTTTGAGTCGAGTGCTCAACGATGGTCTTTATCAAATGTCCAGACAAGGTAGGATTTTAATCTTGTCTTGTTAGCATATTCATTTATATAGCATACTTGGGATTAGATTCGATTTCTGCAGTCATTCCGTCTATTGTGGTTTACCCCATGCCATAGAGTGATTTTCCTCGTAACACATACACAATGGGTTAACTGGTTTCGCTTGGTGGAATGGTGGTACAACACATCCTTCCATACTTCATAAAAGATGTCCCCATTTCTAGAACTTTATGGATATCATCCTCCATCCATCACATCACCTTTGAAAGGGACTACAAAGGTTCAGTAGTGGAGGACCACATAGGGAACCGACAAGAGGTACTTCTTAACTTTCATTGATGACTTATCTAGACACACTTGGTTTTATTTATTAAAGATTAAGAGTGAAGTCTTTGACATGTTTTTTTCCTACAAGGCCCTTGTATAAAAACAATATGGACATCAACTGCAGAGGTTAAGAACAAATAATGGAGGTGAATATGCAAACAATAAATTCACAACTTATTGCACTACACATGACATTCAAATGCAACATACTATTCCATACACACCACAACAAAATGGTGTTGCTAAGAGAAAGAATCACACATGAAAGGAAATGGTAAATTTCATGATCCCATCTAAGGGATTAGGTCTTCATTATTGGGTGGAAGCCATCAATTTTTCCGATAACATAGTAAATCTCATTTCCACAAAGGCTTTAAAAAATATAACACTGTAAGAAACATGGACTAAAATTAATCCATATGTAAGCTACTTCCATGTGTTCGGTAGTGAAGCATGGACTTGCATTCCTAATAAGAAAATGAAAGAGTTACAACTGAAAAGTGAGGAGTGCATTTTTGTTAGATATTCTGGAGATATAAAAGGTTATAAACTTCTTCAAAATCACTCCAATGAAATCATTATTGGGAGAGATGTTAAGTTTGATGAAAATATCTTGGCCTGTGAGCCTAATTTGGTGTTTGTCCCATCTTCTATTCCCAATTTTTTTGATAGGGATCCTATTTTGGTTTCTTCTTCAGATGATGATAGTGAGGATGTAAATCCTCCTCTTCCTTCTCACCTTCTTCTACTCAATTCCATTGAACATAAACATGCTTCAACATCACAACTTTTCAAATGGGTTCATTCAACACAAGAAGTAACCGGTGATCTTGCAGGTGATCCTATAGATAAGCATCATTCACATTCACAATTCTAGAAAGCCTCCTCTCTTTTGGCTCAAGTTTCAAATAATCATGATTCATAAACATTCGTAGAAGCTTCTAGCCATCCAGATTGGGACATAAATAGATGGATAATACCATTCCTTAATGGTGAATGATACTTGGGACCTTGTACCTCTTCCAAAAGGACTAAAACTTGCTAGATGCAAATGGGTCTTTATAACTAAATATGTATGAAATGGAAGTGTTGAAAAACCTAAGGTCCAAATAGTTTCCAAAGGATTCTCTCAAGTTGAAGGAATTGACTATAATGAAAAAATTTCCCTCATCAAAAGGAACTCCATTCGCCTTGTTCTAGCCCTTGCTACCTCACATAGATGAGAGGTCCATCAAATGGATGTTAAATCCACCATCTTGCATGGGGATTTGCAACAAAGAATTTATACAGAACAACCTTCTCGCTATGTTCAAAATGAATCCAACCTTGTTTTCTACTTTTAGAAAGATATCTATGGTCTTAAGCATGCTCTTCGGGCATGGGATGCTAAAATGGATAAAATTATTTTTGAAACAATATTTTCTAGATATAATTCTAATTCCAATGTCTATATCAAGAAAGTAGGAAACCATCTCATAATACCTTTTCTTTACATTGATGACCTTATCTTCACTAGTAGTGACCCCTTCTCTTCTAATTACACTATCTTGTCCATTATCGATTTGACAATCCACATAGAACAATTGTTGATATCTTTTGGTAAGTGACTCTTCTCTGCTCACCCAATGTTGTTTGTTTCTTCTTGTTTTGTTTAGGTTCAATTCTCTTACAATTCACAAGCTTTGTTTTGCAATTTTATCATTCATGATTTTACCCACCGTTTGTTTTTTCATAAGCTCTTGCAAAATACGCTCATTCAACAATCCATATTGTGTGCATATCAATTTTAAATGTAATATATTGTTTGTATGTTTTTTTACTTTCACCATTTTATTTTTCATAATCCCTTGCACCATATGTTCAATCAATGGTCCACATTTCGTGCATAACAATTTTGAATATAATGTATTGTTTGTATGGTTTCTAGCTAAAAGTCTACTATGCGTTGAAAGCTAGAAACACTACAAACAATATGATCAATTGTGAAAATCTAGATTTTGAAAATTTATATGTAGTTTAATAGTTTAGTCTCCTTAGCTTTGGCATTGGTTTTTACAAACTATGTTTGGGTATGAGAAATGGAAAGAAAATTTTAATAGATGAGAAAACATTTCCCTAATACTTTTGTGAGAAGTGGTGTAAGGCCTTTTCCTTGAGCTAGCAATAAGCACCTATGTTAGGGGTTTGCAACAAAATTCTAAATGTGTCGCTGGGTTGTTTTTTATAAGGAGACTACAAAAGTTTTGGGAACTTGGGGTTGGCTTGACATTTGGAGAAATTTCCTCAGAGTAAGGCATGAGTGGATGTGGTCTCAAAGGATAAATGGGTCCGTGTAAGCTAATCAATGGCAAGCTAATTAGGCACTTGGGAATTAGATATATGGTGACATCTTGGGTGCTTGGTGTGGCAAGCACATTGGTAGGATTTCGTGAATGATATTGAAGAAAAATTCATGACAAAATTCAAGTAGAAGGGAATTGCATTTGTTAAAATCGAAATTGTTGTGGGAGTGGAAAACAACCTTTTGATATTGCAAGGTAGTTCTGAATTAGCCGTGGGATTTCTTGTTTTGGATTCTAATTTGGTAAACAAGGGGTTTGCTTGTGTATTATTAATTTTTTTTATTTCTTTATTTTATTTATTGGATATAGGTATAGATTATTGAGAAATGTCACCTGTCCATCATCCTAAAAAAGATAAAAAAACAACTTTCTATGCATTTGGTACCCCTCAATTCTCTAATCAACCATGAGACTCTAAAAATGAAGTATATGATTATCCACTCTCATTTCTCCTTATGTTTTATTTTTAATTTCTTTTTGGTGTGGAAAATTCTATTTGATATTATACAAGCACCTTAGTGAATGTTAAGATGATATTTGTAAACAAATTTAAGAATGTTGTTTTTGGATTTATTGATTTCTCTACTAAACATAAATTTGATTGAAAATATGATATTTTATTTAATACATTTTTTATGAAGTGTGTAGTTAATTTATTGTTGTCAATTGAATTGTAATTTTTTTATCAATTTTTTCATCATGAAAAAATTGCATGAATATAATAAATATACCCTTCTAACTGAAATTAAGACCAACCCTTCAAATTCGATAACTCACTCATCACCAAATCCCATAACTCACTCTTGGTTGCGAACATTCAAACCATTCAATACTTAAGCTTGGTTGTGAACATTCAAACCATGGTTGTGAAATTGATGCAAACCCACTGCCTCTTCTAGGGCCTGCTTGAACTTAACCGATTGATCGCTTTCAGAGTCGAATCAACTCTTAGGCTCTTGTTGAACCCCCAAATTTCGTTTACACAGGCCTGTTAATGTTTATTCTATTATTATAGTTCTTTTCATTTCATTAGATAAGAGCATAATAAGAACAAGATCACTAAGAAATACACATTCACAAGAGACACAACATTTATCCTGGGAAACCCTCTAGGGGAAGAAAACCCAGCAAAAACTTCCTTATCATAAATGGCTTATACAATGTTCAAGAGATAACTCAAACCAATACAGAAAGTCCTCTCCAAGAGATGCACCACCCTTCTTCTCCTCTCTCCAACTTCCAATTGTAGCTTGCCTCATAAGATAATGAGAAAGTGAAGTGTGTTAGAAGTGAGGCGCTAGCCTCTTATTTATATCAAACTGACACGTGTGAAAGGTCACAATTTGGCAGGGCCGACCTCTCACTCTGGGTGGGTAAACCCACCTTTAATTAATTCTGGGTCTTCCATTATAACTGCTGGGGATGACTTCTTATTCTGCACTTTGTAATTGTCCGATGACCAATCCGCAAAAGGGGATTTGGTCCTTATACAATTACCAACATGATTAATCCTCAATGGGGATTAATCCAATAACAATAATAATGATAATGACATGATTAATACGCAATGGGGATTTAATCCAATAATAAAATAATAATAAGAATGCTCTTTGTAGTTACATTATTTCAACACTGCCCCTAAACAAGAAGGGTATTCTTCATTAGCATCAGCCGAGAGAGGTCTGCATCATCAGTGGCATCTGGAGGACAATATCATCAATATCATCTTGAACCATTGTCTAGCACATTTACGAGTCATCGGAAGTTTTCTTCATCAACAACATCATCATTCTCGAAAGAATGCTATCATCATCTGCATCAAATATGTATCTGTAAAAATGATACCTCATTACAACACTAGGCTGTCACATCACAGTACTACACTGGCTCAATGTCACAACGGTTAAGTTGGTAGCTCAGTGTCAGTCACATCTTTCTTTATGTCTAACAACTAGGTCAGAAGAAAGTAATATCATCATCTCGCTTTACATCTAACAACTAGGTCAGAAGCGAGGAATCACAATGTCATGCTTTACGTCTAACAACTAGGTCAGAAGCATGACTCATCTTTCTTTATGTCTAACAACGAGGTCAAAAGAAAGGAAAACATCAACATCTCGCTTTACATCTAACAACGAGGTCAGAAGCGAGGAATCACAATGTCATGCTTTACGTCTAACAACTAGGTCAGAAGCATGACTCATCTTTCTTTACGTCTAACAACTAGGTCAGAAGCAAGGAATCATCGGCGTTATGCTTTACGTCTAACAACTAGGTCAGAAGCATAACTCATCTTGCTTTACGTCTAACAACGAGGTTAGAAGCAAGGATCACACAGCGTCATGCTTTACGTCTAACAGCGAGGTCAGAAGCATGACTTATATTGCTTTACATCTAACAGCGAGGTCAGAAGAAAGGATCACACGACGTCATGCTTTACATCTAACAGGGAGGTCAGAAGCATGACTCATCTTGCTTTACGTCTAACAGCGAGGTCAGAAGCAAGGAATACATCTACTCCCCCTTTCAGGGAAGGTCCTTTTGGACAATACCAATATTATCTCGAAAGTGTTCAAACTTTACACGAGATATAGGCTTAGTCATCACATCAACAACCTGTTCATCCTTGCTAATGTACTGGAGCTTCAAGGCTCCTCTCTGTACCATGTCGTGGATGAAATGATAGCGAATTTCTATGTGCTTCGACCTGTCGTGGAACACAGGATTCTCTGTCATTTTAATATAGCTTTGATTGTCACATAGAATTGCGGTTGCTCTCATCTCCAAATCAAATAGGTCTGTCAGCAACTTTCGAAGCCATATATCTTTGCAGCTAGAAGAACATGCGGCAATGTACTCTGCTTCCGCTGTGCTGAGAGAAATACTGGATTGCTTCCTACTCTGCCACGATATCATAGCTGATCCCAAACTGAAACAACATTCGGAAGTGATTTTTCTATCAACAACACTTCCTGCCCGATCTGCATCAGTATATCCACTCAATGTGAATTCATGATCTCCATCATACCTGAGACCATAATCCATTGTACCTTTAAGGTACCTCATCACATGTTTTGCAGCCACTAAATGAACACGTCTGGGCTCTACCAGAAACTAACTCAAGGTGTTCATTGCAAAACAAATGTCTGGTCTGGTGTTTGTCAGGTACATCAACGATCCAATAATTTGTCTATACAGAGTGGCATCTATCAAATCTGACGAAGTATCGACCAACAGCTTCAGCTTTGCTTCCATGGGTGTATTCATGAACTTGCATTCTAGCATGTCGAATCTCTTTAAGATTTCGACCGTGTACTTCCCCTGGTTAAGGAAGATTCTTTCCAGACTTTGCCATACCTCAAGACCTAAGAAGTAATGCATTAGGCCAAGGTCTTTCATTTCAAATTCCGCGGCAAGTCTATGTTTACATTCAATGATGAGATTTTCTTCTCCAGTTAAGAATAAGTCATCCACATACAATAATAGTATTACTGGTTCATTCTCCATGATCTTGAAGTAGAGATTTGAATCTGATTTACTCTTGGTAAAGCCCAAGCTCGTCAAGAAACTGTCTATACGGCCATACCAAGCTCTGGGAACTTGCTTCAATCCGTATAAGGCTTTCTTCAATCGACATACATGAGACTTCCTATCTTCAACATCAAATCCTTGGGGTTGCTCTATATACACTTCCTCTTCAATAATACCATTCAGAAAAGCTATCTTCACATCCATCTGGTGCAGCTTCCATTTCATCTTGGCAGTAAAAGCTATAATGGTTCTGATCGAAGTGTATCTGGCCATAGGAGAGAATGTCTCTTCATAGTCGATTCCTTCCTTCTAGGAAAAGCCACGAGTGACAAATCTTTCTTTATATTTCTCAATACTTCCATCAGCAACATGTTTTTATCTTGAACAACCATTTTGATGATACCACATCCTTACTTTTGGTCTGGGAACAATTTCCCATACATCATTCTTTATTATGGATTGGTATTCCTCTATCATGGCATCTACCCATTCCTTCTTCTGGATGCTATCTTCAAAACATGTAGGTTCCTCATCAAGTAGATTGCACATCAAAACCATGTAACTGGAGAATGGCTTTGGTCTCTTCACATGTCTTGTGGTTCCTTCTGGAACACCATACTTCTCTCCATCTTGAATAATCTCTCTTGCCCAAGCATGATTTCTTTTATGGGAGAAGGTCATTTGAGGAGGTTCTTGAACTTCTTTGATATCATGATCTTTAGGAGTCTCCTCATCTGGGGAAGTTACGACTTCCCTTACAGGTTCTGCAACTCTATGAACTTCCCTCACAGATTCTGTAGTCCTGGGATTTACAGGTTCCTCTTCATATACCTCTTCAAGCTGGCATCTTCTTGATTTCTTAATTGCAGCTTCTTCATCAAAGGTCATGTCCCTACTGATCTCAATATGGTGGTTACCAGGTATGTATATTTTGAAGGCCTTGGATACCTCACAGTATCCCACAAATATTCCCTTCTTTCTGGAGGGCTCCAACTTGTTTCTTTTCTCTTTTGGTATATGGATAAACACTGGACAACCAAATCTTTTGAGATGGCTTACCTTTGGCTTCTTTCTGGTGAACATCTCTTCTGGGGTCTTGAACCCAAGTGCACTATGGGATAGTCTGTTCTGCACATAAATAACTGCCATAGCTACTTCTGCCCATAAGCACATAGGAAGATCTTGATCGTGAATCATGGTCTTCACAGCTTCCATAATCGTTCTGATCTTGATTATAGGGAGTAGTTAGTTCCCTCTTGATCCCGACATCTCTGTAGAATCTTACGAACTCCTTCGAGGTATATTCTCCTCCATTATCTAACCTGAGTATCTTAATCTTTCTTTTGGAAAGATTCTCTATCAAGGCTTTGAATTCCTTGAATTTACTGAATACTTCATCTTTAGATTTTAAGAAATATATCCAGGTCTTACGAGAATANTCATCAATAAATGATACATAGTATACATACCCGCTAATGGAGGATGATGGCATTGGGCCACACACGTCTGAATGGATGAGTTCCAATGCTCCTTCTGCTTTGCTGTCCCTCTTTGGAAATGGGTTCTTGATGTTCTTCCCTTTTGCACATCCATTGCATATGCCTTCTTGATCAACCTTGAGTTCTGGTAAACTTGTGACAACTTTGCATATGTATGGTAGCACCTTGTAGTTGATGTGAGCTAATCTTCTAGAGTTCACATGGATTCTTCAATAATGTGGGTCATGGCAGCTTCTGAGTGACCCACCTTCTTCTTTTCCACTGATGATTTCTTCATTTATGATCTCTCCTTTAGCACGTTTCCTTCTGCAACCTTTGCTATAGCTTCCTCATGTGACCTGGAGCAAGGTCAACAAAACAACAAGCAAGAATAATATCCTTCTTGATAATACAAAGCAATAGCATGAAAAATCATCACAGTAGCTCCTTTAGAGCTATTACTTATAATTTAGCAAAGATTAAAGGCGAGGAATACAATACGAAATGAGGTCAACACTCTATTAGTGTTGTGACCAAGCATTCTTCCATGGAAACCTGGAACTAACATAAGAGGTTTCTCCTAGAGGAGGTGTTAGTCATATCAAACAAAGTATTCTCACATGTTATCAAGTATAATACTTTATGACGATTGCTATCTAAAGTCATCAACTTGTCATGTGTACCTTTGAATCTTGATTAATCAAACTTGGAGCCTTGTCCTCAAGAATGAGTGCTTTCTTTTCTTCCAGGTCTCCTTCACTCAAGTGACGAGTGCTTTCTTCAACCTA
>ML777691.1:683391-700615 GCA_009831015.1 Picea engelmannii | reverse complement strand
ACCATGTTAATGTTTATGCCATTATTATAGTTCTTTGCATTTCATTAGATAAGAGCATAATAAGAACAAGATCACTGAGAAATACACATTCATAAGAGACACAACATTTATCCTGGGAAACCCTCTAGGGGAAGAAAACCCAGAAAAACTTCCTTATCATAAATGGCTTATACAATGTTCAAGAGATAACTCAAACCAATACAGAAATTCCTCCCCAAGATATGCGCCACCCTTCTTCTCCTCTCTCCAACTTCCAATTGCAGCTTGCCTCATAAGATAATGAGCAAGTGAAGTGTGTTAGAAGTGAGGCGCTAGCCTCTTATTTATATCAAACTGGCATGTGTGAAAGGTCACAATCTAGAGGGGTCGAACTCTCACTATGGGTGGGTAAACCCACCTTTAATTAATTCTGGGTCTTCCATTATAACTGCTGGGGCTGACTTCTTATTCTGCACTTTGTAATTGTTCGATGACCAATCCACAAAAGGGGATTTGGTCCTTATACAATTACCAACATGATTAATCCTCAATGGGGATTAATCCAATAACAATAATAATAATAATGACATGATTAATCTGCAATGGGGATTTAATCCAATAATAAAATAATAATAAGAATGCTCTTCGCAGTTACATTATTTCAACAAGGCCCTCCTTAGTTCTCTGAAACCCATGGGTGATTCCCTAACATTTTTTCCTCTTTTAAAAAAAAATTGAATGATAGGCGCTAGCTCTCTCTGCTAGGCCCCTTTCCTCATACAACCTTAGGATGTGTTCTGAGACTTAACCTAAAATATGCTAAGCTTCGGGCTTCGGGACTCTTGGTGGCCAACGTTTTCTTCCAAGCTTCAGGAGTGATATACCCTCGAACTCATGAGATTTCTCCACGTGTCCATCGCTAAATCAATGATCAGAATGAGTCCTTGTCTTCGGCTTCAGATGACCTCCAGTATACTCTCCCTTCTCCCCTTTCTCCCAGAGTGTTATTCCTCCAAATAAAACGATATGTCGACACGTTTCCCTTCCACGATCAATGGTTGCGGAGAACTCAGGTCTTCGGGCATCAAGGTTCTTCCACCTTTGCACAAGCCCTTCCCCGAAGTTCCTTTCCTATGAATCTCATGGATCTGTTGACACCTGTAAGCTGTGGGGAAAACAGTCACGATCACTTCCCTCCTTCAAGGCTTCGACTATCCCGGCTCCCCTTCACTCCTTTAAATCTCCGAATTCACTAAGTGTCGAAGGACCTTGATGAATATCCTTCACACAACTGTCTCATATCTGACGGTCACCATCTCCGTGGCGATATCCCACAGGATATTCACCATCGATTTCTTGAAACTCTTCCCTTCAAGGGATCACAGTCACTTCCCCTCCCGATATTGATTTTTTGAGGTATATGGAACCTCTGTCTTCCCTCTATGCGCTCCTCCTGCAATGCAAAGTTTTGGGCTTAGGAAATTTTTAAGTATCCCTCCTCGAAACTTCTGGTTGCTATCTCTCCTGAGCTTAGGTTCTAGAGGTATATGAGACCTCCTCCTCCCCTTTGTGCACTCTCTTCAAACTTTGGACATTAGGACTTAGAAAAAGTTCTAAGTCTTTCCTCATCAATGCTCATATCACTATCTCTCCTAAGCTTGTTCTTGTAAGGTTTTAAATCCTTGGGTGCACTCATTGCGACCTTGGAACTTTTCCACTCGACTGTTCTCCCTTTCACAAAGAGTCCGAGAACAACTTGGCCTGTGCATTCCTTGCGTGGCTCTGTGCTTCCTCTGCACTATTTCTATCGAAGATTCAACGTTATCTTCCATGATATTCTCAGAGTTATAATTAACTCTATTAACGCACTCCTTGCAGACAAATGTGCACTCCTTGCACGAGCTCTCAGAAGAGAAAAAAATGAAATTATTATAATTCTACAGATTCATGTATTTAACCACAAAATGCACTCATAAGCACAAGAAAAAATATAAACAGAGAATTTAAATGAACATAAATCCTACCATTCATTCAGATAAACACAACAAAACCAAACATTGGGATTAAATCTCCTATGTTCTATTCATTCAAATGATAAGATACATAGATACAGGCAGTTCTCCACTGCTCCTTCTTCAAACTTACATAGTGCTCACTGCATCTCAATAGAAACAACAACTTCAGTGGGTTTTCAACAACCCCTACTAATGAAAAATAAAATAAATTATATACATGAAGGGGATTCTCAAGCCTTCCTTCCTTCCTACCTATTTCTCTCCTATCACATTAATGAGAATTTACAAAATAGATCAGATCCAAGCTCGAGATCTGTACAATACATCTATACATTAAAGAGATTATAATCCGAAAGGATCTTTTGGATATGGCCTTAGCCTCCATACATTAATTACATTTCTTTTCATTAAATTCAAATTCAAAAAGATGCGCTCTCCTTTGTAGGATCCAAATCAGTTTTATGCATGCGCTGGATGATGTGATTTACTCCATCATGTCCTCCTTTTAATGTTGATGTAGATGCTCTTTCTTCATACTCCTCTGGCAAAAAATTCATGGGATCTTGTCCATGAGATCTTGTACTGTCTTTCCTTGCTTCTGGATCTCTTCTTCACTTACCCAACTGACATCTTCTTATGGATGGCCTTTCCACTTCACAAGGTATTCAAAATAAGTCTTCTGTATGGTCCTCTTGCGAATCCTCTGATCGATAATATTCTCCATCTGTGGCTTCTCTGCTACAGGCATATGTTTTTTCCATCTGATTTATTTCTGATCATCTGATCCTCTTGTTTCATCTTCCTTATAAGGATACAGGTCCGCACCATTAAAAATGGGTGATATTCCCACATTGTCGGGTAGCTCAATTTCATAAGCATTTTCTGCAAAATTTCTAAGGATCTTGCATGGTATTATCTTTTTCATTTTAAGTTTGTTATATGTTACCCTTGGGAACCTCTTCTTCATCAAGTGTGCTAAAATATGATCTCCCACTTCAAATTGAAGTTTTCTCCTATGTTGATCAACTTTGTCTTTGCACTTCTTGCTACTGTCCTGCAACCACTCCTTGATCTCACCATGAAGTTTCTGCATCTCTGCAATAAAATATTCTGCTCCTGCACTTCTAAACTTATTCTTTCCCAAATCTCTCAATTTTGATATCCCCCTTGTGTGCATTCCATACACTATCTGGAATGGAATTTTTCCTATGCTCCTATTTTTTGAATCATTGTATGCAAACTCTGTTTGCGGTAGAATCTGATCCCACTGACTGTGGTGCTTAGTGACTAAGCTCCTCAAAAAATTACCTAGAATTTTGTTTACCACCTTAGTCTATCCATCTGTCTGAGGATGATATGCTGAGATGAAGGAAAAATATGTCCCTAATTTATTCCACAGTGTTCTCCATAAATGACCAACAAAATTTGTGTCTCTATTTGAGACAATGCTCATAGGCAAGCCATGTAGTCTCACAACTTTTTAAAAAATAAGACTTTCTATGTGTGTAGCATCATTTGTCTTTTGGCATGGTATAAAGTGTGCCATTTTGGAAAATCTGTCAATTACCAAAAATATGGAATCATTTCCCCTCTGTGTTCTTGGAAATCCCAACACAAAATCCATGTTGATAACATCCCAAGGCCTATTTGGAATAGGTAATGGCTGATAAAGACTAGTGTTTTATTGTCTCCCTTTTGCATACTGGAAATTTTGCATTTGCTCACAAATTTATTCACTTCATATCTCATACCTAGCCAATAGTGTGAGCTACTCAACTGTACAAATTTTTTATCATGGCCAAAATGTCCTGCTAGACTTCCATTATGTTTCTCTTTCAATAAATTTTCCCTCATTAAGCATTTTGGTATGCACAATCTGCTCCCTTTGAACAACAATCCATCTTGAATCAAATATTCCATCCAGGGGCTTCTATCCCTTAGTAAAGGATTTGCACATGCTTCATAAGCTTCTTTGAAATATACATCTTCACCACACATTTACTTAAGGTGTTCAAACCCCAATGTTTCCACTTTGAATTCCTACATAATCAAGCACCTCCTACAAAAAGCATCTGCAACTTTGTTTGCACTACCAAAAATATGCTTGATAACAAAAGTGATTTTTTTCATAAATTCCACCTACTTTGCATGCCTTTGATTCAACTTCTCTTGCCTGGTTATGAATTGTAGAGCTTGATTATCACTATACAACACAAACTCCTTGGGAATAAGATAATGCCTCCATTTATTTAAGTCTTGAATCACTTCATACACATATTTGTCATATGTGGAGTAATTTTTCTTGGTATAATTCATCTTCTCACTGAAATATGTAACATATCTGTTAGCTTGACTTAAGACTGCTCCAATTACTACTCCACTAGCATCACACTTTACCTGAAATGTCTTTCCAAAATCTGGCAAAACCAGAATTGGTTGTTATGTGATCTTATCCTTCAATATCCCGAGGATCTTCTCAGCCTCTTCTATCCACTTAAAAGATTTGTGTCTCTTATTCACAATGTCTAATATTGGTGCACATATACCACTGAAATTTATAATGAATTTCCTATACAAACTTGCTAATCCATGGAAGCTTCTTACCTCAAATATGCTCCTTGGTGATGACCAATATTTGATAGATCTCACCTTTTCTGGATCCATCTTCAACTCATTTGAAGAGATCACAAAACCCAAATATATGAGTTCTGTCTTCATAAAAGATGACTTCTTTAGATTTATCAACAACTTCTCTTGCTGTAACCTTCTCAGTACTAATGTCAAGTGTCTCAAGTGTTCTTCATCAGTTTTATTGAAGACTAGTATATCATCTAGATATACGATGAAAAATTTACCTATTAAGTCTTTGATTACTTGATTCATCAACCTCATAAATGTGCTTGGGGCATTTGTTAAGCCAAATGGCATAACAAGCCACTCATACAACCCTTCATTTGTTTTGAATGTTGTTTTCCATTCATCTCCTTCTCTCATTCTTATCTAATGATAACCACTTTTCAGATCTATCTTTGAAAAATAGCTTGCTCCACTCAAGCAATCCATCAAATCATCCATCCTGGGTAAAGGAAATATGTACCTGATAGTGATCTTGTTGATGGATCTGGAAT
Source organism: Picea engelmannii (assembly GCA_009831015.1). Taxonomy (NCBI): domain Eukaryota; kingdom Viridiplantae; phylum Streptophyta; class Pinopsida; order Pinales; family Pinaceae; genus Picea; species Picea engelmannii. Next base: position 695,493 of record ML777691.1, on the reverse strand, counting down.
CTGTACACATCCTCCATCCCCCATCCTTCTTCGGACTCAATACATTTGGTACTGCACATAGGCTTAATATTTCTCTTACCAAACCTATTTTCTAACAAATCTTGGACCTAATTCTTGACTTCTTCATTCTATTGAGGGGTAAATCTATATGCTTCTTTGTTTGGAAATATTTCTCCTGGAATAAGGTCAATGTGATGAATGTTGCTCCTAATGGGTGGCAATGAGAAAGGTAACTCCTCCACTAATATATTAGCAAAATTTTTCAGCATTTCCCGAATTTCTTTGGGCACATCATCCATAGTAGTACTTGTAAGGATGGCTCTGGGATTCCTCACTACAAAAAATTGCATGTCCTATTCCTTATTGAATTCATTCAAGAGCTCCTTCCCACTCATGAGAAATATGCTTGGGATGGTTTCTTCCTTCACCTTCTTATCCTCTATTGGCAGAAACATGTGTGTTCGACCATTATTCTCTAGGGTGTAGGTGTTTTTCCTCCCATCATGTATGACATTTCTGTCTAATTGCCATGGTATTCCCAACAAAAACATGACAAACATCCATGGGAATTATGTCACACAAAATCTCATCCTTGTATCCTCCTATTTTAAATTAAAATTGGAATTGTTTATTTACCATTAATTGGTGTCCTTTTTTCAACCATGAAACTTTATATGGATTTGGATGTGCAACAATTTCCAGCTCTAGTTTTTACACAATCTATGTGGATAGTATATTGTCAGTGCTTCAACCATCTATAATCACCTTGCAAACCCTATCCTTGGTCTTGCAAGTAGTCCTAAACATACTGTTTCTCTGTACTGGTGCTTCCACCTCCTTCTCTGGTTCTAAGAGAATTTTCTTCATCATGAGAGATATTCCATCTTCAACAACTTCTGCCTCAACATTCCTTCTCTTCCCTTCAGAAATGTGAGCTTCTCCTCCTCCTTTTTTTTCTCATGGAATTCCCTAGACATATGTCCCATATTTCCACAAGCATAAATTTTCACCTCTCGTCCTCTGCCTCTTCCTCTTCCTCGAGGAAAAGAGTTTCTTCCACCATATTGTCTTCCTTGGGAATTTCCTCCTCTCTTTGTATGACTGTGAAACTTTCCAATCTCAGCTTTGGGCTTCTGAGCCTTGTCATGAAAAATTCCCTTACCTCTGTGTGGGATTTTTCCTCTGCCTTGTTGGTTTTGCTTTCTGGCCAACTTCTCTTATTCTTTCAGGGAATCCTGATAACAATCTTCAACTGTCCTCATAGTCACCATGCTGATTTCATCCTAGATTTCATATCTTAGGCCATTTATATACCTGGAAACCTTCTCTTCATTACTTTCACGACGACGAGATCTAATGTTAAGCCAATAGAACTCTTCTATGTAGTCTCTTACTGTCAAACCATTCTGTCTTAGGTTTTGTAGTCTCCTAAGAAAATTTATTTGATAGTCTTTGGGTATGAATTTAGCCTTTAGCTTGGCTACCATTCTATCCCAGTTCTTAATTTTTTGTTTTCCTTTGCCTCTTCTGTCAGCCTGCAGTTCATCCCACCATAGTGCTACATACCATTTTAACCTTGTGACAACATGTTTTATCTTCTACTCATCATCAAACTCCTCATAGTCGAAGTATTTATCCATTACTCTTATCCAATCCAACAATTCTTCCACATCTAAATTTCCTTCATACATTGGGATTTCCATTTTTTCTCTGGCTCCCAGTTTTACAACAAATTTGAAAAAGAATTCTTCTGCAACATCTTCTCATGCAGCTCCAAATTCCACTTCTTCACTTTCGACCTCCCTGATGTCACCTGCATCTTGTGCTCTTCTTTGTGCAGTTTCCATGACATCTAGCCTTGCACGAAGTCTCCTCATTTCCTTCATTGCTATATTTGTCACAAGAATGTCCCTGTGTCTTCTTGGCAACATGGTGCTAATATTTATTCACATAGAGCTTAAATTATGGCTCTGATACCACTTGGTGGTATCAAACTAAAACCCTCTTACACACAGAACACAATTCGTGGCTCTGATACAACTTGACTCAAACCCCCTACCTCTCCTAGGGTCTGCTCGACCTCCTGGTCAATGATCGATCAATTTTGAAGTTGAGTCGACTCTTAGGCTCTTACTGAACCCCCAAATTCATTTACACATGCTCTCCTTAGTTCTCTATGCAAGTTCTCTAAAAATCATGGGTGCTTCCCTGACGCTTTTTATCCTTTTAAAAAAAATTCTAAATGACAGGCTCTAGCTCACTCCGCTAGGTCCCTTTCCTCTTATGACCTCAAGCTGTGTCCTAGGACTTAAACCAAAAGGTTCAAAGCTTCATGCTTCAGGACTCTTGGCGGCCAACGTTTTCTTCTAAGCTTCCAGAGCGATATACCCCCGAACTCACGGGATTGATCCACATGTCCACCCCTAAATCAACGGTTAGGATGAGTCCTCATCTCTGGATTCAGACGACCTCCAGTATAATCTCCCTTCTCCACTTTCTCCTTGAGTGTTCTACCTCCAAATAGAATGATCTTTCGACACGTGTCCCTTTCACAATCAATGGTTGCAGAGAAATTTGACCTTTGGGCTTCGAGGTTCTTCCACCTTTGCACAAGTCCTTCCCTGAAGTGCCTTTCCTCCCAATCTCACAGATATGTTGACACCTGTTGGCTGTGGGGTGAACGATCATGATCACTTCTCTCCTTCATGGCTTTGACTATCTAAACTCTCCTTCAATCCTTTAAACGTCTGAATGCACTAAGTGCCGAAGGACCCTGTTGACTATCCTTCACACAACTGTCTCAGATATGACGGTCACCAGCTCCCTGGAAATATCCCACAGGATCTTCACTATCAATTTATTGAAACTGTTCCCTTCAAGGGATCATGATCACTACCCCTACTGAGCTTGATTTTCCAAGGTATATGGAACCTTTGTCTTCCCTCTATGCGCTCCTCATGCACTGCAAATTGTTTGTCTTAGGAATTTCCTAAGTATCCCTCCTCAAAACTTCTGGTTTCTATATCTATTGAGCTTAGGTTATAGAGGCATATGAGACCTCTGCCTTCCCTCTGTGCACTCTCTTCAAACTTTTGACATTCGGACTTAGAAAAATTTCTAGGTCTTTCATCCAGAATGCTCAGATAACTATCTCTCCTGAGCTTGTTCCTCCAAGGTTTTAAATCCTTTGGCACATTCCTTACGACCTTGGAACTCTTCCACTCGACTATTCTCCCTTTCACAAAGATTCTGAGAACAATTTGGCCTGTGCACTCCTTGCATGGCTCTGTGCTTCCTTTGCACTATTTCTGTCAAAGATTCAATGTTATCTGTCCTGAGCTTCTATGAGTTAGAATTAACTCTATCAATGCACTCCTTGCGGACAAATGTGCACTCCTTGCACGATCTCTCAGAAGATAAATAATTGAAATTATTCTAATTCCACAGATTCATGTATTTAACCACAAAATGCACTCATAAGCACAAGAACAAATATAAACAAAGAATTTAAATGAACATAAAGCCTACCATTCATTCAAATAAACACAACAACACCAAACATTGGGATTAAAGCTCCTCTTTTCTATTCATTCAAATGATAAGATACATATATACAGGTAGTTCTCCACTGCTCCTTCAAACTTACTCAATGCTCACTGGCTCTCAACAACAACAACAACTTGAATGGTTTTTCAACAACCCCTACTAATGAACAAGAAAATAAATTATATAAACGAAGGGGCTTCTTGAGCCTTTCCTCCTTCCTATCTACTGGTCTCCTATCACATTAATGAGCATTTACAAAACAGATCAGAGCCAAGCCCGAGATCCGTACAATACATCTATACATTAAAGAGATTACAATCTAAAAGGATCTTTTGGAGATGGCCTTAGCCTCCATACATTAATTACATTTATTTTCATTAAATTCAAATTCAAAAAGGTGTGCTCTCCTTTGTAGGATCCAAATCAACTTTATGAATGCGCTGAATGATGTGATTTACTCCAGCCTCTCCTCCTTTTAATGCTGATGTACATGCTCCTGCATCAAAAACATTATGAAATCAATCAAAGTTGCATTGCTTCTCGAATGTCTACCAACTCTTGACTCAAGAATGTCTGTTAATATATATATATATATATATATATATATATATATATATAATTTTCTTCGTTGTCATTCTTCTTCATTAATTGGATTTGGAAAGCGGAAAGGAGGTGACTGTCAAAACTAGTCTTGTGTTTGTTGTCGATTTTTCTCGTGAAAATATATATGGGAAAACCTTAAACATATAGAAACAAAAAGAAGGAATGGAATTATGAAAATTGTTCAAAATTGAGATCACGAAAATAAATAATGAAAATTCCATGATTCTATTTTTCACTTATCACAGTGCTGGGCAATCCACAAAACATATTTTCCAATTGTCAAACTTTAAAACATAAATATATTTTTAAAATACTAATAATTTTAATAATAAAAAAATTATTAATATATTGAGATGAAATTAACAATATCATTGTTTCCGCTTTTTAGATTTTTTTTTTTTTTATCTAATTGAGAACACTTGTCTAGATATTTAGAATGGCTTAGATTTGAACATAAAATCAATATATTGTTTTTAATAACATATTTTCGTCCCTAATTGAAGGGTGTCCCAATTTCTGTCTTGGAATGTCATTCTTACTCTTAGAGTAGAAAAGAGTTGGACTAGGGAATATAAGTTTTTTTAAATCAGTTGATAGCTCATATTTGATCCAAATATGGAATTGGGTTTTTTTCCTCATAAAAAAAAATAAAACTGGTTAAAAAACTAAATCAATTAATAAAAAAACTATTTACAAACTACAATTAAAGATATATAGATGCGATTTTGAGCCCCCAGTGATAAGTTGGGGAAGTCATGGCTTCGACTCTATTGATCTCTTCGATGTTAGGCTCCATAATCAGGGTCGATGATTTACCCCATTTATCATCCATTAAATGTGGGGAAGTAATTGACAAGTTTCCCACAATTTCTTCTGTCGAAAATAAAGATTTACAGATTTGCAAAAATAATGTGTTCTTTGAGATTTTTGTTATGTAGGGAGAATGTGATAATGCTTGCAACAAATCCCTATATTACATTTCAAGGTATAAGGAAATACTTCACTTCACTATAATTGAATGGTGCAATAGATCCAATGACCTTGACCCAATGGGGTAGTAGCTACATACATACCACAATGCTTCTGTTATAATGTTGGCTAACCATTTTATTGCCAAAAATATCAACTTCAAGGTGTAGAAATGGTTATTTTAAGAATGCTTTGAGTTAGAAATGGTTATTTTATGAATGTTTTGAATATTTTTATTAATGGGAATTATTTTTTTGAATTTGATGTAAAAAAGAGTATGTCCATCAAGATTTGAATCTTGAATTTAAATCATGGTCAACAATAACTCCAAATTATTGCTAGTAGACCAAAGCCATATTTATATCTTGTGGTTTAACTTTCATTTTGACCTCGTATCTTGATGGCCCTATGAATGTTAATGTAGAACATGACTCTGATTCCCATGCCTAGGATGGAAGGATGACATTCCGTTGTCTTCAGAATATCCGACGACAAGATCTATTTCACTGGTTGTGGATTCTATGGTACATAGTGTCACACACCCGACCCCTGAGTGACTTTCCTAGGATGGGGCCTCAAAATTTATTTCTCCTTAAGTGATCAAATCCTTCATTCGGGGTCTCTACCACACTCTGCTCGTCCATATTTTTCCAACCATGATCTACATGCTCAAGACCGATCCCAGAACCGATGGATATATATCCCCGAAGTTCTTCGGAGTTTCATTGGTTGAGGGCCACATGTCACCCATGTGGATCCACCTCACATGTGCTATTTCCAAGTTCCTTCCTCCACAGTGGAAGACCATCCACAGTCTGATCCCATGACTGGACTTACTCTCTTTCTCCTATTTCAGTTGTGGAGGGATTCAATGCTTCATGCCTCTTTACTATCTATGCACAAGACCGCCCGGAGTTCCGAACCTACGAAGCCCTGTAAGCTCACCATGTGGCTCTGGATTTCAGAATGTTTTGGTCCCTCTACAATGATACATCCCAAATCCTCCACAGTACTGAAGTCCTAGACTCCTGGAGTCCCGGTCACTTCACCAATCACATTGGATAGGCAGACACGTACCAGTAACTGACACATAGGAGGGTCAGGCTGAAACGTGTTACATTCCAATGGGCCTATAGGGTATGTGATACACTTGAATCTGGGTGACACATGACACGTCAGGCTGGGTTCAACATCACCCTGGGTGGTGTCACTGTACCATGTCTCCCCGGAATGACACACTTCTAACATTCCATAGATATCATGTTCAAGATCTGGCCACATAGATTTGTATATCTACGACTCTTGCTACCTTGGGGATTTGACGTTTGGGAGTGTTCCGATGCAACCTCCTCTTATCTCCCGAAGTTCCCAATCTACGAACCTAAGGGGCTAGTGCCATGCACCTCTGGTATATCGATGACTAGGAAAGAGCCCAAAGGGTCCCTCGATCTACAGTTTTGGGACCTTCGTGGCTTCAACCTTCGGGGTTTAATATCCCAAGTAATTGGTAAGATAGGTTCACCTAACCACCTAGGGAAGCACCTAATGCCATTCAACCTTATGGAAAATCGAATCTCCCGGTTACCTTCGACCAATATAAGGCTGGTAAGGTCGGTCATACTCTGAAGTCTCGGACTTCTGAAGTTCCGAAACCAGGAGGAATTAGCTTCCTTAGGCTTAGCCTAGGGTTCCTAGGTGTTGGTCATATGGGTTCTCTCGAATGGATCTTGTCCACTCATCTTCCAAATGAAGAGACCTCCCCTTTCAAGGCTTTAACTTCGCTATCCTTCCTGAGATTCATCATTAAATTGTTAAGAAATTGGGTCTGGAATCTCGATCGCATGATAAGGAGTCTGAATGAGGTATCTTATTCGGATGGACAGGTTCACATTGACACGATATCTCCTATCTCGACCATATTAAAATCTTATGTCCCAAGAAGCCTCAGGAACTAAGCTGGGGCATACAGATTATCAGTCAGAAGCATAAGTTCACAAAGAGATGAGTGCATATACATATCATGACCATTCCACACATAAACCATATATAAAAACACATATATATAAATCCATGCATTCATCCATTATTCTAGTTCAATACATAAAACAAGAAAATACTTATTATAACGATAAGGTGTGATGCGACTGCGAAAAGGGGTGCCCGTTTCCACCCAACCATAGGCTCAGTCACTCCTAACGGATTTACCACTAGCCACCCCCGAGCTAGACCATGATGCTCTAAGATATAATCTCTTCCTCTACCTTAGTGACCGTAGGGACAGAGGTTACTCTTCTACTCCCGTAGGATATTGGATACGATTTACACAATACCAAGAAAGGAGGGCCAACATTGTTTATCAGCTTGTATCGTAACCCTGCTAGCCATTTTCCCTGTGACTAGAACACTCATTCCTTGGTTCTTCCTTGAACCCGAGATCTTAGCCTCTCATCTCTGCACTCTTCGTAGGCCTTCTTCTTCCCACCACACCTTCCTTTCTTGCCTTCCTCAACAAGATTGCATGTGGCTCGAATTCCCATTCCGTGGTTAGGTATGAAAGCCTTACAGATGGGTGCTTTGCCTCATCCCCTCATTAACTCTTGAGGAGGTCTTCCCACCTACCAGCCTCACTGTAATTTATTTATGGGTCAGAGGACTGTTCTGGTCTTGAGAAATTAAATCCAGTAAGGTACTGGTTTGGTGGAGGTTAGTGCAACCATTCCTGGTCCCCTTAACCGTATCTTTCATAACATTCATGGTCTCTCTTAGTACACCCCCTTTCCAACAATCATGCAACACTTATCCATTTTCTAGTAAATAACAAAATTTACATTCATTGACCTTTGATACAAACGTCCATCAAATCAAACATTCACACATATAGAGTTTTCCATAGTCCCTTGGCCAATATAGTTATATTTACAAACTAGGGGAAACACGGTGTTACAATTCCCTCCCCCTTAAAGGAACATCGTCCTCGATGTTCTATCTATCAACATGCTCTGTATATACAGAAGAAAACAAAAATGGATATGCCTGTCTCATGGCATCCTCCATTTCCCATGTAGCCTTATCTAGGCCAAAGTGTTTCTATTGCACCTTGACCTATGCAATGGTTCGATTGCTAAGTGGGGTTTCCTTCCTGTCTAGTATGCATTGAGGTTCTGGAAGGAATTCTCCCTTCGGCTCCACCCGGATCACAAACTATTCAATTATATTATTAGAATCATGTACATACTTCGTCAATAATGAAACATGGAAAACATTATGTGCCTTTACTATGGGAGGGAGTGCTAGCCTATAGGCTAAAGGTCCCACTCTATATAATACTTCAAAGGGTCCACAATACCGAGGTTCCAGCTTGGCACAAGCTCCCATTCTCAGGCCTAACTTTGAGATAGACATGGTCTTCTATATTGAACTCTCTGGGAGTTCTCTTTCTATCGACGTAACTCTTCTGTCTATCCTGAGCAATTTTCAGATTTCGCTTTATCTGAATCACTTGTTGTTCCATTTCTTTCAGCATATCGGGTCCGATTGTAATTCTATCCACTGGATTCCTCCAGCTGAATGGAGTCTTAGACTGTCTACCATAGAGGAATTCAAAAGGGATCATATTTAGTGACTCTTGATAACTGTTGTTGTAGGAAAATTCTAAAAATGGAAGGTAGTCTTCCCACTTCTTAGGCTGATGCATTACATGCATCCTTAACATTCATTCTAATATCTGGTTTACTCTTTTTGTCTGTCCATCAGTTTGGGGGTGATAGGCTGTGCTAAACAATAATTTAGTCTCAAAACCAACCATAAAGGATTTCCAAAATCTTGAAGTGAATTTTGTGTCTCTGTCAGATACAATCTCCCTAGGCATGCCATGCAGTCTGAATATCTCCTTCATGAATATGTTGGAAATATCTATTTCCTTGCAAGTTGACTTGATAGGGACAAAGTGAGCAGAATTGCTCAATTTGTCCACCACTACCATGATGACATCATTCTTCTTGGCCGATTTTGGTAATCCAGTGATGAAATCCATGGAGATGGTTTCCCACTTCCATTTCAAAATCGGTAGAGGTTGTAACAACCCTGCAGGGTGTCGATGTTCTTCCTTAACTTGCTGAAATTCTAGACACTTAGCCAAATAATCAACTATGTCCTTTTTCAATCCGGGCCAATAGAATTGTTTTCTAGTGGCCATAATCATTTTCTGATATCTTGGGTGACCAATATATGGTCTCTTGTGCAGTTCGTCCATTATGAACCTCTTCAAGTTGTCACAACTTGGGATATACTATTTGTTTTTGTAAGTCAACATGCCTTCATCGAGCCTCTGATAGCCTTCATTCTTCAACCTTGTAGGTTCTTAGATTAGGTATGATGTTACGGTCTTGAATAATGCATCTATTTATTGTGCATTCTTGACTCTTTCCCTAACATCTATTTCACAGGTGCTTACCACTGCTAGGTGAATCATTTTCACACTTCTACTAAGGGAATCGACCACCCTATTTTCCTTGCCTTTGATGTGTTTGATTTCGAAATCAAACTCACTAAGGAGATCCATCCACCAAGCTTTTCTAGCATTGAAATTTGGTTGATCAAACAGGTGCCTCAACCCACAATGGTCTGTCATGAGTACAAATCTCCTACCCAGGAGGTAATGCCTCCACATTTTTAAAGCATGCACTATGGTATCCAACTCTAGATCATGGGTCAGATAATTGATTTCATTCTCATTCAATTTTCTGGATTTGTAAAAAATTACACATCCTTCTTCCATAAGGACTCGTATGAGTCCTTCCTTGCAGGCATATGTACACATGAGGAAGTTATTATCAAGGTCTACAATATTCAACACAGGTGCATGGTTTAGAAGGTATTTCAGTATCTGAAACATTTCTTCACATTCTGATGTCCAAGTGAATTTAACCCCCATTTTCTGAATGGAAGTGATTAGACAACCAATCTTGGAAAATCCTTTTATGAACCTTCTATAGTATCCTGATAAGACCATAAAGGATCTGATATCAGATACATCCTTTGGGGTAGGACATTCCATAATAGATCTGATCTTGTCAGGGTCTACTGGCACTCCTTCTTTAGAAATAATATGGCCTAAGTAATGGATTTGCTTCTGGAAAAAGTCACACTTGCTAAACTTAGTGTAGAGATGATGCTCTCTTAGTACTTGAAGTACAAGTCTAATATGTTCTTCATGCTCCTCTTTGTTATTGTATTAAATTAGGACATCATCAATGAAAACCAATACGAATCTGTCTAGGAATTTTTTGAGTACATTATTCATCAAGCACATGAAAGTGGCAAAGGCATTGGTTAGTCCAAATGTCACCAACACAAATTCATAGTGACCATATCTGGTCTCGAAGGATATTTTGTGGATGTATTAATCCTTGATTCGGACTTGATGGTATCCATACCTTAAGTCAATATTTGAAAAAATGGAAGCACCCCATAATTGGCTGAACAAGTTATTGATTCTTGGTAAGGGGTACTTGTTCTTTATGGTTGTCTTATTGAGTTGTCTATAATCTATGCATATTCGGAGTGTGGCATCTTTCTTCTTCACAAACAAGACTATTGCTCCCCACGGAGACACATTGGGCCGGATGTAGCCTTTGTCCATGATTTCCTTTAGCTGTAGCTTGAGCTCAACTAGCTTGGGTGTACTCATCCTATAGGGTGTCCTAGACACTATCACTGCTCCTGGTGAAAGTTCTATCGAGAGGTCAATGTCTCTTCTCGGAGGTAGACCCGATACCTCTTCTGGGAACACATCTCTATTCTCTCTTAATATGGGATGGTCCTCTAGGTTTGGTTTGTCATCCTCAACAAATTCCAACACCTGTATTTCATATAGAAGACATCCCTTTCTGCAATACTTTTTCAATTGAAGGGTTGATATTCGTCTCACTGAGACAAGCTTCTGAATCGATTGGAGGGTTATCTTTCTCCCTTCTTCATTTACACATTCTAAGGTTTTATGGTAACAATGCAATTTAGTTTTATAAGTGGCTAACCAGTCCATACCAATCAGTAGGTCATAAGATCCTAGGGGAAGTATGTTAAGGGTCACTTGGGTGGGAAATCCATCCATGATGAATTGGAAAACTGGTATGACCTCTGCTACTTTTCTTTTGGTTCAAGTGGCTAGTTGTACCAACCATGGATTAAAATGTCTAACTGGTTTCAATTTACACTTATCAATAGTATGAGGGGCCACATAACTCAAATTAGAACCAGGGTCAATTAAAATATAAACTATATGGTTGGCGATCATACCTTCCATATCCACCACTAAAGCTTGGTGGTCGGCTTGTTTATTATCCACGACTGCATAAATCCGTGGCATGCTCCTAGACACATCACTGATTGTGGTAGCTTCTTGGATTGTAGGGGCCGAAGAGATTAAAAACATCAATTTATTTATTAAACTTCATAACAGAATAATATTCTTCATAATAATAACTTTGTTAACTTAAATTTAACAACATATAATAAATTTAATAACTGATTAAAACAATTGCAAAATTTGAAATACATGAACCTAATGATAATAACCTCCGTTTGTCCGCCACTTGCCTCCTTGACCGCTTCTGCAAAACACTGCCCAAAACCTAGTTCATCCCTGCCAACTAGGTAACTTCCTAGCTCCAGGATATCAACGGATATCTTGGCCCCCATGCCCAAAACCTCCAGCAACTCCTGTGCACTGATACAATCCTACTCCATAATTTCACCTCTCTTTGCAAATCCAGAGCTCCCCAAAATTCATCCCCCAACCTCCGTCGAATGCCCTCCCATCAACCTCCTTCCCTTCCTTATCCCTCCTTCCCCCCAACTTTTTCCCTCCTTTTCTCCCTACCTAACCCATTTATTACCTTCTTATCCTCCCGCCATTAATGCCCCTTATCCCCCCTTTATTATTTTATCCTCATGTATTTAATATGTTATCCCTTGTTGGATACG
>ML777691.1:645014-660791 GCA_009831015.1 Picea engelmannii | reverse complement strand
TAGGTTTACATCATTGACCTCTGATTGGATGATTCCACGGATGTTCGACTCCAGCTCATCCATTCACATTCGTTGGAATGTACTAGGGTACCTTGGGAATCATTGACATTAATGGTGATCTCCCTCGCACTTGTTAATGGTTTTCACTATTGACCGATAATCAAGTGGTTTCTGCCATGTTCGACATCAGGACATCTATTCACATGGATAGATTCGTACCACATTGGGATTGGTAAGAAGACCCTGGGTTGAGTGATCACTTTGATATGTACTTTGCCTAGGTTGCGATGGAGTTTCTCTTGAACAATGACACATATACTGTCACATAGATCCACTTTGTATTGGTCGTGGCTATGTCTTGTCATCTCGTAGATCCACTGTGTATTCTTCATGGCTACGATCAGTTCATGCCATAAGAGTATAGATCCACAATGTATTTTCAGTGACTATACCTTTTTATCAATACAATTATGGATCCACAGTGTATTTTATGGCGGCCATATATTGCAAGTCTTGATCACCCAAGCATAGGTATGCCTGCCTTGGGTTTTGAAATATGTCATGATATTTGTTGGATGTTTGTGTGCAGCTTCCGTCAGGTTCTCCGAGTCTATACCCTTGCTTGAACGTCTACAAAGTATTTCAGTCATCAGTTCGTATATTCTAACTTCATACTTTGGGGGGCATTCTGTTACACGTCAAAATTACTCAACTGGATAAGTGTCGCATATTCCTCTCAATTGTCGCAAGTGTCACATCTTCCTTACAACTTTCACAAGTGTCGCAAGTTGTTCACAAGTGTCGAAGACATCATTCAAGCATACTGCCATAATGATGACACTAAGGAGGCACTTAAAACACCTCATATACTTGGTTTGAAGAAGAAGAACTGGTTAACTGAAGTCAAGGGACTCTTGACACCTGAAAAGAGCTCTGAAACAAAGGTTCTGAGGGGGAGCTCTCCCCTATATCAGCCTTAGGAGTGATGGCACCCCCCTACAAGGCTTCATGGAGCGTTATAACACTCTCGTTCCCTTCTGAAAGAGCGCTACTCACTTTTGGAGCGCTGATGCTTCCCTTAAGCTTCTCAGGGAGTGCTACAACGCTTTGATGCCCCTTTTGAAGGAGCACTGCCTAATCTGAGGCAGTAGTTGGCCCGTTGAGGAGAATAAGGGGAGGATATTTCAAGATTAGAAGGTAGTTGCATTCAAATTCTTGGTTTCATCAGGAGATCCCTGATCTAAGGAGGAGGTTCCCTAACTTGTTCTAAAGATAACTCAAGAGGTTAAGCTCCTCTTAAACTATATAAGCAGGGTCTATGATGGTGGAAAGAGGGGGGAAGAATTGCTAGTATGAAACCTATGATCTCATAGAAAACACACAATCAGCCAAAGGAGAGTGATCAGTGAAGCTGCTGTTATCCAGGTTGTGGATCTTTCGAGCAAGGGTTAGACAAAGGGGACTTGACGAAGCTGTCGCATTCACATCTATGATTGTAAGTACTGCTGTCGTTATTCTCATTAATATGACACGCTTGGACTGTTTCTTTCTAGTTTGTGTCTGATGTTACATGAACTTATCATTGATAGATAGATTTGTTTTCAAGCTAATATCAATAGAGTAGGAAGTGGTCATATCTTGTTTGTCCACAGAACTCAGCGAGGAACAAAGGATCGGAGCGCAACTCGGAGCGTGCAGGGACAAACATCGATAAAGAGGTACTTCTTTTCTCCTTCCTTCTCATGTGTTAGTTTAGATAGATTTGAAAGGAAGTCAGTGTCCACGTTAAGCATTTTCTGTCTTAGAGTTAGGGTCAAGCTCTTTGAGGCAATCTACCTGTCCGCAGGGAGATTTTCCTACAACAATGAGCTACAATAAAATCCTCTCAGAGGAGAAAATAAAGGTGCTGAAGGAGATATTCTTGAGGTTTGAGCTCGACTTTGACGGAATCCTGATGGAATTTTAGATGGGGTATTTTTGAGATCGTTGGGGTTGAAGCCTAGTAGAGATCATATAGATTCCCTCATCAAGCACATGGAGAACCAAGGAGGAGGCATGGTGACTACAATACAAGGGAAGAAGATAGGGTTCTCAACACGAGTGTGTGCTAGGTTTTCTCTATGAAATATGTATCCTTTTGTTAAGGCTCCAAGATGGATGAAGAGTATTCATTCGATGAAGTAGTGTAGAGGAGTCATTTTGGGGTCTTGTTGGATGTCCAACATGACATGGATGATTTAAAAAGGTATGATGGAAAATATTAGAGAATCCTATTTGGTTCTAAAGTAGGAAAGACCACTTGGCCTTATGGGTTAGGGGATTGGAGTAAAAAAAAGAATCATTAATAGAGGAAGCAACTTAAATTAAAGGGAAAATAGACATTTGTTGGTGCTATAGAGGTTGTTGAGGCATAAAAAACATTAAACTATTGTTGATGTGAAGAAAGAATCTACTCGATGCCAGATGAATTTTCATTCGAGCGCATAGACTAATGCAAGATCCTATTGGTTGTGATCATTGTAATCTGGGTTGTGTCGAAGAACGATGAAGTATATATGTACAAATTGAGTGGACCTAATGGTTAATAACATGTGTTTCTTCCTCAAAGGTCATAGGTTCAAATCCAGAGGGGGGTAGGGTATGTACACCTCTATATACTTTAACAGTCAAATCCTTACACGGAGGGGGTCCCTTGTACCACAAACAAGGGGTTATCATACACCAATTTGGTCTTTGTCTTGGTGATGACCTTAAAATTAGATTATTATTATTATTATTATTATAAACAAGTGCATATTAAGTTTGATCTAAAGAATTGGTTGTGTCTACAAGGAGATAGATGCCAAATTGTGGAGCTTGATGCAACTTGATGTGAAGATGATATATAGTAAATGATTGGATTTGACAAATCCATTTAATAATTGTGATTGGTTGGAGAACTATGAACCATTGATGGAGTTTTTGATGATGAATCATCAGATAGATTGTCAAAATTGTTACCAATAATAGGAGTAGGATCTCGAAATCAATCCAATATAATTATATTAGATTGTCAGTATTTCATGGCTAATGATGGGGAGTGAAGGAACCTGTTCGAGGACACCAAAGAATATAGGTGTACCATCTAACTATTGAAGAATGATCGATTCTTGTTGGAGGTCCAGAGGAAGACGATCGAGGCTCAAAATGTTAGGAGAGGGAAGCTCTTGGAATTGATTTGGAAACACAACTGACATGCACAACAACAAGGTCAATGTACCAAGGAAGTGGTAAATCAACTCCCCATAAACCCAATATATTTGACATAGGACAATATAAAGCACTTTTAATTT
This sequence comes from Picea engelmannii, assembly GCA_009831015.1. Taxonomy (NCBI): domain Eukaryota; kingdom Viridiplantae; phylum Streptophyta; class Pinopsida; order Pinales; family Pinaceae; genus Picea; species Picea engelmannii. The sequence continues at coordinate 657,459 of ML777691.1, read as the reverse complement.
TGACTTCCATTGCTTGATGATGTGGCACTTGCACTTCTTCAATCTTTAGAGGCTACTGACGAGATTTTTAATTATCTTCCTAATTTCCCAGAAAGACAGTTAGAAACACTATGCATTTAATTATTAATCTAGGGTTCATATGGAACTTGCAAGTTATTGTGCACTGTATATGCAGGTTGCACTCTAAGCTTCCACTAGTTTGTTACGTACTTGTAGTATCAATGATTATTTTTTCTAGGAGAGTATAAACAATTCACAATTTTTGGTAAGGTTCTACAAACTACAGGAAATAAAACTCACACATGCTAAAATAAAAGAAAACTAATTCAACTAGATAGGAAGTAACATGTTGTAACCTCTAGCAGACTAAAATTGAAATTGCAAGAAATTGAAGAAAACTGAGCTAATTCAACCAGCCTGGAAGCAATCTGCAGTTACCCTAGTTAAATGTAATTGAAATTGCAAGAAATTAAAGCAAGCTAAGCTAATTAAACCGGCCTAAAAGCAATCTATTGTTACCCTAATTGAATGAAACTAAATTACAAGAAATAAAAATACCTTAACCTAGTCCTTGCCAAGATGATCATTATCATTACTTAGACCAACAAACATAACAATTATTTTATACACATTTATTAAAAAAATTTTAAAGAATATAAACCCAATCCAAAATACAATTATTTCAACTTAAAAAGTACAAATAAATAACTAGATGCAACCCTTGATCAATTACATAAACAAATACAATCCCACATAAATGATTAATTACATAAATGAATTCATAAATCATTAATTACATAAATGAATTGATTGCAAAACAAATAATTAATTACAAAAACAATTAAATAAATATTTCATGAATGAATGACAAGAAATTACATGAATCACATGAAATTGCACGAATAACATGAATGATCAATTGCATAAACAAATACAATCCCACATAAATGATTAATGACATAAATGAATTAAATTACATAACAATAAATTAAATAAAACTACATACAACACTTTGTTCTATTGGAGTGGGACCTGCCTCCATAGGACAAAGTGCTGATATTATTTTATACCAACACTTACTGCATTTGCAACATAATTTAATTTAAATAAACTAAAACTAATCTATAATATAAATAAATAAATTATAATTACATATTGCAAAAATTATAAAATTAAAATTTAAATTAAAATGAGAATTCAAAAAACATACTTTATTCTATTACAAATTGGACTTTGTGCTCTAAGAGTCCTTCCCATAGAATGGATAAGGAACCCTTTTTTTATACATAAATTTTATTGCAACTAAAAGAACAAATAACAAAAATTAAAATTAAAATGAAAATGAAATGAAAATGAGAATTCAAAAAACATACTTTATTCTATTACAAATTGGACTTGTTCTCTAAGAGTCCTTCCCATAGAATGGAGAAGGAACCCTTTTTTATACATAAATTTTCTTGCAACTAAAAGAACAAATAATAAATGCAGATCTACAAATTTCTCATGTGGTTTCCACAATTTGCTAATACATACATAATTTCAAGATCCTTGCTAACAACTTGTCTAAGAATTTCAAGATTCTTGTTAACTCCTATTGGATTTAGGATGCATTTCAATACCAAATTCAAATTATGAGATGGGTGTTATAACAACTTGGTCAAAAGTCATCCCAAATGACTTTTAATAATGTTAACTTCTTAGATCCATGATATATTCAATGGAGATTTTCAAATATTGTGTGGAAAATCAAATCTGCACCCATATCCACAAAAAATGATTCATTTGTCTTCAAACTATTAAAATCATAATTTGAGATAGCCAACAAATAAATTGTAGCTACACAAATTAAATTAGAAAATATGAAATCGTAGAAAGATGGATTTATGCACATTGAAAATCAATTATTTGTAATTAAACCATACAACTTATATTTGAATATATTTTCTATGTTAGGGACCTAACCTCCCTAATCCCTCATATAGGTAGAATAATATATTTCCATGTAATAAATGTCGATATTAATAAGGCATAATAATAAGGAAGAATAAATCAAATGTAAGAAGACCTAATAGAAGATTCAACTTCTAGAAAGATCTTCCTCTATATTGTTATTTTGGTAGATAGATTTAGTACAAATAGGAGTTAAGAGCATGATAAGTCTTTGTCTTGAGAATTATTGTGATAGAGAACTGCTCTGCTGGAGTTTTCCCCCTCCAAGAGGCAAGTGAACATTGTTTCCTTTCAATAAAGGTATTATTTTGGTGTCACGGGTCCTTATATTTTGCTGTTCCATTGTTATTCTCTGCAATAATTATGTTTTCTGCCATTATAATAGATATGGTACCTAACAAGTGGTATCATAGCACTTTCCTTGGCATGAATTGTGGGTTATTTTGTTTCAGGGTAGAGACGTGTTCTGACATCTTAAAAGTACAATGATCTATCGTTCAATGCATAAATCCACGGCCGTGGAAGCATACATGTAGGAAATACAAGAGGTTTTTAAGCTCACATTGTTGGACACCCTTCTAACCCCTATTGGTACCCCTTCGAGTGGTAGGGCATCAGACAAGACCTATATACAGACTAGCGTAGGTATCCTGGAACCCTCCATAGATCAACTGATTGGCTGCCTGACTACTATAGTGTCACTGAGAACAACAATTGGGAAGATACTCTCTAGTACCTCAGTAATTGGGTAGTACAACTAAGGGTACGGTCTAGCCTCCTTAGTTTCTTCCCTGAGATATTGGGATGAGTACTACTGTTCTACCTCACACATATATCGAAGACCTATAGCACAGGGAAAACCCTTGTCTTTAGGAACCTCGAAAAACCTAACCTTTGGAACTGAAACAAAACATACAAGATCTATTGTCATGCAACCTTACCTCTTTCATTTTGGTTACAAAATGAATACACATTTTTTCCTATTAAGAATCTGGGCATTTCAACACTGCAATATTATTTAGATCGGAGTATAACTCCGCAGGAGTAAAAAAAAAAATTATGGGGCCTTCCCACACCCTTATTTGTGTTAGAAAAACAGGACCATGGAGCAATAAAATAAAACAAATGCGAAACAAAAAACAGAAGATACACAATACAAGAGAGACACAGATTTACATGGTTCACCCAGTGTGGGCTACATCCACCAGAGAAATTGCCAGGTCCTTCCTTTATTATTATCCAACAAATGAAGAGATACAACCTACAACAAAACCTGCTGTAACTTCCTCTTCTTTCTCTCACAGTCTCCTCTCTCAGAATACAATATTCGCCATCAATCATAGCCGCAATACATTTCCCTCATAAAAGAGGGTTGCCTTCTAGGGAAAAAAACCCTAACATAATCTCCACCATTAGATCTGCGACCTTATAATGAACGGTCTAGATTTACAATGAAATTACAATATACATTTACAAGGCAATTTTTCCTTCCGGGGCTTCGCCCCTGAACCTCCGCTGGGGGCCTGCTTGCCCCCAGACCCCACAGAGGGGGTACCCCTCCTCTGCACTCCCCTGCGTGGAAGAGTGTACATACTTCTGGGGTGTAAATACTTCATGGGGTATAAACACGGTTGAAAGCAAGGACCTCTGAATCTAGAAGATAATCCGGCTCCACAACCAACAATTTGTGACCTATCCCATTGGATTCCTCTTTTCATCTTGATCATAATAATACCTATCATTTTCAACCTTTTTTTTTCTTTGTGGTCCAAACCCCCTCCCGCCCCCGTATTTGCGACCTACCCCATTGGATTCCCCTTTTCACATTGATCATCATCATACCCTTCAACCGTAACCCCTTTTCTGTGTGGAACCACCTACCCCTTTCCCATGCCCCCCTTTTACTATGGCCCATACCCGCAACCAAGATCTTGAATCACGCATCAATGCCTTGTCATCGGATTTCTCCATGACCCAGAAGGAAGTGCGAAAAATCAATGCCAATATTGCCACCATCAATTCCAACATGCATTCTTCCATAGATGCCAAAATGGAAAACCTGAAACAAGACACAACGAAGGACCTCTCTGCCCACATGGAACACCAACTTGAATCCTTTACTGTCCATCTCTTCACCAAAATTAATATTCCTGGAGACCTTACCTCATCTGACCAATATTTTCACCTTGAAGGTGATACTTCCTCCAATTCCCAAAATTTTTAGTCCCATCAATTTCAGCATGACCTATGCCTTCCTAGAGTGGATCTGAACAAATTTCATGGCTCATTTCCCACAAGATGGGTCACCCAAATGGAACACTACTTCTCTTTGCATGGAATTACCAATGATTTGGCCAAACTCCATTATGGTGTTCTCCATTTGGATCCTGAACGCTGGCATTGGTGGCAATGGATTAAAAAGGAACTCCAAGGGTATGTGGCTTGGACATAGTTTGTTGTTGATTTGTATGGATACTTTGAAACCGACACCCATTATTTAGGACATTTGACCAAGTTGAAACAAGCTAGCCCAATGGAATATTTAATAACTACCTTTGAGCAACTAGATTTCATAACGAAGGGCATGACATATAATTTTTTCAGGGAATTCTAAATCAGTGGCCTCAATGATGAAATACATGCCCATGTTCTCATGGATCTCCCCCAGACTTGGTTGGATGCTACAAAATGGGCCAAGGAAGCAAAACAAATGGTCTCATCCCAAACCAAGAAAACACCCTTTATTCCTCTCCCTAAACCCACCCTTACCACCCCTCCTGCCTCTCCCCTCAAAATCCAAAAATTGACTCAAGATGAAATGGTTGAATGCCAACTTAAGGGTCTTTGTTACAATTGTGATGACACGTATTTTCTGGGGCACATGTGTAAGGAACGAAATATTTTTATGGCTATGTTTGAGGATGTTTCTGAAGAAGAGGCAGATGTTTCTCATGTACCTGATCTACCCCCACCAGATGATCTTAATCATCCCTCTGATCCAATGGAAGCTGAACCACTGATTTCTTTGAATGCACTCATTCATTTCTCTGCTCCCCAAACCCTCAAGTTAATTGGTTACATTAAGATCCAGAAAGTCATCATTCTAGTTGATAGTGGAAGAAACCATAATTTTATTTATTGTTGTGTTGCACAAGAAGTCAATTTCTTTATCCGTCCAGTTAATAATTTCCAAATCATGATTTCCAATGGGTGTTCCATGCAATGTGGAGGGCATTGTGAAAATGTGCGCTTCAAAATTGGTCAGTACCACCTGAAATATCATATGTTTGCTATTGGCATGGGAGGTTATGACATTATACTTGGTGCATAATGGATATGCACTCTCATCCCTATCACCATGAATTTCCATAAATTAACCATGCAATTCCAGGAAGAGGGCCACCAACACTAGTTCCAAGGCATCACCGCAGGGTCACCATAGATCATCAGTTCCCACCAAATGGAAAATAACCTCGTAAAAGGTCATTCTATAATTATTTCCCAACTTCATTCCATTCAGGCGATTGAGACACCCTCTGTACATCCTGACCTCCAATCTATCCTCTCCCAACACCAAGTTGTGTTTCAAACCCCCTAAGGACTCCCCCCTTCTCGAGGTGTCTATGATCATTCCATTCCTCTAGTTCCAATAAATATTCCTCCAAATGTTCTCCCTTATCATCATCCCTTATCCTAGAAGAATTAAATTGAGAATATTGTTCAATAATTGCTAGAAGCCAGTGTCATCCGTCCCAATACTAGTCCCTATTCTTCTCCAGTAGTCATGGTACTCAAGAAAGAAGGTACTTAGTGCATGTGTCCTGATTTTTGAGCTCTCAACAAACTCACCATCAAAGAAAAATTTCCCATTCCTATCATTGATGAATGTTTGGATGAATTAAGTGGTGCTTAATATTTTACTAAAATTGATCTCTTCTTTGGCTACTGCTAGATCCGTATGAAAGAAGAAGACATTCCCAAGACTGCATTCATAACTCATGAGGGTCACTATGAGTTCTTGGTTATGCCATTCAACCTTTGTAATGCTCCCTCCACTTTTAAAAGTCTCATGAATCATGTCTTCCTCCCTTTCATCCTTCATTTTGTCCTGGTTTTCTTTGATGATATTCTGATCTATACCAAAACTTGGCAAGCCCATATTTCCCATGTTGATCAAGTTCTCCAACAACTATCTCAACACAATTTTTTTCTCAAGCAGTCTAAATGTGATTTTGGAGCCTCTAAAGTTGAGTACTCGGGACATATTTTCGACAAGGATGGTGTTAGGGTGGATCCAAAGAAAATTGAAGCTATGTAGGATTGGCCATGCTCAAAAACTCTTAAAAGGATACGTGACTTCTCAGGTTTGATAAGCTATTATCATAAGTTTGTTAAGAATTATGGAAAAATTGCAGCTCCCCTCACAACACTAAAAAAAAATGCTTTCATTTGGAATCTAGTAGCTGACCATTCCTTCCAAGATTTGAAAGTGACTATGTGGACTACTCTAGTTCTGGCTCTCCCTGACTTCAACAAGACCTTTGTACTGAAGTGTGATGCCTCGGGGAAAGGCATTATGTATTTCCAGATGAAATATGGTCGACCTTTGAATGTCACTAGCAAAAAATTGTCTGAGCACCATTTGGTATAATCCACCTATGAAAAGGAAATGTTGGCTATTCTGCATGCTGTGGATCTTTGGTGTCCTTATCTGTTGGGGAAACACTTCCAAATAAAAACTGGTCATCAAATCCTCAAGTATTTTCTCGAAAAAATAATTTCTTCACCAGAGAAACATAAATGGGTAACTAAGATATTTGGATATTGTTGGCACAGAGGGGAAAACCCAGGGTTCAATGCTCAAGAGCACACCAACAAAACCCTAACTACTGGCCCTTTCGGCAACACCTACGAAGCAGATGAAGTCTCACCCAAGGTAGAGGCAGGGGTGGTTGCAAGACTCAGGTGTATGCAACCTTAGCTGGGAAACAGATCTGTGATTATATTACTTACATCACACTTAGCATCAATCAACCATTAATATCCAACCCTTATTCTACTTCGCAGATAGCACAAAGCATCACAATATTCACTTAGATCTATAGTATCTCAGCACTTAGCAACAATAATACATCAGGTCCTACAGATCAACACTAAGCACTCGCACATACATCAGATCTAATAATCATATATATCTAAGAAGCACAAAACATAAGTGAATATATCAAAATCACATAGCATAAGTAGAGATAAACACAATGAATCAAAGCACAAAGAGTTACACACATATTTACATTGTTCCTCCCCACCCTGGGGCTACGTCCACCAACTCTTCCTCTTTATTAGTATCTTCAATCGTTAGTTACATCCCAGAGCAAAAAAACCCTTCTTTACAAAGGACAGAAGATCTATGAAACTCACTATATCCTTCTTCCTTACACTTCAGAATAAAGCCTCTTACAACAACTTGCACTTATCCTTGCAAGCTTCTTATGATCATGCACATAACATTTACATTCCACTTCTGATCACACAGATCTAACTATTAGCACTAATTCGTCTGCCATACATCACATAGATGCACTGCTACTTCTATCTATCCTAAGAATCTATTTATACATTACAAAAGTGGGCCTAAGCGTGGGTAAACCCATGGGCCGACATCCCTTTCCCATTACATTAACCCAAAAGCCCTAATAGGGTCCCAAAAGTGGAACGAGATGCTTTTCTTGGCGACCTTTCTTTGACTAGATGTCACAGTTCCAAAATAGGTCAAAATGACCCAGGTTATCCCAAAACTTGGTCAAGGGCCAACAACCCCCCAACACTCACCTGTGACTTGTCCCGAGTCACTCTGGTCTGCACAATTCTGCTTCGAAGGTCTCAAGCTTGGCTTGAGCTGCTTCGACCTGTTGCTTTGCTGTGGCCTCCTGCTGGGTGAATTCCATGATCATTGTGTCATTTACTGGTCCTTCCAGGCATTGTTCTGCAGTGATGATGACTTGCTTAAGTTCTTCTCCTTGGCTTTCGATCTCGGCAAATAATATTCATTCCTTGTCTTGCACTGGTTGGAGTTGCTGAGTTACTTCCATGACCTTTCTCTGGATCATATGTATCTGTTGTTGAGATGTGTGTTGTTCATGAGATTGTTTTATTCTATCCACTACAGACAGAGCCTTCAACTATGCCTGTAATGTATCCGTATGCTGCTTTTCTTCCTCGAGCTGTGACTCCAACGCCTGTAACTCTGGATTCTTTGTAAGGTTCTCGTAGATTTGGGCACTCTGGTTACTAAGCTGCTTGCACTTCGAGGCAAGATCTTTCAATCGGTCAACTGTGCTCCGAGCAGTTCTTCCCATTGGTCTCTTATCTCCTGGGGGGTCTTGGGCACAACATAGATTTCTAGATCAATAATGCGTTGCTACATCTTCTGTATAATGTCTTCAAGCCAGGCCACCTTCTGTGGAACTCTCTCTTCATCTGACTCTTCGATAATAGTTACAGAGCAGAGTGCTCTGTCGACTAGTTCCTTTACTTCAAGATGCTCTGCGAGCAACTGTTCCTTGCTTTGTTGTAGCTCTGCTTTCTCTTTATCCCACTGTTCTTGAAGAGAAATTTTTTCTCTTTCGGCAGCACTGCGCTTCTCGAAAAGTACTCCCTATACCTGTGTCAGAGCCTGGGTGTTTCGTTCTGTGTATTCTTGAGCTTGTCGAAGGCGAGCTTCGACCATGTCATGAATATGGTGAAGTCATGCCAGTTCGTCTCCTGGTTCTACTGTCCCTACTGTCAGAGGTGTAGTGTGTACTATGCGACTAAACTGGAGTGCCTGCTGAACTCTTTGGAGTTCGATCTCTATACAGTTATACATCTTCTCCTGCTTCGCCTCTTGCTTCTCTACTATCTCCTTTGAAGCATCATTCACTGCTGCAATGATGAAATCAAAGTCATCCAATGTGAGGGCAGTTCACATCTTGGTCACAGGGGTCCTAGGCTTCTTTCGGGAGGATGCTTTCAGAGGTGAGACCTTCCTTTTCTTTGACGAGTCTTCTTCGGCCCTAGGCAGTGGTACTTCACCTTTCGATTGTTCAATTTCTACGCCTTATATCTCTTCGCCATCACCTTCTTCATTTGGTGTGATAGAGGCAGTCCTTACAGATGCACTGTCTACTTCATGAACCTCTTCAGGCTTCTTCATTTTTCTTGGTCCTAGTGTGTCCAGTACAATCTCTGGGCTATCAACATCGGACAACTCTGTGGGGTTCGCTGGAATGAGAAGGTCCACTGACCAATCCTTGGTGATCTCTTTGAGGTCTTCTTCAATAAACTTGTAATAAGACTGCAACTATTGCTTATGTTCATCAGCTCGTGCTGTTATATACATGAAGTGGTGATCCATGCTGAACTTCATTAAGGGTATGAATCTATGGAGTGTATTTGGGGTAATGCAAGGCATAGCCTGGATGGCAGTCTTCAGTTGGTTGTAGTATATGTGGAAGACAACATTCAACTTCCATTTCTTGTTCATATTGGTCGAGTACCACAGGGTACTGAACCTTGCAGCCAAAGGTTCAAATGGCTCAGTCTCTGGGAAAGTGGCACCCTCCAACATCTCCCATGATATGAAGGCGATCAGTATGAGAAGCCAACTAAAATGGAACTCACACCCTTGGTCTTGTGCTTCCCTGCAATCAATCTCTAATTGATTGACAAGGTACTATGCCTAGTTCATCTGCAGACCCTCAACGCACTTCCCTGCGAGGTAAACGACGAATCCAGTTACTTGGGTGGGCCAGTTTTTGCGGACTAGATTGCCTATGATCAACTGATAGGCAAGGCACATTGTGCCACTCTGAATAGAGGCTACCTTTTAGCCTCGCATGCCTTTCTTGACATCGCCATAGGTTTCTTTGATCTTCGCTGCTAGTGCTATGTCGATGGTCTTTCCAATATAGAATTCCTGTGGATCAGGTCCTTGCATGCTGAGTCTTGTGATCCAATTAATCAAGGTGGGATCCACTGTGACACGATGGTTCAACCACAAGTAGCCTCTGTGATAGCAAGACAAAAGTATATTTACGCATGCATTCAACTCCTGGTGTCTGCTAAAGTGCGGGATCTTCATGACATTCAACAATGTTGACTGAGCGAGGTTCTGGGTCCAAGATTGCGGGATGATCTTCAAGTTATTTCCCTTCATCTTCATTAGATACTTGTGCGGATCGAGCATACTGTAGAATTTCCTATCACCAAGGTTGAAGTCACTAAACTTCAACACTGTGAGCTTGTCCTGATCAGAACGAACTGCATGCACCCCTTTTGGTAGGTACGCAGTAACCATAGCATACTCGAATTCTCTAGGAACACTGTCACGGTTTATTTCACCATGCAGAGGGGGTAGGTAAGCAGGAAAAATGCTCGGAATTAGTTTATCATTTTCCAAATCGTCTCTATGTTTAGTACGCTTCTTGTCGACCCATCAAGATGATCCTGCTCGGGCAGTGGACAGAGAAGCTGCTACTCCTCTTGTCGATGATGCTTGGACTCCGGTGGACATTCCTCTTTCCAACATGACTTTCTCAGTAATTAAATCAAGGATGACTTCTGTGATGGAATCTTTGACTGCGGTGAGTTCGTCGGACATACGCGCATGAAATAAATAGTCGGGGTCACAATGATCTTGGACACTGCACGGGAATGAATAAAAAGGATGTGATGATCACTGTAGACACTTGCTATTCTGGGAGCTTCAATTTCTCAGTTGGAAAAAGTGTTCTTCAAGCATGGCATGATGAGATAAATAGGTAATCTCAGCAATGGTCTACTTACAATGGGTATGGGGCCTCCGTTAACTCTGTTCTATCCGTTCTGGCACTGTCCAATGGTTTGGTGGTGATCCTTTAATGATTTTCTATCCGTTTGGGTTGGAAGTCGAACAAGTATATTGATTCAATGACTATATTGCTTCTCCATGGCGAAGTGACCCATGTCGCTGTTCTGATATCTCGACAAAGCTCAAATTCTGCGAAGTTTCTTTCTGCGATGTTCCATCTGGAATCTCCTACAATTTCACCCTTTTCTTATTTAACTTTCTAGATTTCTTTCCAGTGAGCTTCGTCTCAGTATTTATTTTCCCATTCTGATTCCTATTTTCCTTGGATATAGTCACTTCGCATTGTTGAGGTTCTTTCTTAGGGTTCATGTATAACATCTCTTCTTTATCTAAGATAGAAAATTTATTCTTCTATGAGTCCTCTGGCGTTCTGATAACTTCGACGTCCAGGTTCCTAGTGTGATATGGCTTTGATCTATTCTCCTATTCTTCAATCAACTACGCGATCCTTCTGGTCATGAAGTCTTTTAAATATTGTCTCTAATGTTCTAAAAACTTTTCTTCTTCCTTCTTTCTAGCTTGATATCTTTCTAACCAAGTGATCCAGGTGGATATCGGTGGCCACCCACCTTTTCCAAATGGCTCAAAACAATTTTTTGGCCATTTTGGCAATTTACTATTTTTAGCAGGTTTTAACTTCCGGGGCCATTTTGAGGGTCCAAATGAAGGTTTTTCGAGATCGATGTTCTCAATGATAGACGAAGGCATATTGAGCCCCCAAAATGAATCTCCTTGATGATACCTTTCCAACGAGCTATCACATGCCTAAAACGAAGATCGCATGCAAAAGTTACGACCCCGGGAAGTTAATGTACTAACTTACCCAAACGGGGCCCACATGACTTTTGGCGCTTCATCTCCTAGGGTTAGGTTTTTGGATGTATAGGACTTTTGGCATTCCCGTCTATTGTAAAAAAGGCCTTCCGAGCCTCATTGTAATCATCTTCTTGCGAATGCGAGTAGCCGTCACATCTCTTCTCAGAGATAAGCTGCCACCATTCTAGCGAGTCTTTCACTCTTTATTTTTACAGTCTCTGTACATTTCTTTGATTAATAGAAATCATGTATTACTGTATATATGTGTTTATGGTTGTGTCTCTGATACATTTCTGTTATATTATTGAATATCTGCAATATCTCTGTACATTTCTTTATTCTATCTCCGCTCTCATTTCGTGCCGAAAATAATCTAGATCAGTGGTATCAGAGCAGGCTGCTCTTGATCATTTTTCAGTGCATGTCCCCGATGAGGTCCGAGTATAGAAAGTTGGGTCTCAAGCTTGTCTCTCTCGAGGACAATCACTCTCGCACACCCAAGAAACCCTCAATGGCGGAAAAAAAGAAAAACGATGGAGCAGACGATCCTATTAGTCTGTTGCTTAAGCAAGCTCTCACATGACAGAGGGACGAAATGATGGAGAATTTTTCCCACATCCTTCAACGCCTGCCGATAGCATCAGATTCATCTTCATCAAGCGACCACTTTGGAGGCACCTCACCTTTCAAGGTACAGGTTAATTTTGATATTCCCGTATTTGAAGGTCAAATAGATGCAGATGCCCTAGATAAATGGTTAAATCTGCTAGAAGGTTATTTCTCTGTTCA
>ML777691.1:632091-643054 GCA_009831015.1 Picea engelmannii | reverse complement strand
CACTCTGTATTTTTACAGTCTCTGTACATTTCTCTGATTAATAGAAATCGTGTATTACTGTATATCTGTGTTTATGGTTGCATCTCTGATACATTTCTGTTATATTATTGAATATCTGCAATATCTCTGTACATTTCTTTATTCTATCTCTGCTCTCATTTCGTGCCGAAAATAATCCGGATCACCAAGGATTTCCAAGTAACATAGTAAACGGGGCATTGTCCTCAATGAATTTGATAATCTCAAAATCTTCCTCTGTCGAAGTTCCATTGGCATTCATAGATATCTGAGTGAGCCTTCCACATGGTTTTACCAGTTTTCCTCTGAATAACCCTATTCCTCCTAGAGATGGAGTCATAGTAGGCCTCCCTATATCTTCCCAAGTTTTTTTGTCATAACATTCACCTGTGTTTCCTCATCCAAAACACAGTCAATGTCGAAGTCTCCTATTCTTACCTCGATGCATTCTTTTTCTTTAAATATCTCTGCTAATCTAACATGTTGGTGGTAATTCAAGGTGTCTTTCATCTGTAGTAACATCTTCTCTGATTCTTTCTAGGGTTCTGCTATTTCTGGATCTGCTTTAGGTTTTTCTTCATGCAGATTCATTTTTTCAAGCTTAGCAATCATTCTAGGGAAATCCAATACTTCGTGATCTATAGCTTTGCAACAAAGACAACTAGGTCATCCACCAGGGCATTCCTTAGATAGATGTTTCGGTCTTCTACAACTGTAACATAGGGTCAATCCTCTCTTTATTTTAAATGATCCCTAACCCCTTCTGTACTGCGCACTAGGATCATGGTAGTTAGCCTGCAAAAAATTCTTTCTAGGATCCTGCATCCATTTGTTAGTCAAAACATTCTTTCTATGCATAGGTATAACATATCTATCACTATTCTTATCAGATATATTCATATCAAACCTTCTTTCATCTAACAATGCCCTAGTTTTCAAGCTAGGACATTATCTACCAAGAATACCTAGATCCATGCTTTTAGAAACAAAAAATTCTACTAGTCTTACTTTTACGGAGCACAAAGCTTCAGATCTAGAACTTTCTTACCTTTATTAGAGCACATAACTTACAGATCTTACCTCTTTTCTACAGACTTGACCTCTTTCTTTCAGGATTCCCCACTTTTTCTTTTCTTAGGGAACAAAGCGTTCATATCTGGCTTGTTTTCTTCAGATCTATCCTTCCTTCTTTCTTTAGCACAGAGCTTTTCAAATCAAGTGGAATACTGTGCACTAGGGTACAAATCCACGCATAGAGCTTCCACGGTTTCTAGATCGAATCTTTGCACAAAGATTTTCTTTCTCAATTCCCAACAATCACATTTTTAGGTCCCGTCAATGGAACCATTTGTTGGCACAGAGGGGCAGACCCAGGGTTCAACGCTCAAGAGCGCACCAACAAAACCCTAACTACCGACCCTTTCGGCAACACCTGTGAAAAAGATGAAGTCTCACCCGAGGTAGAGGCAGGGGTGGTTGTAAGACTCAGGTGTCTGTAGCCTTAGCTGGGACATAGATATGTGATTATAATACTTACAATGCACTTAGCATCAGTCAACCATTAATATCCAACCCTTATTCTACTTCGCAGATAACACATAGCATCACAATATTCACTTAGATCTATAGTATCTCAGCACTTAGCAACAATAATACATCAGGTCCTGCAGATCAACACTAAGCACTCGCACATACATCAGATCTAATAATCATATATATCTAAGAAGCACAAAGCATAAGTGAATATATCAAAAGCACATAGCATAAGCAGAGATAAACACAATGAATCAAAGAACAGAGTGTTACACACATATTTACATGGTTCACCCCCACCCTGGGGCTACGTCCACCAACTCTTCCTCTTTATTAGTATCTTCAATCGTCAGTTACAACACAGAGCACAAAAACCCTTCTTTGCAAAGGACAAAAGATATGCGCAACTCACTAGATCCTTCTTCCTTACACTTCAGCACAAAGCCTCTTACAACAACTTGCACTTAGCCTTGCAAGCTTCTTATGATCATGCACAGAGCATTTACAATCCACTTCCAATCACACAGATCTAACTATTAGCACTAAGCCGTCTGCCATACATCACATAGATGCACTGCTACTTCTATCTAGCCTAAGCATCTATTTATACATTACAAAAGTGGGCCTAAGCATGGGTAAAGCCACGGGCTGACATCCCTTTCCCATTATGTTAACCCAAAATCCCTAATAGGGGCCCAAAAGTGGACCGAGATGCTTCACTTGGTGGTCTTTCTTTGACTAGCTGTCGCAGTTCCAAAATAGGTCAAAATGACCCAGGTTATCCCAAAACTTGGTCAAGGGCCAACATATATGATTATGAGATCATATACAAAAAAATAAAAGAAAATATGGTGGCTGAGGCCCTTTCCAAGAAATATGAAGAAGATGGGTCCCTTTTTTTCCTCTCTTTCATTGTCTCAGATTGGCTTCAGGAGGTTATCTAGGAGTGGTTGTAAGACCCCAAAATTTCAAGAGTGATCCAAACACTCCAACATGATCCAAAAGCTTCGTTATAAAGGTTACCCGTATTTAAGAAAACAATCGAACCTTAAATCCACCATGCTCTTTGAGTTTCATGCTTCACCTACAGTTGGGAATTTTGGTTTTACCAAAACCTATGAATGGGTCAAACATTCTTTTTTATGGACGATATGAAATAGGACATTCACACCTTTGTGGATGAATGTGATACTTGTCAACGAAATAAGGGAGAGATAGTCAAATATCTAGGCACACTCCAACCACTTCCGATCCCACCTACTATTTGGACATATATTTTTATGGAATTTATTGTTGGCTTACCTAAATTAGGAAATAAGTCAATCATCATGGTATTAGTGGATCATCTTTCTAAATATGCTCTTTTTTGTGCTCTTCAATACCCATTCACAACATCCATCATGGCTCAAATTTTTATAGATAATATCTTCAATCTCCATGGCATGCCTCATTCTATTGTTTCTGATCATGATCCAACTTTCACCAGCACTTTCTAAAAATAATTGTTCTGATTCCAGGAACTCAATTGCATCTCAACAAAGCATATCATCCTTAGATTGATGGTTAAACTAAAACAATCAATAAGTGTTTGGAAACCTATTTGAGGTGTTTTGCATCTGACAGACAGAATCAATGGGTTCAGTGGTTACCCCTCTCTAAATGGTCGTACAACAATTCTTACCACACTACCACTCACATGACTCCCTTTGAAGTAGTGTATGGAAAAAAACCACCTTCAATTGTATCATACATTCCTGGTGTCTCCAAGGTTCAAAAGGTGGATCAAACTATTATAGTCTGCATGGCCATCCTCCATACTCTTTAAGAAAAATTGTTCATGGCTCAAAATTGCATGAAACAACAAACATACCATGACTGATCTGAATGCGAATTTGCTAAAGGGGACCAGGTGTTTATTTGTCTACAACCTTATCAAAAGAATTCACTCAAAGCCCAAAACTATCAGAAACTCTCCCCCAAATTCTATGGTCCTTACCGTATTATCAATAGGGTGGGGCACGCTGGAACACGTTTAATTTTGAGATTTTGAGCTTTAGATTTTGCCTCTTAGAAATAAAATGTTCACCCAAAAAGAAAAAGAAACTTAGAGATTCGCCTTTTAAATTTAAAGATAAATCCATCACTTTTTGAAAAGGTGCTTACGATATCCAACGTCGAATAGCTACTCTAGTTTTCTCAAACAATCTTAATGATCTCCAAACTCTATAAGCTGCTAGAGTTTTCAAGAAAGTCTCTAATGTTCACTTCGGAGCTTCACACTTCGGTTATTCGAGTAAGTCTAAACAATGAAAAAACCAAATTTCTAAAACCCGAAGATAACCTCTCGTGACTCATGGGACAAGTGTCTCTTAATTTGGGTTGACACGTGGCACTTACTTTTGAAATTTATGTCGTATGATTCACATGTTTTCAAGTGAAATGTGGTAAATTTATTTTCTTGACACATCATCAAGAATGACATCATCTATGCCACGTCACTCTGTGAGATCGCCCTTCAGAGTTATAACAAAGAGTGAGTTCACAAACCCCTTAAGTAACGAAAATTATAAAAGGTAAAAAGTGTTTTAAAGAGTTTAATAACTGACGCTAATCATGATTAAATGTTAATTAACCACTTCACAGTTTTAGACTTCTGGATATTTCCATCCCATTACATTCCAAAACCCCAAAGTCCCCAAATCCCGAAGGACTTATGGAGAAGTCATGGATACATGTCATCTCTCTTTTCTTGTCATGTCATCTCTGCCATGTCACTTTGTGAGATTGCCTTTCAGAGTTTTCACAAAGATTGAGTTCACAAAACTCACGAACACTGAAACGTTGAAGTACTTAAGGCTAATTCAAGATTTAAAACATGATAAAGTAAAACATAAAAGTGAGTAATAGGAGATTAACTTCTTCGTGAATTTGACCTTCGGGAGATTTATACCCTAATTGTAGCCAACACTCACGAATGACAAAGTATTAATAACATGTATGATTGGATAAAGTTAACGATTTGAATTGTGATTAGTAGATTTTTTTTTCAGTGAAGAGCTTAAAAACCTCTCTTATTACAGGCAGACTAATCTTATGGTGCCATGAAAAGTTGCAAGAAAACTTGATGGATCAGATTTCAAAGTCTAGTGGAACGATAAATCAGTTCGGAAGCTGGATAAACTAACAAAAGGACCAAATATAACATGGAAGGGGATAAAAAGACAGAAAAGGGAACACAAACTCTCCGGAGCATTAAGTCCCCGAAGTGGAAGATCTAACGTCGCGTTTCCTTTGATATTGGATGACTGAAATTTACTTCAGAACTCCGGGATTTGGGCATTCCGAGGTGAAAATATATAAAGTGCTAAGTCTCCAAAGTACAAGATCTCCTACCGTGTGTCCTCTTGATTTCAATGACAAAGATTTACTTTGGAACCCCAGGCTTCGAGAGTTCTTGCTTCACACATCCGTCTTTCTTTCGAAGTGGTTATCCGTTGAAGTGCAGGATCTCCTGCAACATGTCCACTTCGATCAATGGTCCAGATGGGATTTGAGAATTATTTACTCAACACTGCTTGCCTCCCCCCCAGAGTATGAAATAGCTGAATATGGGGATCATTTGACACGTGTCCCCCGCTCAGATCGACGGAAAAGAATTGCACGAAATTCGCTCTATCTTCTCTACATATGATCAAGAGCTATGAACTCAGCTTAACTTTGGGCGCTTATATCACTTTGCGAAGATCGATAGTCAGATTTTGATGGATCATGGAGATCAGTGACTGAGAGAGATTGTGGGGGGAGAAGTTGTGTGGGGTTTAATTTCGAAGGGCGGTCCCACAATTTAAACCACTATTTTCTCTCGGGAGTACGTAGCATCACCAGGTGCATTGTAGGATGAAAAATGGGTTATTTCAAACTACCCCCTCACGGCCTTGAAAAATATATAAACGTAAAGGGACGTTGGAGCATCACATGTCATCCACGTCATTTACCCCATTCATCGTTCATCCTGTCACACCTTCCACATCAGTTACCCTGTTCACCCTCCAGCTTGTCACACCTTCCACATCGGTTACCCTATTTACCTCACCACCTACACTTGTCCCCATGTCATACTATTTGTGAGAAGTTACTCTTTATCGTAACTATTAGCCATCACATAACGAACCAACACTAAGCTACCTGTCACATTATCACTCCCCCCATATTTTCAATTGATATTCTTTTTCCAGTAAACGCATTCGAAGAACATATAAAAATGGAATCAGATGATGAGGACGATAAAAAAATGATTATGGTGGCCTCAATGGACATGTGTGCCCAACACAAAGGACTAAAAGGAACGCTCCTACTATTGTAACCTAGGTCTGCATCCCCTACCTCTCCTCTCGTTTAACCTTGCCTTCATAAATTTTTTCTTTTTCTGGTTGGTTAAGTCGTTTTCCCTTCACTGAGTGACTTGGTTCTTGTTTGCTTATTTCTTGTTTTCTTATTTATTGTTTGAGTCTTTGTGCATTTCGTTTTATGTCTTTATTGAAGATGAAATATATATCATATTTGGTTCGAATTACTTGTCATCATGTTTTCTATGGATTAAGCCCACAATAGGTCGACTAAGAATTTTCGTATTCACAGGAAAGGCCCGTAGACAAATGCAACGATCGAGAGCGATCGATTTCAGAATCAGATTGTCAAAACAAATAAGGTAAGTTTCAATGGTAGAGATCCACCAGGACGATTAGATCAACGACTCTCGTCCATTCGCAGGTGCATAATCGCGCAGGTTTTAAAATCATCACTTCTGGAGATTTTCATACTTTACTAGCTGAAGTCTCGAAGTGCCAAAGTGAATCCAGGGCCATTGATCCCTAGTCAACAAGAAACATAGATCCTTGCAAGAAGGTAAATATCACCCAAATCACAAATCATCATCAGATTGATGATCATGCTTCTTTGTGGGGACGTAAACTACTCGACTGTTAATTTTCCTAAGAGGTCCCGCAATTGGACCATGGTATTTTTGGAAGGGTACGTGGAAGATTGTGGTAGATTGCAGGCCCAAAGGTAGTATGGATCCAAACCACCCTCAAAAACTCCCGCAATCACATGCTTGAATGACATCATATCACATCGTCACCTCCACTCATCCCACTCACTACTCTCACTCCTCTCACCACCCGAAACTTGTCCTCCGTTAATCCCCACACTCATATCCATCGACGATGGCCCACCTCTCCAGATCAATAGTTCTTGTCGTAGCTTAGACCCCCTCGACCATTCTACCTTTAACGATTGGGGGGGGGGGGGTTCAAGCAAGTAGTTTTCCCATCATGGGCCCTACCTAATGTGGCGGCTCCTCAAGAACTAAGACCCCCCCTCTCTAATCCTCTTATTGCCTACCCCCCCTCCAAGTTCCTTCCGAGTTGTTTTTCAATACCACCCCCTCTCGCCTTTCGCCACCTGTTCTCCACTCACTTCCCAACCTATCTATTCCTCCTCTCCCTATGTTCCACCTGTATCCTTCACTTCACGTCACCAACTCTATACTCTTGATACCTCCATCATATTCACACCTCCTATCACTATGCCATCTATCTTCACACTTCATCTACCCTCGCATCCATTCATCCTGTCTCCCAATTGGATGCTCGCCTCAACGTCTCCCCTCATGCCTGATGGGATGACAACCATTCCAGAAAGTATATTTTGTAGGCACAGATGGCATCTGACAGGGTCAATACAGAGTGCACTTGGATTCCAAAATCTCAATCATAGACAAAGAGTTAAGTCTCATTCACAGGTCTACGCAGATTAGATTCAGAAACACTTCAACAAACTCTGTTCATGCAACTGGTTATATCCAGTGGTCTCCAATAGCTCGTAGACATGATGTCATTCAACACAGAGATGTTCTCTATCACTCCAAGGCCTATTTTCAGCCACTCAGTTCCTCCAACACATGCATCAATTCTGTCACAGAGACAGTAGTAGTTTTATTTGATTAAGTCCAAAATTTTCCTAGATTAGATGCAAGAGTGGTCTTCTGTGTGTGATAAGAACCATTCTTGCTGATTAAGTCCAATGTCTTAGTAATGTTAATTATTTCATTTATGAACAACTCCCTAAATTTAGGTCCGAGTCCCCTAAGGACGAGAGTCTCTGCAATTGATTTAAATAGTTAGTTTTTGGATATTGTAAGGGTCATATTTTTTGAGGAAAGAATAGCAATACAACAGATTGGTTGGACCCATTTTATGCATGGATTAAATCTCTCTACCTGGTGAACATACTCTTGATGATAGTGTTTCTTTCAACTCTTCATGTGTTTTCATTCTTATCTTGAATACAATTTTTTATTTGTGCAACATACATTTCATTTCCTTTGAACTATTGTATGACTTATTTTTACTGATATGCAACCTGTCAAACAACTAATGCTTTGGTGAAGATTTGTTTTCTGCAACCTGTGGGAGTTATTGTGTTTTGATACATGTTTGATGTCTTGAAATGATATTTTAAGTATTGAAATTCTTGCAATAGATCATTCATTGTGTAGTTTATTGTTTCCCTCTGTTTTCTATTATTTCACTGGTCTGTCATTAGTGTGCCATTGACCAAGGAGGGCCCTCATCCATATCGTTCTTCCAACCCAACCTTTCCTTTGTCTTTATAGAATAACCCTCTGACCAACCATATTTTTTTTAAAAGAAGAAATCATTCTAAACTGATAGGTGCTCTAGCTTTGCCCTTTAGTAGTTAGGTGTAGACATTAGGACCAACATCTTCTGGCGCCACTACTGGGGAATGAAGTAACGAAATATCTTTCCCTGGGAGAATGACAACAATGAAAAAAGATCAAACACATTCAGACTGCATATCATTCACCTGACGACTCCTTGGTTAAAGAATCCAGTGGCAACTCCATAGTTTTAAGAAGTCATAGTTTCACATGGAAGCCATCTTGGCTCAGAGGTTTTCTCCTTTAAATTTCTCTGTTGTTCCTAGTTTTCAAAATATTGTTCCTACTATAGATGAGTGGGGTGATTTTTTGCCTAGATTTAGTGAACATAGAGATGACAACCCAACTGAGCATTTTCTTGAGTTTCATGAACTCATGCATCAGTGGGGAATACATCATGAGGACGTACTAATGAATATGTTCATGTACTCATTAGAGGGAGATGCTCATGAGTGGTATCGATCCTTGCCCCCTACTAGCATCTCTTCCCTGGAACAGTTCCATGCTTCATTCAGTAAGCATTGTAAAAGGTTTTTTTCTAGCTGATTTACTTTTTGAGAACTACTGTGAAGAATTTGAATCTCATATTTGACAGTCACTTATTAGTTCTTCTAGTAGTGAAAGTAAAGGGAACCTTTTCGTTGAGGAAGTGGAGGAAGATTCGATTACATATGAGTCTTCTTATGATCCTTTTATTCAAAAGGATGATGTTGGGAATTACATTAATGATGAAATTGATGATAACAAGGCTTTGGATACATCTTTCATTATTCTAGGTGACTCAGATAGTCCCTGTTATGATACATCCATTGTTCTATGTTCTCATAAAGATTTGATTAACTTGGAGGAAAGTGATGTTGAAGGTCACGAGCATATTTTTCCCATTCCTTCTGAAATTGTTGGGCAACAGGAAATCTATAAGTCTAAAGATGGCATTCTGGATCTAGAACAAGTACAAACCAGCAATTCAAGAGACATACCCATTCATTTCAAACAACAAGACAAGCAATATCAAGGGTGTTTTGTTGCCCTTTATGGTTGTGAATCACATGACTTTCATGAGCTATTTCAACAAGGACATGAGCAACTCAGTCTTGTTTATAATGCAGATCTCACACAACAATAAATTTTTCCTCTCAACCAGTTGGAGGCTTTTCATGAGTTTCAAGATCCAATAGTGAGATAGATGGATTCTTATTTTTCCAAAATCCCAAAGGTTGAAAGTTTTACCATGATCATCATTTGCAACTGTAAGTACCATATGCTTGCCAAATTTTTGTCGCGTTTGATGTATCCTCTTTGGATTATTCTAAACAGTGACCTACACATAATTACGATTCTTAGTCAAATGTTTTCTTGGTTTCATTGGAAGTGGAATTACACATGATTGTGTTGGTTTTCAGCTGAATATAATAGGTAGTAGGAGAATAAGCTCGTATTTTGAGCATTTGATTTTTAGTTTGCAGATTGTTTTCAGTATGTTGGTTTTCAGTAGCTTGTTTGAATAAGAGACTCCATAGCCCAACAAAGGCACTAGGGTTTAGTTGCAGTTTCAAGTTTCAGTAAAGACTCCATAGCCCAATAAGGCATTGGGGTGCAGTTTCAACTTTTAATTCAATAAAATGCATGGCTGAAGGATAGTAACAGATACGCATGGCTGACAGATGGAAATGAGGGTAAGTGATGAAAGGTAAGAGTAGTTATCTAATCTCAAGGTACCGATCTACAGTTCTTAGCACCTCACAGGAACGAACTATCCCCAGTTTGAGTCAATGTTGTAACCTAGGTCTGCATTCCTTGCCTCTCCTCTCGTTTAACCCTGCCTTCATAAATTTTTCCTTTTTCTGGTTGGCAAGTCATTTTCCCTTCACTGAGTGACTTTGTTCTTGTTTGATTATTTCCTGTTTGAGCCTTTTTGCATTTCATTTTTCTATATTTATTGAATATGAAATATACATCATATTTGGTTTGAATTACTTGTCATCATGTTTTCCGTGGATTGAGCCCACAACAGGTCGACCAAGAATTTTTCATATGCACAGGAAAGGCCCGTAGACAAACGCAACAATCCAGAGCGATCGATTTTAGACTCAAATTGTCAAAATGAACAAGGTACGTTTCAATGGTAGAGATCCATTAGGCCGATCCGATCAATGACTCTCGTCCATTCATAGGTGCAGAATCACGCGGGTTTTAACATCATCACTTCAGGATATTTTCATACTTTACCAACCAAAGTCCCGAAGTGAATCTAGGGCCATTGATCCCTAGTCAATGAGAACCGTAGATCCTTTCAAGCAGGTAAATATCACTCAAATCATAGATCATCATCATATCGACGATCATGCTTCTTTGCGGGGATGTAAACTGCTCGAGCGTTAATTTTTCTAAGCGGTCCTACAATTGGAACCATGGTATTTTTGGAAGGGTACATGGTAGCTTGTGGTGGATTGTGGGCCCAAAGGTGGCTTGGATCCAAACCACCCTCAACAACTTCCGCAATCACATTCTTGAATGACATCAGATCACTGCATCATCTCCACTCATCCCACTCACTACTCTCTCTCCTCTCACCACCCAACACTTTTCCTCCATTAACCCCCACGTTGATCTCCATCGATGGTGGCCCACCTCTCGAGATCAACGGTCCTTGTCACAGCTCAGACCCCC
>ML777691.1:606366-622295 GCA_009831015.1 Picea engelmannii | reverse complement strand
GTGGTGCAAGAGCAGTTGGAAAAGAGTCAGGCCAAGTACAAAGCGAGACATGAAAAGCATCGTGTTGATCACAGTTTCGAAGTTGGTGATGAAGTGTGGCTTTACATCAGCAAAGAGAGGCTTAAAGGAGAAGGTAAAAAGTTAAAACCAATTCGATATGGTCCCTTCAAAATTGTCGGCAAGATTGGTAACAATGATTTTCGTTTAGATTTGCCTCCATATATGCAGATGTGTGCAGTTGTTAATGTTGAGAATTTGAAGTTGTATGAGCCTCCGTTGATTGATGATCAAGGAGAGCATGTTCAGATTCCTTCCTTAGATGATTTTTCTCCAGAGTATCTAACAGAACTGTAGGAAGGCACCATACTTGACAGGAGGATGCGAACTTCGAAGAGAGGAAATGTGGAGTATTTGTGAGTTGGTCTTAAAGGGACGAATCCAAGCAAGGCCAAGTGGATTGAGGTTGGAAGGGTGAGGGAACTATACCCTCATCTTCACATAGGCTGAGATAGTCTTTTGGAGGTCCAAAAGCTTCCCAATGGGGAGGTGTGATCAGGGGATCAAATTTTGCTCAATTTTCAAAGTGCTTGGAATGCGACAAAAATAGTTCCATTGCGTCTGTCTCATCTTCCTGATTCCGGCGGTATATTTACTTTCTCAAACAGAGTCCGTATGGAGAAGATATCGCGATCTGTCTGCCAAGCCAAATAGGCAAAATTTTTGGATGCTGACTGTACCTTTCCGTACAGTCCGTACGATGATGTGGTAGGGCCGTACCATATGTACGGTGACATGGCAGGTGGGTGATGTGGCACGTTTTCATTCGTTGATGTTGGCGAGTAGCATGATGACACGTGTCCGGTGGATGGCGAGTAATATGAGGACACGTGGCCCAATCCATGGGCGCCACGTGTCCCCTTCATTTTTGTTTAATTGGGTATGTAAAATTATATGGGGAGTCCGTGGGGTTCGAACCCTGGACCTCCCCCAACACCAACGACTTCATAACTCTCCGCTAGACAAAGTGCCACCACATGAACCTTGTTTGTAATATGGTTTTACTACTATTTAATGTTGATATATGTCGGATGCAAAGGGGGGTCGGGCCGGGGCTAAGCCCCGACCCGTGGACACATTATATTACATACGACCATATATATAAAAACCCGACCGTTGGAGCGCGTATTACATTGCATTGAATTGCAATGTATTGCAATATTACATTGCATATATGTATAAACTATGGTTTGCATATTATATTGACTGCGCGAGGTTTTGAACCATAACCTTTGGTTAAATGTGCACGCGGGTGTGTATGCGCGGGAGTTATACCGTTGGCACGGTTCAAACGAACTAACCACCTTTTTGCCCAGCCTTTGGTCGCATGTGCCATACGCCCAGGTGCCGAGGCGGTTAGGGGCTGGAGGCACCTTAACCATCCTACGGTTTGCATCGTTGGCGCGATTGCGCCCGGTGCCAGGTTTTTACGCTTAAAAGAGCGTGTGAGCCAGGTTTGTTGAGGGAGGGTACGAATTGTAGAACCAGAGACAACAAGCTTGAAGAGGGAGACTTCCAGGAGGCCTAACTTCTTCATTTTTCGACCGATTGAGGTGCCGAAAGAGCCTAGACAGGGGTTTTGGGATGCTGGGAAGCCATTGGAGCAGTCGGTTTGTTATTTTGAGCATTGTAAGACATGTTTTTGAGCACTTTTTGAGTAATTAATAATAATGATCCATTGGAAGCTGGACCAGGAGATGTAGCCCATAAGAGGGGTGAACTCCTTTATCAATTCCTGTGCACATGTGTTTATGTTCAATATTTATGCTGCTGTCTATGTGTATTTTGCATAAGTAATCCTTAATTTATGTGTTGCAAATTGATCCTATTGCTTTAAACACATAACATTTCACTTGCAATAATTATTCAAGTTTTTCAAGTCTTCTTCAATTTTAGATCAGTCTTGTGTAATAATCTATCCCAAGGAGTGCACATATTGGAAGTTTGACTAAGTGTCAGAGTAAGCCCTCTAAGGAGTCAAGGGGTTCGAGAGATAAATCTCAGGGAAGATGGTGGGGAGAAATATTCAAAGGGAATGAAGTTCTAAGGATTTCATGAGTCACTAGCTAAGATCCATCCAAGAGGGAGTGGGATCATTCCAGATCGTTGGATCTAGGCAAGGCACACGAGTTTTAAGTCTCTGCATGCACATAGGAGCGAGGATTTGTCGAAGTCCTGAAGAGGCCATGGACCATCGATCATCCAGAGGTACAGGTGGCGGAAGATCCCTAACTCTAGAGCAGAAGCACTTCAAAAGTTTTGTGGAAAAGGAGAAAGAGAAATTGCCGAAGAGCCAAAGTAGATCCTGACCATTGGTCGCCAGGAGGTACGTGTCAACAGATTGAAGATTTCAGGTAAAAATGCTCATAAGGTGAGTGTGCAAAATTTTAAACTCTCGAATCCTGAATAGTCGAAGTGGATCATGGATGTCAGATCCATAAGGACACTTGTCGACATATTGTGTACTTCGGGTGGAAGTGCTCTAGGAAAAAGAGAAGGTGGAAAGTTAAAACTCCCGAAGCCCGAATAGCTAAAGAGGATTTTGGCCTTCAATATGTGGGAGGATACATGTCAACAAATCGTGGACTCTGGGTGAAAGCGCTCTAGGAAGAAGCAAGCATAGATAAGTTAAGACTTCCAAAGGCTAAAGTCCCAAAGTGGACTAGAGTCGTTTATTTAAGGTGAATGTGTGGCGCCTGATCTGGAACTTCGGGTATAGAATACTCCAGAGGAAAGTGGAGGTCGAAAGTGTCGAACTCCCAAAGTGCGGAGTCTCAAAGTGGATCTTGATTGTAGATCATGGGGGGGGGGTGAAGACTGTTGATCTGCTCTTGGTTTAAAGTGATGAAGTCATGAAGCACTAGGAGGTTAAGTCCTGGGTCACATGCAAGAAGGAGTGAGTGCCTGTTAGTGTGAGATTTGGAAAAGGGTGCTACGAAAGAAGGGCCTACAGATGACCATCGATCTGAGAAAAGGAAAATCGATGGTGAGGAATTGTTGTGGGGAGAGGAGGGAAAATTAGCAGATGTGATAGTTTGCAACCTACTATTTACCAGGACCATTGATCTCGTTAGGATAGGGTATCAACGACCACAACTTAAATGAGATTCAAGTGAGAAATTTTCTGATTGTGAGGAAAAACCTCTCCGATAAAGAGCGATCATGTTGGCAATCCGCAATTACTATGAACCGTCGATCGACATGTAGGTCAGTAACGATCAAATTGTGACCGTGAAAAACCTGAGGGTGATAACAGGGCCTGTGTTTTGAGTTTGAGACCAGCAAGGTCCCAAGGAGCTGATCCAGCTCGAGAAAAATTAATTATCCTTGACTGAGAGGTCGAGAAACCCCAAAGAGAGAAGGGGGGTCTGCATCAAGTGGTATTAGAGCCTGAATTTGTTTTCAGGTAGAAAAAGAGAGCTCAAATTTGTACTATGTGTGTGATAAACAATCAACACAATGCCATCAAGGAGACGAGTGGAGCTGCCTATATCCAACCACGCTGTAGAAAGAGAAATGAGAGAGCTTTGTACAAGATTAGAGGCAATGGAAGCAGCACAAAGGAGAGCACCTGATGCTGGGGACATCAATGAGGCAGAAAGTGAATAAATAGAAGTTGAAGAAGCTACATGGGAATTTTTTTCCAAAGAGCGCTTACCGAGAGAAGTTGTTAAAATGGGAGCTAGAGCCAAGATAGACATCCCAATGTATGAAGGCAATTGGGATGCTAAAGAGTTGCTGGATTGGATAAGATCTATGGACAAATATTTCAACTATGAAGATGTCGATGAGGAGAATAAGGTGAGACATGCTTTTACCAGGCTAAAAGGACATACAACACTATGGTGGGATGAACTTTAGGCTGAGAGGAGAAGTAAAGGAAAACATAAGATAAAGAATTTGGGACAAAATGATAGCCAAGATGAAGGCTAAATTCATACCCAAATATTATCAGATAAATATGTTCAGGAAGTTGCAAAACCTGATACAGAAGGGTATAACAATGAAATAGTACACAGAGGAGTTCTACAAGATGAATATTAGGACTGGACAAAGAGAGAAAGATGAAGAAAAGGTTCCCAAATATATAAATGGCTTGAGATATGAAATCCAAGATGAGATCAAGACGATGTCGATAAGGATAGTAGAGGATGCTTATCAGATTACACTGAAAGCAAAGGATAAGTTGGCTATAAAACAAAGCCAATGAGGTAGGGGTAGAAGACTGAACAAAGGCAAGGGAATTTCCCATGACAAGGAACATAAAAACAAGGATGAGACTAAGAAACCACATAGTCACTCAGGAAGAGGAGGAAGTTCTTGAGGGAGACAAAGTGGTGGAAGAAGTTCTTCTAGAGGAAGAGAAAAAAATAGAGGAGGAGAGATAAGATGTTATGCCTGTGGAAAGACAAGACACATGTCTTGGGAATGTACCAAGAGAAAGGAAGAAGGAGGTGAAGCTCACATTTCAGAAGCTCAGAAGATGAATGTTGAAGCATAGGGAGCAGAAGATGGAAGATCGTTGATGCTGAGGAGGGTTCTCTTGAAGTCATAACCAGAAGTTGAAAAACCAGTGCAAAGGAACAATTTATTCAGGACATATTGCAAGACTAAAGACAGAGTATGCAAGGTGATAATTGACAGTGGGAGCACTGATAACTTAGTATCCACAGAGATGGTGGAGAAATTGGAGTTGGAGACAATTGCACATCCGAAGCCATATAAAGTCTCATGGTTGCAGAAAGGACACCAGGTAATGGTCACTAAACAATGCCTTGTTGAATTTAAAATAGGAGGATAAAGAGATGAAATTCTATGTGATGTGATCCCCATGGATGTATGTCATGTTTTTTTGGGAAGACCTTGTCAGTTTGACAAAAATGTCATTCATGATGGGAGAAAAAATACTTATACTTTGGAAAAGAATGGTAGAACACACATGTTGCTGCCAATAGAGGAGAAGAAAGTAAAAGAAGAATCCAACACAAGAATACTTGTCATGAGTGGGAAGGAACTCTTGAGTGAAGTCAAGAAGGAACAAGAGATGCACTTTGCTGTGGTGAGGAAACCCAGAGTTTTCCTTACAAGTACTTCTATAGATGATTTACCTGAAGAAGTTCAAGAGATGTTGAATAATTTTGCTGACATAGTAGTGGATGAGTTTCCTAACTCATTTCCACCCATTAGAAGTATCAACCATATTATTGATTTTATACCAGGAGCAAGTCTTTCGAACAAAGAAGCATACATATTGACACCTCAAGAGAATGGGGAGGTAAGGGAACAAGTCCAGGAATTATTAGACAAGGGTTTGGTCAGAGAAAGCTTGAGTCCATGCACAATACCAACTATGTTGAGTCCAAAGAAGGATGGAGGATGGAGAATGTGTACAGAATCGAGAACCATAAACAAGATCACCATCATGTATAGATTTCCCTTGCCAATAATGGATGACTTAATGGATTGTTTAAGTGGAGAAAATTTATTTTCTAAGATCGATTTGAAAAGTGGATGTCACCAAATAAGAATGAGAGAAGGTGATGAGTGGAAAAAAACCTTTAAGACGAATGAAGGGTTGTATGAGAGGCTTGTTATTCCATTTGTCTTAACAAATGGCCCAAGTAATTTTATGAGACTGATGAATGAAGTATTGAAGGATTTCATTGGTAAGTTTGTGATTGTATGTTTGTATGATATACTAGTCTTTAGCAAAACTAAAGAGGATCATTTGAGACATATGAAATTAATGATGAGGAGACTACAACAAGAGAAGTTGTTGATAAATCCGAAGAAGTCATCTTTTATGAAGACATAAGTCATTTACTTGGGTTTTGTGATATCTTCAAATGAATTGAAGATGTATCCAGAGAAGGTGAAAGCAATCAAATAACGACCATCACCAAGGAGTATGTTTGAAGTAAGAAACTTCCATGGATTAGCGATTTTCTACAAGAAGTTCATTAGATATTTTAGTGGAATTTGTGCACCAATGATGTATACCGTGAAGAAGAGGAACAAGTCTTTTAAATGGACAAAAGAAGACGAGAGGAGCTTCAATATATTGAAGGAGAATATAAAAGAACGATCAATTATGGTCTTGCCAAATTTCAGGAAGACATTCCAAGTGAGATGTGATGCAAGTGGATTTGCAATTGGAGCATTTTTGAGCCAAGATAATAGGCCTGTTGCATATTTCAGTGAGAAACTGAATGAGACTAAGAGAAAGTAATCCACATATGACAAAGAGTTTTATGCCATAATTCAAGCCTTGACGAAATGGAGGCATTACCTTTTTCCAAAGGAATTTGTCTTGTATAGCGATAACCAGGCTTTACAATTCATAACTAAGAGGAAAAATTGAATCAAAGACATGCAAAGTGGATTGAGTTTATGTAGAATTTTACTTTTGTCATAAAACATATTTCTAGAAATGCTAACAAAGTCGTTGATGCATTAAGCAGGAGATGTTTGATTCTACATGAGTTTCAAGTGAAGACCTTAGGGTTTGAACACCCTAAGGAAATGTACAATGATGATCTAGATTTCGAGGAAGCATACAAAGCATGTGAAAATCATGTACTGAGAGACAGAAGCCAATGGATAGAGTATATGGTTCAAGAGGGATTGTTGTTCAAGGGAAATCAGGTGTGAATACCAAAGTGCTCAATGAGGGATAACCGTTTGAAGGAAAATCACAATGGAAGATTGGATGGACATTTTAGCCATGATAAAACATTTGCACAGTTGAGAAGTTCATATTATTGGCCAAGTATGAGGACCAAAGTGATAACGTTTGTAAACAGATGTAGAATCTGCCAACATGCAAAAGGAAAAATACATAACACTAGATTGTATCAACCATTGCCAATACCAGAGAGGCCTTGGGATGCAATAAGCACGGATTTTGTATTAGAACTTCCAAGAACACAAATAAGATGTGATTCCATATTTTTTGTGGTGGATAGATTTTCAAAAATGGCACACTTGATCCCATGCCAGAAGACTAATGATGCAACACATGTTGCAAATTTATTTTTCAAGGAAGTTGTTCGACTTCATGGATTACCCAAAAGCATTGTATCAGACAAAGACACCAAAATCATTGTTCATTTATGGAGAACATTGTGGAAGAAGTTGGGGAAACATTTTTCCTTCAGCTCAACTTATCACCCCCAGACATATGGATAGACTGAGGTGTTGAACAAAAGTTTGGGAAACGTATTGAGGAGTCTGGTCACTGAGCATTATAGTTAGTGGGATTAGATTCTATCATAAGCCAATTTTTCCTACAATGACTCACTAAACATGAACAA
The DNA here is from genome assembly GCA_009831015.1 of Picea engelmannii. Classification (NCBI taxonomy): domain Eukaryota; kingdom Viridiplantae; phylum Streptophyta; class Pinopsida; order Pinales; family Pinaceae; genus Picea; species Picea engelmannii. The sequence continues at coordinate 614,925 of ML777691.1, read as the reverse complement.
TGGAAAGAGACCATTCCAAATAATCTATGGAATTCAACTAAGAGGAGTATCTGAGTTGAGAGACTTAGAACAAAGTGAGTTCAGAAGTGCTGGAGCAGAAGATTTTGCTGCAAAAATGCATAGGCCCCATAGCCAGATCAAAGAACAGTTGCAGAGCTCTAGCCAAGAGTACAAGCATAGAGTTGATCAACATCCCATGGAGCTTTAGTTTGAAGTAGGAGATCAAGTTCTATCACATCTAAAGAAAGAAAGGTTCCCAAGGGGAACATATAACAAGTTGAAGATGAAGAATATTGGACCATGCAATATCCTAAGAAAATTTGGTAACAATGCTTATGAGATAGAGCTGCCAGAGGATGTGGGAATATCACCCATATTCAACGTTTCAGACCTGTATCCTTACAGGGAAGGTGACACATAGAGATCATAATATCAAGAGAAGATTCAGTGGGAGGAGAAGATGTCTGTAGAAGAAAAGCCATATATGGAGAAGATCGTTGATCAAAGGATTGGAAAGAAGACCAGGAGGAAGAACTATTTTGAATATTTGGTCAAATGGAAGGGACACCCGATAGAAGATGCCAGTTGGGAAAATGAAGCTGATATCCAGAAGCATGGAAAGTTAGTATAGGAGCTCATGGACAAGAGTCCATGATTTTTTTTCTAGGGGAGTATGATGCATGAGAATCGCAGGCAAGCACATGTGGAGGGAAAAATCAACGCCATAATGCAGCTTTTGAATTATTTTGGAATCTTAAACGCTGTCGTATCTTGTCAATATTTTTTTTAATTGATTGAAAACTGACGAAGATCAAACGCTTGGGATAAAAATGATCACGAGTGATCTGGGAGTTTCACTCCTAGACTTTAATGTAACGAAACTTAAGTAGTAGTTAGTTTTTTTTCCTGAGAAGACAAGTATCCGTAGGGAACCCTAAGAACCCTTTGGGATACATAGAGGGTTGTATGCTCGAATGAGGCTACTGCAAATTAGTAGGAGATGGTTGTGATTTAGTTGTTGCTTATTTTTTAGTTATTGTTTTATCATAGCTATAGCCATTTACATTTGAATGAATATCATTGAGGAAAATTGATCCAATGCATGGTGTTTCTACTGTTTACAACTCTGTTATTTTCTGTTTTCATGAATGAATGAGTTATGTTGTTGAATGTGTGATGCTGTGAAGTATGAGGGTAAGTTTCAAATCGTTTATCGACTCAGAAACTCAGAAGAGGTAGCGTAAAATTTCTATTTGCAAGGAGTGCAAAGAGACTATTGCAAGGTGTGCACAGTCACTCGCAAGAAGTTAAGTCTTGTGTAATAATATGTTGCAAGGAGTGCACAGATTGGAAGTTCGACTAAGTGTTGGAGTAAGCCCTATGAGGAGTCAAGGGGTCCGAGAGATAAATCTTAGAGGAGACGACGAGGAGAAATATTCAAATGGAATGAAGTTATGAGGATTTCATGAGTCACTGGCTAAGATCCATCAAGGAGGGAGAGGGATCATTCCAGATCGTTGGATCTGGGCAAGGCGCATGAGTTTTAAGTCTTTGCGTTCACATAGGAGCGGATATTCTCTGAAGTCCCAAAGAGGCAAGGGACCGTCCATCATCCAGAGGGACAGGTGGTGGAAGATCCATAACTTTAGAGTGAAAGCACTTTGGGAGTTTTTTGGACAAGGAGAAAGCAAAATCAGTGAAGATCTGAAATAGATCTTGACCGTTGGTTGCTAGGAGGTACGTGTCAATAGATTGAAGATTTTGGGTAAAAATGATCAGAATGTGAGTGTGTAGGAGTTGAAACTCCTGAAGCCTGAATAGTCGAAGTGGATCATGGTTGTCATATCCATAAGAACATGTGTCAACAGATTTTGTACTTTGAGTGCAAGTGCTCCAGGAGAAAGTGAAGGTGGAAAGTTAAAACTCCCAAAGCTCTAATATCCTAAGAGTCTTTTGGTCGTCAATCTGCGGGAGGATATGTGTCAACAAATCATGGAATCTGGGTGAAAGTGCTCTAGGCGAAAGCAAGTATAGACAAGTTGAGACTTCCAAAGGCCGAAGTCCCGAAGTGGACTAGAGCTATTGATTTAAGGTGGATGCATGGCGCATGGTATGGAACTTTGGGTACATAATACTCTGGAGGAAAGAGAAGTTCGAAAGTGCCAAACTCTCGAAGCACGGAGTCCCAAATTGGATCTTGATCTTGATCGTGGGGGGGGGGGATACTGTTGATCTGATCTCGGTTTAAAGTGCCGAAGTTGCGAAGCCCCAGGAGGTTAAGTCCTGGGTCACAACCCAAGGTCACATGTAAGAAGGAGCTAACACCCGTTAGTGTGAGATTTGGAAAAGGGTGCTAAGAAAGAAGGGCCTGTGGATGACTGTCGATCTGGGAACGGGAAAATCGACAACGAGGAATTATTGCGGGGAGAGGAGGAAAAATTAGTAGATGTGCTACTTCTCAACCCGCTATTTACCAATGCCATTGATCTCGTTGGGACAGGGGATCAATGACCACGACTTAAAGGATATTAGAGTGAGCACTTTTCTGATTGCGGGGACATAACTCTCTGATAAAGAACGATCATGTTGGAAACCTGCAATTACTATGAACCGTTGATCGACGGGAAGGTCGGTAATGATCATATTGTGACCATGAAAACCCCGAGTGCGATAATAGGGCTTGTGTTTTGAGTTTGAGACCAGCAAGGTCCCGAGGAGATGATCCAACTCGAAAAAAATTAACGATCCTTGACCGAGAGGTTGAGCAGCCCCGAAGAGAGAAGGGGGGTATGCATCATGATGCCTCATATTAAAAATATCAAGTACCCACTTCATATATTTTCTATTAGATCAGTAACAAAAACATTAAATTTTTCTGCAACAATCAACATACTAACCCATTTTTCAAAGATAAATGCAAAACATGTTATTTTTCTAATGTTTAACCATAATTCACCCAAAATACTAAGGAAATGGAATGGAAAACACTTTGGGTATAAATACCGCACTTAAGCATTAAAACAGAGTACTACATGGTCAATAGGTAAATGAAAAGGGATTAGGAATAAGGAACAAAGGATGTAAGAAAATGACATTTATGTGGCCCATCATCACCCCCAAGCTGAACATGCTGCATGTAATCTAGTATCTCTATATTAACCAAACTATATAGATGCTTTTGTTTTTCCAATGCATATCACAAGATTCATAAACCAAATGAGTATAACAAACAAAAGACTGACATTTCCATCACAACATTTATCAAGACAATAAACAATATCCACAAAAAAGAGATAAGAAAAATGGACCGCATATGGTGGAGAACTTTAAATGATCATTCATTAAGAACCAAAAATATTATGATGGATAAACCTTTGAAATCTCAAGATTTAAATCAAATTCTTTGAGAATACAGTAATGTAATATCCCAAGATAGTTCTCTCAGAGTCTAAAAAAATATTACAAGTCTTTAAATACAAATTAAATTCCTTTAAACAAAATATTTTCATTCTCCCTTCAAAGAGGATTGGTATGGGGCTCCCATATACCATCAAATGAAAATACCTGGAAGAAAATAGAAACACAATCAAAGATCATTTTGATTTTCATAGGTAACTAAGAAATAGGAGGTAGTATGACAAATGATTGTAGAAGAAAATAAACTTTAAGAGGAACAAAGTTGTTGCTTGATTTGCTATCATGGAAAGTTTCTGTAACCCTTTATTTTCTTGGAGGTAATTCTTTTATAGATACTTGTTGTGAATGAGGTGGCATAACCGCTACAACTATTTCTTGATTGTCTGGCTTGGTAATTTTGATTAATGATTTCTTTAAACATTCCTCAATGTACTACCTTAAAGGAGCTATCGCGACCTCATGTCTATTTTTTATCTTAAATAATTCATTTTCAAATTCTCTCATGTCCATACTCGATTGGTGCAACATGTCATCCACTTCATCATTTCTATTAATATACCCGACTAACCACTTTTCAACTTCTTCTTCATAAACTCTATTGTTTCAATAAATTCATTTTCCCAAGATATCTTTAATGCACCAAGTTGATCTATTAATGTTTCCTTTGATAAAAGCATTGTATCCATTAATAGATTAGGACCATCAAGCTCTTTTGTAAGATCAACAAGTTTAAGGAATAAATACTTTTTATTTTTTATTTTTTATTTTTTAAAACATCTAACTTACTTATCATTTCTCTCAAAATTTTTATTCTCTTTATCTAACGTGCATTGATCTGTTTCACCAGGGTAGTCAAATGAAGTTTTTGTTCTTTTCTATGAGCATCACTTAAGCTTAAAACTTTTGCTGAGAATGTACTCACAACTTCCTTGTAAAATCCTTCATCATTCTCTAAATATTTCAACAAATATTCCTTGAAATTTTTAATTCCTGATGAAAATTTGGTAGTACTTTGAGAAAGATCCCAAATTTCTGGAATTAGATCAATTCTTTTCTCTATTGCATATTCCATATACTTTCTTATGACTTGCAACAATCTTGATGAGCCTTTAATTTTACTATTTCTTTCCATAATGTTTTCTAACACAAGTGTTAGTTGAATTGTATTCAAGGGCTCTGGGAATAAAGGTTCTGGAATTAAGGCCGCTTCTAATTTATTTATATTTTTTTTTCAATTCTAAATTTTCCCTTTCCATAGTATAAACAGACCGATTCAAAGCTTCTCCAATTGCACTATGGAATTGTTCAATTTTTGATGGTGCAACCCCATCAAAATCAATTCATGATTTCCACTTTTTTTATGACTTTTTGTTTCTTGCATTTACTTTTTCTAGTAACAATTTTTTGGATTCTCAATTGTAGGCCATGTGGTGTAAGGTAACAAATTTTTCCTTTAAGATTTATGGTTCTTGGGTAATTAGGGATTAAATGATTTCCATGGTTTCCAATAATATTTGGGAAGACCAACTAGGTTCTTCAATGAGCTAATCAACATCCATTGCTTGTGGACTTTCTTGGACTTCAGTTATGCTCAACCCTATTGTTGGTGTATTTATTTTTCTTTTAACAGAGGTATATGCAATATGGGATTTCTCAAGATCTTTCCTTGGTGGGTCTTTATCACCCCCATCATCTGAAGCTCCAGCTGATGTTTTTCTCATTTAATTACCAATGGTCATATATATTTTTCTTGATGGAGTACTCTTTTGGGAATTATTTGGTGAACTAGGGTTTTTATTTGCTACTTCTATGCCATGCTATTGGTAACCTTCATTGATACTGATTATTTCTTCCATGTTACCCAAAACCTAGTTTGCTGCAATTTCAGGGAGATCCAAATTATCTCTACCCCCATCTTGAAATTGTTCAATTTTAATGAAATACAAATAATAGCCAGTTAATTCTATGTGTGCAATGAAATTGTTATCTGGGTCATAACCTTAACAAATTTGGCTTCCTTTAAGCCAAATTGATCAAAATTGTCTGCAAGTTCATTGAGGTGGGTTATGTGCTTTACTATAAATTCTTGAATTTTCCATGGTAAGGGTATGGATTTCGTTTTTCTCCATTCGTTGAATAAATGGACCCATGTTTTATACTATCTACACATTTCCTCAGTAAAATGTTTATCTGATACATAAAATGGGAGAAGAAAAGGCTTTTCTTCACACCCAAAAAATCTGATAATAATACATTCCTCAAAAGTCTCATAAACTCCTTTTCCAGAGATAAAGGTTGAAACTTCAAGAGATAATATTGACATACTAAGGCCAAACATCAACTTTTTGAACTCTGAAATGAAATTATTGTGAATCGGGTAAACATTACGATGAGCTTTATGTCTATAAAGGTCTGAATACCATGCATAAACTTGTTCAATCTTGAAATTAACATTCTTTTCCCTCAACAATTCTTCAAATACACGACCATAAGCAATGGAAAATATGAGGTAAGAAGTCATATAGAATTTTCGTGTATTTTTAAATTACCTAGTTGAAAAGAAGCTTCACTCGAAAAGAGGTGGCCCCAGTCTATAATGGCTTTCTCATGCAAAGCAAAATGTAGGACATATATTATATTTCTTGGTACATATTTAGTAGACTCCATACCAATAATATGAGCAAAAAACCAAGAAAAATATTTGTATGGGTATTTTAACGAAGTTACCTCAATCCTGGAAATACTAGGGTTATTGCTTGGTTCGACTAAGTAGTTTCTTAGAAACTTCTCCCCTCTATGTTGTTTCATAAATGATCTAGCCTCTTCATTTTTAAACCACAAGGTGGATATAGGGATTCGTAACATTTTTGAAAATATCGAAGGAGCTAAGGAAATGGGCCAATGTCCTTGCAGTTGAATCATTCTTTTCTTAGAGTTGAACTTATCTACACACCATTGAACAACTTCTCTAAAATATGTTACTTTTGGAACACAACTCTCTAATGCTATGCTTGAAGTCCAAATTAAATTCATATTTTTCTCTGCCGGATAAATATCCTTGTAGTAATTGTATTCCCTCAACTACTGAATCTCTTGATCCTCATGCCCAAGCGTGTTTAGTATGTCTCCGCAATACAACTCCTTTTTCTTACTTGACATCCTTTTCTCTACTTTTGTCTTTGGAAATAGGTGGTGCTGTTGTCGATATTTACAACTTGGGATATTAATCTTTACATAATTTCACCATGTATTGTCCTAATAGTTAAATCCATGTAAATCTTGTTTTAATATTGCTGACTTGCATGAGATTTGAAATTATTACAAAATTTACGGGTGTTCTACGAATTTAATAATGATATTATGTTTACACAAGTGGAAACTTATATGGTGGGGATCATAAATGTGATGGGAAGTGGTGATGTGATGTCATGGTGGATAAAAAATGTTAAGTATGGGAGTGTAATATGAGGGTTGGAAGCTGAAATATGTAGAACACAAGACTGCGGACCTGCAGACCTACAAACTTGAGAATATGGAGAAAAGTAAGAAGGCCCGCGTTGAAACAAGAAATGCGAGTAATTATGGGAGATGGTAGTTTTGAGGGTCACAGAGGTAGAGGGTGCATTTTTTAGAATACGAGACCTGTGGACCAAGAGACTTGAGAAAAAATTAACGGAAGGTATGTGGCCCCTCAGCGGACGGTCGCCCCACCAGGATCTTCACAAACCTCGGCCCGAAGGGTCCAAGCCCTCCTATTCCTCTCGAGAATTTCTTACCCACAGAATTACTACCGGTGATTCTTCCTTCGGAAATCGGGAGATCGGGTCTCGCGATATCGCGAGGTTCGTGACCCTGTTCTCAGTCACTCAACCGCTGAACCCCGAACCCCGATGGTCAATGGTCAATACTTCAGCTATCGGCCTTTCCCCTATCGGGGTATCGCGACTCACGATGTCAAGGCTTTGCGCTTTCAAAACCCTGAGTACCGAAACGCCGATCTCTTGGCTCAACGCCACCTGTACTCCACTTACTCCCTGGGGTCCCACACCGACACGTCAATCTTGGAATTCCGTGGATCGCGAATCCACGACGCAAAGTTTCCTTACTGTTGGAAATCCCGACTGCCGAAACTCCGAAACTTCGGGTTCGTGCCACCTGTCCCCTCAACGATTGACGGCTCCTGCTAAGTCGGGAAATCCCTATTCGCGACTTCGACGAGCATGCAACACTTGCGCTCTCCAACCCCGATATGCCGATATGCGACGGCAAATGGCCTCCTCCCAGCACTTGCATTTTCTCCAAATTTCTTCAGGATTCGGCACAGTCCAATTTTCTTCATCTTGAGCTTGTTGTATGTTCCCCTTGGGAACCTTTCTTTTCTCAGGTGCGCCTGAACCATGTCTCCAACTTCGAACTGAAGCTGCCTCTTTCTCTGGTCGGCTCTGCGCTTATATTCCTGGTTCTCTTTCATTAGTCGCTGCTTCACCTGTGCGTGAAGCTCCTGCATTGCCTCGGCAAATTCTTCAGCCCTTGCGCTGCTAGTCTCAGCCTGTTCTAACTCCCTGAGCTCAGAAACTCCCCTTGGCTGCGTCCCATACAAAATTTGAAATGGGCTTTTTCCTGTACTCCGATTCACCGAATCGTTGTACGCAAACTCCGCCTGTGGTAGGATCTGATCCCAACTGCTATGGTGCTCGACCACTAGGCTTCTCAACAGATCCCCCAAGCTTCTGTTGACTACTTCCGTCTGCCCATCTGTCTGCGGATGGTAAGCAGAACTGAATGCTAAATCGGTCCCCAGCTTCTTCCATAGCGTCCTCCAAAAATGGCCTATGAACTTGGTATCCCGATCCGAGACTATGCTTCTCGGTAATCCATGCAATCTTACAATCTCTTTGAAAAATAAATTGGCGATGTGGGTTGCATCACTCGTCTTATGGCACGGAATGAAATGCGCCATCTTCGAAAACTTGTCCACCACAACAAAGATGGAATCAAATCCTCGCTGAGTTCTCGGTAACCCCAACACAAAGTCCATGCTAATGGCTTCCCATGGCCTCTCTGGTATAGGCAACGGCTGATAGAACCCTGTGTTCTGCTTTCGGCCCTTCGCATGTTGACATATCCTACACCTGTCAACAA
>ML777691.1:585748-603627 GCA_009831015.1 Picea engelmannii | reverse complement strand
CCTCGGGTACGAGGAAATGTATTTGCATCAGCATATCCCCCTTGCTGATCATCTTGCTGTCTCCTTGGCTCAAAATTTTGCTGCCTCTGCTGTGAGGTTCCACCTCTTTCAGCTCTACCCTGAGGTCTTTTCCAATCCTCCTTAGGCTTTTGAAAGTCTTTCTGGGCAACTGCTTTGCCTCTAGGCTGGCTTCTGCCTCGCCCTCGCTGTCCCTGCTTGCGGCTCAGCTTTTCTTTTGCTTTCAGAGCCATTTGGTACGCATCCTCAACAGTGTGGATGGTAACCATGCTCAATTCATCCTGAATGTCATACCTGAGACCATTCATATATCTTGCCACCTTCTCGTCATCACTTTCCCGATGACCAGCTCGGATATTGAGCCTGTAGAACTCCTCGGTGTACTCTTTCACCATCATCAACTTCTGCCTCAGGTTCTGCATGCGCCTGAACAGAGTGATCTGGTAGTCCCTCGGAATGAACTTCGCCTTCATCTTGGCGATCATCCGATCCCAGCTTTTGATCTTTTGTTTTCCCTTGGAACGTCTGTCTGCCTGCAGCTCGTCCCACCATAAGGCTGCGTGTCCCTTCAGCTTGGTGACAACATGCCTCACCTTCTTGTCCTCTTCGATGTATTCATAGTCAAAGTAGGTATCGAGCGCTCGGATCCAATCCAACAACTCCTCTACGTTTAGATTTCCCTCATAGACGGGAATATCCATCTTCGTCTTCGAGCTCATCCTCGAAATGGCTTTGATCAACCTCTCTATCGAGGCATCTTCGGCTGTGACCTCTTCTTGGTCGTGTCCAGCTTCCTCTTCAACCTCAGGATCACTGAACTCTGCTGCGTCCGCTCCATGCCTCTGGGTGGCCTCCATATCTTCGAGTCTCGTCCTGAGATCTCGTATTTGACGCTCCATCTCTGGATTTCCTACTAGATTCCCTGCTTGCCTACCCCTTCTTCGGGCATCCCTGTCCTCACGATCAGGTGACTGTCTTTCTCTCCTGGGCGGCATTATATCTCTTCTATATTTACTTCAGAAAACAAAGACACTCCCGCTCTGATACCACCCTGACGCAACCTGCCCCTCAGTGGATGGTCGCCCCACCAGGATCTTCACAAACCTTGGCCCGAAGGGTCTAAGCCCTCCTATTCCTCTCGGGAATTTCTTACCCACAAAATTACTACCAGCGATTCTTCCTTCGGAAATCGGGAGATCGGGTCTCGCGATATCGCGAGGTTCGTGACCCTATTCTCAGTCAATCAACCGCCGAACCCTGAACCCCGATGGTCAACGGTCAATACTTCAGCTATCGGCCTTTCCCCTATCGGGGTATCGCGACTCGCGATGTTAAGGCTTTGCGCTTTCAAAACCCCGAGTACCGAAATGCCGATCTCTTGGCTCAACGCCACCTGTACTCCACTTACTCCCTGGGGTCCCACATTGACACGTCAATCTCGGAATTCCGCAGATCGTGAATCCACGATGCAAAGTTTCCTTACTGTTGGAAATCCCGACTGCCGAAACTCCGAAACTTCGGGTTCGTGCCACCTGTCCCCTCAACGATTGACGACTCCTGCTAAGTCGGGAAATCCCTATTCGCGACTTCGACGAGCATGCAACACTTGCGCTCTCCAACCCCGATATGCCGATATGCGACGGCAAATGGCCTCCTCCCAGCACCTGCGAGTTATCCTCCTCGCAACTCCTTAGTGATCCAACGATCAACGGTGCTTCGCGACTTCTCCACCTCAAAACAAGGTCGTCGATTCTCTTCCTCTATGAATGAATCCTTTCTTCGCCACCTTCATCTTGTATGAACCTTCCTGGGGTCTGTTCCCGCAATGAAACAAGGAGTTATCCTTCCTGAGCTTTCACTAACTCGGATTTCTTCAAAGATTTCTTGAACACGCTCCCTGTGCTCGGCCTTCAACCACTTGCAAAAGGTGATGAAGTCTCCTGGGTCCTGTGCGCTCACGCCCGCAACAGCCTCGACCCTTTCCTTCTCAGACTTGCTACTGAGAATTCACGTCCAACCTGCACTCACCTGCAAGGTTCGGACAACCCAAAACGACTCAAGGCAAAAGAGAACAAAAGTTCAACTACTTAGCCTCCTCAACACACTCTATGCGGAGGTATTCGACTGCACTCGATGCAGGAATCTCCTGGCTTAAGCAGAGAAACAATTGAAACTCATTCCCTCAGGTTACGAACCTGATACGCAATCACATATGCAGCATATAACAGATAAGCATAAAAGGAAGCAAACATGCAAAGGCATAATATCAACAACACACAGAGCTCAAACACATCCATGGAATTGAATCAAAGTCTTTCCTATTAATTCAATATTTGTACATGGGGTTCTTCACAACTCTCTCCTCTTCTCTTCCTTCTCTTCCAATACTGAATAATAATCAATTTACACAAGGAGGGTGCCTATATTCGTTTTCCCTCCTGGGAGATGGGACTGTCTAATCTACAGCTAACCCTATCTACCAGCATTTAAAATGGTTAAATGCCTCCTTATCTACATTATATTACAAATGCGCTCAGCCTTGAATGTCTTTAGTGAAATGGTGGCGCAACAATACCAAGGTAAAATTTTGAAAATCAAAAAGGTTCACTGGCTTGTCTAGCTGTCTCTTCGTTCTCCCCGCGCTGGTTCGTATGATGTATGGCAGATGCTCCTGCATCACCCCACATCTGCATTTCACAAAAAAATGGTTAAATGTTGGAAAGTGAAGAAAGTGCGATTTATGGATTGTGAAAGTAAGATGTGCATTTTGGATAACGTGCGATTGTGGAATTTGTACCTATGTAACTAGATATGTGTGGGTTCAAGACTTGTTCTACCCCCACCCCACATTACTTGAATTTGGCTAAGTGTTGAGAAAAATTGATAAAGGAGAAAAAGACTAAGGAAAAAGGGACAAAGAAAAACAAAGGAAGAATTTTATGGATAGTAAAATGAAATCCAAAATTGTTCATGAATGTCGATCAACAAAGTTTCAATGTGAATTATAAGTATCCAACAACAAAATTCTTGATCCATTTTCTCTGAAACTATAAACTGATTTTCTGTGAAATTTTGCAAGCATACTTGTCCTATTTTATTGCTTCTCCTCACCAAAAATCATGACCATCCAATAAATGAATTTTGAGATATAAACAAATCCTTCTCTTCACATAATATATAAACTAGAGTAGCAACAATATTTTTATAACAAGAGTAGCAAAAACAAATCATGATACTTTAAATCTCATGACATGGTAATGTTTTATTTCTTGCTATTGGTTCATGTGCAACACAAGTAGGACTTCCTATTATTATTTGTTCTTGTGTAACAACACTAGGGCTTCCTTATGTCATTAATTCTGAAAAATTATTGCTACCAAACTTGCTATTGTTTGCACAATAAAATGATAAATGTTGTTGTACATACCCAAAAGCTGTGTTCTTTATGTAGGAATGGATTCTATAACAACTTCTTCTATTGTAGGTTCCCATGGAGCATCCTATTCCTCTCTAGGTAATAGAGTTCCCATATCCCCCCTAATGAATACTTTTTTATCAAATGGAAAGGACAAAAAAATAGTGTTTTGTTAAGTATGGAATGCACAACAATCCTTACTTACCCAAACTGAAAATATTTCCTCAAAAAAACGTATGTTCTCCTCAACTACAACAATATTGCATTAAATATGGAGTGAAAAAAAGTCTATCCCTCATAAAAATGAGGATGTTGCATGTCCTCATGCAATACTATATCCTTCTTTGAAAGGATAATATTGACATTAGATGTGCCTTGGAAGAAATCCTGCAAATGGGATGTGATCTACTGGAAGATATGCTGATCAAAACCATCTTTAATGTAGTATGAATTCTGGTTTAGTTATGTGGACTTGACAATGGTTACATATAAGGCAAGAGATATATGGCATTAGCAAACATTGGCTATTAGAGGAGAATGTTCTTCTTTTTCTACAATGTTTTATGTTGGTCCTTGTCAACTACTTATTTTTTTGTTGTTGGTTCTTGTGGAGAAACAACAATGCCGTCCTTTTCTCTTACCACTGGTTCTTATGTGGAAGAGACAAGTTCTTATATTGTTCTTACTATTGGTTCTTGTGTGGAAGCAACAAGTTCTTCTATTGTTCTTACTGTTGGTTCTTATGTGAAAAAAACAAGGCTTTATATTTTTTATTATTATAGAGCAATAATAGGGAAACTTATAATGTTTCTCATGCATGGATATTAGAGTGGAGTTGAACAAGAATGGAGAGGAAATATTACGGGATGTAAAGTTGATGGTGTTCCCCCAAACTGAAGATATTTTCCACCCCCGAGAAATGGAAAAAAATAAGGAAGTAGGATAGAGGCCTAAGTGACTTTCCAAATGCAAATCCATAACATCCAATGAATTTATATTAAATAAAAGAAAAAGATGCATACCTGTACTTACCTAAGAAGTCCATGAACTTTGCAACAAGTGTATGAAAGCTTGAGATAGTCCACAATGATGTAAAATTTTGCAAGAAAGAACAATGTGCGGCTTGAAACCTTGGAGCATAGTGTGAGTTGTAAACTGAGATTTGGAATGACCTTCTGATGGAGTAACGAAACTTGGAAAATATTTATTTAGAGAGCAACTTAGATGGAATTTTTTTATTTCTTATTTTATTTGTAAACCTTGCCCACCAGTAAGTTGTTTTTCAAACAAGATCTATATAACTGTGCCCAAAGGGTTTTCACAGTTGAATTTTTTTATTCCCAAGGAATTCCTTCCATGAAGTTGGTTTTCAAGCATTCCAAGGTCTAATGGCATATGAGATAGTTTTTTACCATCAAATTTATTAAGTAAGAGAACATGATAACAAGGTGACTCAACATTGTAAGTGAGTTGAGTGACTTTATTGCATGGGTTAGGGATGGATGGATGAATTTATTGCATCAGTTAGGGATGGTTGGAGAAGGAAGTAGGAAGTGATGAGGATAAAGTTGTAGTTTAATAGTAGTAGTTATCTAAAGGATATTCTGAGGAAATGATTAATCTTCAAGAGTAACCATATAAATAAAGGAACTTCATAAGCTTCAACAAGCATTTTTTTTGAATCAGGAAGAAAGAAATGCATGGGAATTCCATGGTATCGATGAATGATAAAAAATGATTCATTTGTAGCAAGGATATTCATGATGTGATATTGGAAATTGATTTTTGGAACACTGGTATTCACTTTATTTTCAAATCAATTCTTCCTTTGTCTCATTTTTTATCCATCTACAAAAAAATTAATGTTGTCATTATCGACTGAGACACCGTTGGAGAAATATCTTAGGAAATTTTAGCTTCAAATCATGGCTCATTAAAGGAACCGACACAACAAGATGTTTCATTTTCGTTGGTTGGATAGTGATATTCCCTTTCCAAAATAATTTCTTCGAAAATCACTCTTTCATGAGTTAACCTTTCTAATCCTTCTAGGAACTACAAAACAAATTTCACTTACCTATAATAAAACATGATCTCATGGAATATGAGAGGTGAAAAGTCTCGCTTCATTCATGAAATACGAAAAAATTGACAATTAGTCTATAAAAGAGAGATCCAAAGAAAAATAATTTTTTCACCTCCTAAAGATTGTTGGCCAACTAGACTTCCCAACAATGTTTTGTTGATAACTTCTTCATATGATGTCTGATTGAAGTGATTATAGAGATATAATAAATTATATTCATAGGTCTATGTACAATATAAATAGGTTTTTACAATTCCATGAAATGATATGCCAAACATGTTGAGAATAACTCGCATGACAAAGTTTTATTTATTTATTTCTAGCCTAGACCAACAATCATGGTTTTGGGTGTAGACTTTTTATTTGATGACAAATTGACATGATTTCAATTGTAGATGAAATTATATTCATTTAGGTGTCTCCAATAGAAACATGTTTTGAAAATAAAAAGAATTGATGGGTCAAATATGCCAACGAACAAACTAGGAAACAAAGTTTGAGCAATGCAGATTTAGGATAGGTAGTTAGTATTTTGGGAATAAGTTTCTCATACAATATCAAAATTAAGTGATTAAAATTTAATTATAAACTAGATTCATAAGAGAATATGTTATAACCCTATATTTCATAGTATCACTTGGTGATTGAAATTTCTTCCTATAGTCATATTTCATTGTAAATAATATTTTATTCTGCAAATGATTTACAAAAAAAGAAAAGAAAAAGAAAAGAAACAAGAAAAGAAAAGAAAAAAGAAAAAGATAAAAAAAGAAAAAAAGAAAAGAGGGTATAAAAAATAATAAAGACAAAATAAAAAAAAGAGAAAAATATAAAACCCCATCAAAAATAAATTTAGTTTGAATCATACTTTATAATCATGATCAAACTTGTTGAATTTATGTTGATAGGTTAGAGAATAAGTTTGATCAAACAGTTTAATCTTGGCCAAATTATATACGTTAGAGAATAAGTTTGGTCAAACAGTTTAATCTTGGCCAAATTAGCTAGGTTTGAGTAATAATTAATCCAACAGTTTAAGATGGATTAATATGTTAGATGACTAGGTTAGGAGATAGGCTAGTGATTTTGTTTTCAAGAAAAAATGGAAAGGGGATTGTCAAAACAACCTTTGTTGGAATAAATTTGGGTATTTTTACCTTAGGAAAACAAGACCATGGTGTAAAAGGGAAAAATTGAGCTTAGCGCTACCCAACACATATTTTTTATCCTAAATTTCTAACAGATAAGATCTTTTGTCGTGTAGTGGGTAATTCCCACACACGATGCCAGTGATGACATCCCATCACCTCACAGATAGATGGTTCTCAATGCATTTCAGACCCACTCTCGACCTTTCTTCCTTTAACAGTGGGTGGGGGGGTCCGAAAAGTGGTTTCCCCTACGCCGGTACCACCTAACATGGCGCTCTCACAGTGTTTCAGACCCCCCCCNCTTACTACCTACCCTCCTTCCGAAATCCCACCAAACCACTAACCAATACCTCTCACCTCACTCTGCCACCGTACCCCACTCCCACCTGCCATATGTCCCATCCTACATACCCGTTATCCAATCAAATCGCTCCCTGTGACTGTTAACCACCCCATCATCACCCCGTGCCATCACAGACACCCACATCATGTTGTAAAACCCATTTTCATCACATGTAATGCCATTTGTTGATGAAGACACTGTGGACACCGTGCCAAAATAAGTTGTCAAGCCAACCAACACAACTGCTCACCGTCAACATGCGCATTTTTCCTGGGTAATCTCAATTCCATCATTTCTCTACCTTAAAGCTCTATAAATTGTGCCCCCCAAGGCCAAATCTGATGATACGATCGAGAACCTGATAATTCCCCCTCTCGTCGACCTGGAACACATCCCTCTGGCAGATAAGGATTACAAGATCACAGAGCCAAGGTGAGAATTCGACTTCTTCGAATTGCACTCTTGGCTAAGAGAGATATTTTTGGACTAGAGCGATGTAATTGGACTCTACGAGTCCAATTTACCTATGTATAAGTTCCCTCAGACCCACCATTTCCCCGAATTCTCCCTCAAATTCCAAGCTTGTTATTCACCCAACCAAAGGGCCATTGTTTCCTCCTCTGGTGAAACCCTGTTCACAATTACCCCTGAATCCATTGACCACATGCTGCAAATCCCAAGAAGTGACTCTGCCATCCCATTTTCCATTGAATCCATGAATGACCTATACCAAAATCTCACATTTCCCCAAAGATCCCATATTTTCGAGATTTTTCTACTAGAAGATGCCCAATTGCCCAAGAAAAATCCCCCTTATTCATCCTCCATCTTCACTGTCAAGGCCAACCAAATCATTTCCATTCTTTGTTACATGTTAGGTTATTTCTCAGATGCATGGGTAGATGATCCTATCCTAGGTTTTTTTTTCCCATTTTTTCCACATAAGAAAGAGCCACGATTAAATTTAATTTCATCCAATTTTTGGCTGATAACATTCATGATTAGATTTTCAGGTTTCCAACATAAGGAATGTTCAGATATTCATCAGTCCTATTTTTTTAATTTTTTTTTTTTTTTTTTATCAGTCAGACAGGTTTCCATGTGCATTTCAGAAATTAAACTAGGAAGGAAACCCACAGTCAGTGACCTCATGGACCTCATTGGTGAGGAACAATTCAAGAGAGTACAGTTTCAAGGACTTCATAGACCAGTTTTATCACCTATTGTTTTGCATGTTGAACAATAGCACATATCCGAGGATCAATGAAGACATTTAGAGAATCCTGCACCTTTCTGATATAGAAAAGACAAGGGATTGGTATTTATACCAAAACCACACAGAAATAAGAGTGTATGGGTGTGAGATGCCACCTTACAGATTGCCAAAATACCTCCCTGTGAGGATTTTTGAACTAGAATACATTAGGAAGATGGTGAACTTAGATGACATCCACTTCGTTGCAACAAATAAGGAACACCAAATCATAATCAAGACACAAATTGGCCCTTTCATATGCAATAACATATCAATAGGAGAAGAGGAAGATAACCTCTTGAAACATATGCGGTTTAATCGGAGTTCCACTTGGTCTTATGACCCATTTGATGTCATCTCAGAGCTCAGAGTCAAACAAAGGAGCACTCCCTATGCTCACACAAAAAATCAAGAAGTGGAGAAGTATATGAACCAGACATAATGGTAAGAAGACACATTTCTAGAAACAAAGGAATAACCCACCCCTGTCTCTGCTTTACATACCAACACACCTCAAAAGAAAACAAAGAAGAGAACAAGAAATGAGGTTTCTCCTTCAGTCACAGAGGTATCAACCGAGGACTTCCAAGTTTATAGAAAGAGAGCCAAAACCAATCATGCACCAGACTTGCTCAAGGAAGGAGAAATGAAGTCCACCATAGTTATGGAGGGACCCCACTCTCCATCCTTCTTAGACAATCAGTTCATAATGTCTACATCATCATCTCAAAAACAAACAGACACTACTCTGTTAGATGAATCATCTCATGAGAAAACATAGTCAAATATTTTTGACAAGTACAAACATATCAAGTAAAGAAATGAGCTCCTCAACAACAACAACTATGCTCAGTTTTGGAAGCAGACCTCCACTGATCAACATATTCTGTTGTCAACATTTGACACAAAGAGATGAATAATCCAAATGGCATTCTTGCAAGCACAATTTCCTGATCCTAAAACAACTGCAAAATACAAGAAGACTGCATTTTAGTTTGATGTAAAGGATGTCCATCGAGTGGACCAAATGGACATGCATAGGCATACATGAGAGATGATATTCTCTACCTTGAAAAACACCTCAATGACTACTTCAAAGTTGCAGGTGTCCCTGGACAACATTCAGTCCCAATTGAAGCTGGAGAAAATATCTTCTTTGGCGAAAGACAACAAAATCAAATCATTAGAAGAATTGGTGCTAAAGATTGGGTATGACCCAACAAATGCCATTTAAACAAAGGAGTTATTGAAGAATAAGAATGTTGATATAACATATCTGAGAAAGAAGCTGAAGCTTCCATCCACATAATATTCACAAGACAAAGAAGTGGTTGAGACTGAAGGCCACAAAGAAGAAATGATGAAGCTTATCATGAAACATAATGCATAGATAAGAGAAATGGAAGAAAACATGGATAAAATGATAAATGAAAAGGAAAAAAATGTGCATATGGCCATGATCCCACTGGAGGAAGTCCCTCTAACATGAATTAGAACAACATAAGCATCTACATCAACAGAAATTCCATTAGCAATTCTAGTACAAGTTTCAGATGCATCTGACAAACTTGTAAAATCCATGGAAGACATGTCCATTCAAGGGGAAGAGATCAATAAGCTACAGGAATAGGTAAAGAATCTATAGGAGATGAAGTCAATGTTCCAAGCTAGTCACTAGGAAAAAATGCATAAGTCTCAAAGGCTTAGTGAACAACTACAACAACTACAAAAAGAGACTGTCATGGAAAAAACCTTAGCCCAAGCTAAGGAAAACAATTGGGTAGATATCAACAAGTCAATGTCATAAATCTAGCCATCCATACAAATTATCTTTGAACATCATGAATAATTACAGAAGGCTAGGGAAGAAATTGAGATCATCAAAGAAGAATTAGGAGAAAGACTCACAGAGGCCACTGAACTCATCTGATTTCTAAACTCCAAAAACAAGGAGTTAGAAGAACTAGAAATTGAAGACAGAATAGAGACCATCCTTGAGATGAAGAAGGTCCTGACCAATGAATGATTAATGTTGCAGCTAGAAGAAAAGGCCCAAGTGATGGACATAAGTGTGCATATATTTTTCAGTAAGTTTGAAGTGCTACATAAGAAAGGTCTTCCTGGATTATTAGCACTCAATGACAAGTTGATCACTTTGACAGATTACAAAAAAAAAAATCATTGCAGTGGAAAAGAACAATTCAAAGTTTGTAGGGATATATGGAAGCATTAGTGGTAAATATTTCCTGGAGACACTACAATTGGACCTAAGTATTCAGCATGAGATTAAACATATCTTCATCACTAAGCGTACTTCTGCCAAGTATATTGAAATGGATGAGATATACAAGAAGTTACTCAAGATTTCCATCCCAGGTAAAAAGAGATGGGAAGACCTATGCATACTACTTGAGTAGAGACAATTTTGGTGTTCTAGTCAGCATGGAGCATCCAACCAAAGTCAAAGAGATGAGTCACCAACTACTTCCACCAAATCATCACAAAGGATCCGAGAAGATCAACAAATCCCTATATTTTGTAACTTAGAGATCTAGTTAGTTATATATTCCTCCATAATATCCTAGTAATTTATGACAGGATCTGATGTAAATAGTTTTATAAATACTTCTCTCTTCAAAGTATTGAGGGTTGATTTTTTCACCCAAGAGATATTGAGTAATTTTTCAAAGGATCCACCAGTAATAAAAAAGTCTTATTCACAAGATTCTTGTGTCAGATTGTTGGTGATGTCTTTCTCTCTTTGTCAAATGTTTTCTTATGATCTGTAATCATTTCAAGTATTTCCAATTCTAATCATTAAAAGAAAGTCAGAAGAACAAAATATATTTCATATACTCTGTCTCTGGTTTTTTAAAGATCTATATGTTTTCATCTGAAATCGAGTGAAGGAATTATTAACTGCTCCTCTTCTTAGTGGAATTTCCCCTCTCGTTCTCTCTTATTCATCCCATTTAATCTGAATAGATCCAACAATTTTACTACCCTGCCCTACGAATAAAACCTTATAAAAATCTGAATATGATCCTCATATTTAAGTACAGACCCCGTAGCCCAATGGAAAATTAAGCATTCTTTCAACCAATTATTTCAAAAATAAAAATAAAAATTCAAACTGTCATAACTAGCCTAACATTTAAAACTCAAACAAATCTAAATCTGATAGAGAGATCCCTCTATGAAGCTGGCAGGGCTAGATCCTAGCTTCCAAAGTGGTTTGATAGTTACCTCTGTCAATTTCTTCTACAACCTCTAGAAATTACAGAGTGATAACATAATGGTGACCATACTGGGGAACTAAACAAATTTTACAACTTTATGAATTGTCTTCCCTAAGTAAGAAAACTTTATTTCTAAACAATCAAAGATATACATTTCAAGAGATAAATGTTCAGAGGTTGTAAAAAATTGTAAATAATTAATTAGGTTTTTAAGGTTTAAGTTCTGGCTCCAAAAATAATTCATACCAGATCTCACCCTGATCCAAAAATTGTAAAAGTAGTACATAATCCTGAAAATTTGATTAGAAAAATAAGCTCAACATAAATTCAAGGGAGTAGTAGTTCTCCCCCTAGGGCCACCTCTCTTCCAGAGAAGTTTGTCACAATCCAAGACATCCAGTTTGATCTACCTTTTGAGCATATCCTTTTCAGAACCAAATCCGATAGCTTTGTGGATGAAACAATATTAGATCAAGCTATCCTCCAACGTAGTACCCCTGAAAGAAACTCTTCTGGACCAGACCTTGATCAACAAATCCTACAAAACTTTGAAAAGTTACAAGATCTATCATCATACTTTGAACAAGCTTTTCACAAATCCTACATCCAACAGTCTGTTGAAATTTTTACCTTGAACATCTCTGCATATTCTATCAATCCTAAATTAGCTCATCCTATATCTCCCAACCCTACTTCTTCCACATCTTCCACCACTTCTCCAACAATTTTACAGGTTACCATCCAACCTACCACATGAGTTCCTACTATCCATCCTCCTCCACCAATCATGGCAGCAAGATATGCTCCCCTTGTTTTGGCTGCTCCCTTATATAATATGCCCCAGGATTATCAAACTAGGATTCCTTAGTTTGATGGTACTGGAAGTATGACTGCACAACAACATGTTGACAAGATGAATGACTTCTTTGACCTGCAAGAAGTAGATGAGGAAGATGTCAAAATGAGGTTTTTTTCCTAAATCTTAACAGGTGAATTTAGGAAATGGTTCAAAGCCTTACTAGCTACTAGCCTTAATGACATTACTGCCTTTCAAAAATATTTTCTCAATAGATGGGAAGTAAAGAAAAATCCAATTCAAATATTATCTAAAAATGAAAGTATTAAAAGAAACCAAGGGGAAAATGTACAATATTATTGCACTTGATTTACCAATCTTTATAATGCAATTCCAACAAACATTTAACCTCCTCAAGGCCTAGCTTTGATCAAATTACCTAATGGTTTTGATGCTGACATGTCTTATCAATTGAGAGAGAGAAACCCTGCAACTTTAGAAGAAATGCAAATATGTGCTGTGAGTGTAGAGGAAAATCTGTTGGCTAAGAGAGCTAGATAGAGAACCAAGAGGAGAGTAACTATCAAGGAATATCCATCCACCTCTTCTGCTGATGCTAAAACAGACTCCTTAGTAAGAACGATGGAAATAATGATGGAAATACTAGACATTACTGATAGGAATCCACCTAGAGAAAATCAACTTGGTCCCCAAATCAGAAATCCCAATTTCAAGAGAAATCCACCCCAAATCAGACAAAGAGAGCCTAGAGAACAAAGAGAACAAAGAGGCCCAGATCAACAAATTAGACCTCCTTTCCAAGAAAATTATGCTGATGAAGGGGAATAAAAAACTGAGGGACTTGATGACGTTCACATTAATATTATGGGAATAAATGATAATGATTCTATTTTTCTTACCCAAGAAGAACATGATCTTTTCCTTCTTTCACAAACTGAAGTTGATGAGGAAGAATCAGAACAACAAGATTTTGAAAATGAAATCATGGAAGTTCATAGACAATATAACTTGAGAAGTAATAAGTCCAATGATAATCCAACCAATAAATCTTCTGACTTTAAAAAGACAACATATACACCTTCCAATAAAGTTCCTGATAGCCCTCCAAAGAAAAACTCAGAGGTCCCAACCAAAATAATATCTGACTCTGTATAAAAAAAAACTCAAACTGATGTTCCCTCCACCAGTCAGCGCATAGATACTTCACAGAATAATGTTGTTGAGAAATCAGATCTCCCTAATCAAAATAAAACTCCAACCTCATTCATCCTGGAAAGTGAATTGGAAAAACTCAAGATACCCATTCCTCTAATAGAGTTAATGAATAAGAATGCTTACATCTCACAAGTGATAAAATATTTGAACATAGATCCAGGAATGGGTACACATACAATAAACATTGCTGATGATCAACCAAAGTTATTATTTGGGCCTGAAGTTGATGGAAAATATGAAAGTGGTGTTGTACCTCTGTTTTATGTTAGTTTAAATATTCATGAAAAAACTTTGCACAATTCCTTGCTAGTCTCTGGTGCTTCTCACAACCTTATGCCTAAGGCTGTTATGGAGAAATTAAGACTTGATATCACTAGACCTTACAAGGATTTATATTATTTTGATTCAAGTAAATTTAAATGTATAGATCTTATCAAAGATTTGTGTGTTATTTTAGCTCAAATCCCAACCAAGAGCATGGTAATGGACATAGTTGTTGCAGACATACCTCCTAAGTATGGTATGTTATTGTCTCCCTCATGGGGAGCCAAGTTACAAGGTACCCTACAACTGGACATGTCTTATGCCACCATCTCATTATTTGATCAGCAGAGGAGATTATACAGGGAGACACTGATGAAATACATGGTCAATAGTCAGGATAAACCACATAATTATCCCTTATATTCTGTTCATTCGTACCTTGAATATTTTATTTTATACAATGATGGAGACATGGAAAGACAAATTGCAAACTTGGAGGATGATCTTTATAACTTGGAGGAAAACAAAACAACCCCTGAAAAAGAAAAAAGAATGATGATACAATCTGATGAACCAAAAGAACTTCTATGGAGTTTAGAATTTGATGGTGCAGTTAGTGAGGAAGGATTAGGAGCTGGAGTGTGGGTTTCAAATTCAAAAACAAGATATAAAGAAATCCATTCCTACAAGTTGAATTTTCAGTGTACCAGTAATATATCTAAGTATGAAGCCTTAATGATAGGTTTTTAATTGTTAAAAAGGCTTGGTGCTAAGAGAATTTCAATAAGGGGTGATTATGAAATCACAATAAAAAAAAATCAAAGGTGAATACTCTGCTAAACAACCAAAACTGAGAGCCTACAAAAATGATATTTTAGATTTCTTCCAGTGCTTTACTGAATATGATTTGTAGGCCATTCCCAGAGATCAAAACATTCTTGCTGATGGTCCGGATACCTCATCAACCACTTGTAATATACCATTTCATCCAAATCACCAGTATATAGTTGAGGTGAAATGCAGACTTGTTGTCCCAGACAACATCAAGTATTGATTTTTTTTTTGAAATGATGAAAAAATTGAAAATTTTCTGCAATCAAAAAATGAGTTTGAATGTGCCAATATAGAAGTTGATAGTGTTGATGGAAAAGAAAGTGTAAATAAGATAGGTTTAGAAGAAATGAATAAAAAAAAGAAAATTTGTATTTTTTGCAATTAAAGGATAATATTTTGCCTAGAGGATTAGTCCCATTGGAAGAATTGTTTGATTTTGATGATGTAGCTAAAAAACCAAAAATTGAACCTACTGGAAAAGAAGGTGAAGACTGTAACATAGAAACTGAAAAAGAATCAAAGATGATTAAACTATCAAAATATTTACCTCCTATTCAAAAACAAAAATACATAGAATTGTTTAAAGAGTTTATAGATGTTTTTGTATGAAGCTATGAAGATCTAAAATCTTATGATACTAGCATTATACAACACAAAATTCCCATAAAAGAAGATCAAAATCCTTTCAAACAAAAACTTAGGAGAATTAACCTAAAGTTGATGCCTCTGATTGAAAAGGAAATAAAAAATATGTATGATGCTAAAATCATTGTCCCATTAATATTTTCTAAATGGGTGTCCAATTTAGTTCCAACCAGAAATACGAGTGGAGAAATCAGATTGTGTATTAATTTCAGAAACCTTAATAAGATCTCCCTCAAAGACAACTATCCCTTTCCCAAAATGGACCATATTTTGCAGAAGGTAGTTGGATCTAGTAAAATTTCTCTGTTAGATGGTTTTTCTGGTTACAACCAAGTGTTAGTGCTAAAATCATTGTCCCATTAATATTTTCTAAATGGGTGTTCAATTTAATTCCAACCAGAAATAAGAGTGGAGAAATCAGATTGTGTATTGATTTCAGAAACCTTAATAAGATATCCCTCAGAGACAACTATCCCTTTCCCAAAATGGACCATATTTTGCAAAAGGTAGTTGGATCCAGTAAAATTTCTCTGTTAGATGGTTTTTCTGGTTACAACCAAGTGTTAGTCCACCCTAATGATCAAGAGAAAACAACATTTACTACACCTTGGGGCACTTTCATGTATGCAAAAATTCCTTTTGGTTTAATGAATGCTGAGGCCACATTTCAAAGAGAAATGGATATTTCTTTTGTGGATGAATTTGGAAGATTCACCGTTATATACCTAGATAACATAACTATTTTTTCAAAAACAGATGAAGAACACTTACTCCACCTTAGAAGAGTTTTTGAAAAATACAGGAGATTTTGAATTTCACTTAATCCAAAGAAAACATTGTTTGGTCTAGAGGAAGGTAAACTGTTAGGACACATCATATCCAAGGATGGAATCAAAATAGATCCTAGCAGAATTGAAGCCATTCAAAAAATAGATCATCCCATAAACATAAAATAATTACAGTCTTTCATAGGAAAAATCAACTTTCTAAGAAGATTTATACCTAACTTGGAAGAACTAAAAAATATAACAAATATGTTGAAAAAATACACAAAAATACAATGGACCATAGAAGCAAAACATTCCTTTGATCAGGTGAAACAATCCTTGACACAAGCCCATGTGCTTATCAACCTTGATTATACAAAATATTTCCTCCTCTTCTCTTTTGCCTTTGAGCATACCATTGCAACAGTTCTTTTGCAGAAGAACAATGAAGGCCATGAACAACATATTGCTTTCTTTAGTAAATCCTTGAGAGATGCTGCATTGAATTATAACATCATGGAAACGAAAGATTTTTCTTTGGTGAAATCAATCAAAGATTTCAGAGTATATATTCTCCAATCACACTTTATTGCTTATGTCCCAAATTCTGTGGTGAAATATATTCTGACCCAAGACAATGATGATGGAAAAAGGGGTAAATGGATTGCTTTTATACTTGAATATGACATAGAGATAAAACCAACCAATCTTATCAAGGGTCAAGGATTAGCTAAATTGATGGCTGAGTCCAATTTTCATGCTTTGGATATTAGTTTTCTAGTTGAAGTGGATGAACAAGAAGAGTAGGCGACTCCCCAAGTTAAAGAGGTTTTCTCAACCTCTCCATGGTATGTAGACCTTATTTTTGTTTTACATCATCTACAAGCTCCTCTTGGTTTAACTAAAACTAAAGCTATATTTTTGAAACTCAAATCTATGAAGTATTGTATTTTAAATGGCAACTTGTATTGGAAAGATCCTGGAGGGATTCTACTAAATTGTTTGTTGAAATATGAGGCTGATAAATCTTTGCAGGAATTTCATGAAGGAGAGTGTGGTGGAAATTTGAACTGGAAGACCACTGCCAATAAAATTCTAAGAGCTGGTTTCTACTTGTTGGACACACCTACCACACTTAGAGGGGGGGTGAATGAGTGTGGTGCTCTTTTCCCCAAAACTTCCCTCTTGCACAAAAACTCATCAATTAGCATTCAACATTTATTCATTACCCATTGTTGTCATTTATAACCAGTTAGATGTAGGGACATATCATCAACATATATCAGCAATATATCATCAACAAGTCATCATCACAATGGACACAAATAACACAAGATGTATGCACAATTTTATTTTTATTACGAACTACAATCCTTGGGTTTATCAGTGAAAACTGAATAGAGTACAACTCTACAAGAGCACCAGCTCTATATGCAAGACTCAGCTTACACCCTCAACACCAACTGATATGAGGCAACAATCCTCAACAGATATCAATCTGTCAACAAGTACGCGACCTGTCAGTAGTGCAGCCCACGTGTGCACATGCCTTGGCTCACTACAGCCCGCGTGTGAACGAAACCAATGTATAATGCAACAAACATATGCTTCTGAGCAACATGCCCAGATCCTATGCAAGCTGCAATCACTTTCTCTTCTGTCTTCAACTGTCCAAACTGACCCACAACTAGTCACAACACATCCAAGCTCTCCAATAGCTTGCTCATGCTCCACATCAAATCAATATGAATGCTATCTCAATCATGTATAAATAACTAGTATACCATAGCAATCATGTCACTACTGAATCACAAGAGTGCTGCTCACTCC
>ML777691.1:572141-583206 GCA_009831015.1 Picea engelmannii | reverse complement strand
CATTATATCTCCTTTCATGAGATCTACATTCAAAAGATTTGTGACCATATCCATTACATGAATAACAATACCCATGAAAAACACTTTCATACCTTTGCTTTGGTGTCTCAAGAATGGCTTCTTGATTTCTTCCTTGCTTTGTTATTTTGAAATTTTCTTTGCCTTGTGTATATGGTTGTTTTGCAACATTGTCTTCCTTATTTGATGGACTTACCTCATGCTTCTTTGAGGTGCTTGCTTCAACATGTGTATCTTCTCCTTTGTATCCAAGACCTGATTTATCACATGATTGTCTTTGACTTTCCAAGATCTCATCCAAGATTCGTGAGTTATTCAAGAATTTGTTTGGCTTCTCTACCTTCTTTCTAAGGTGAAAAATTTCAGCTTCTAATTTGCAACATGAATATTCCTTTTCATTTATTTGAATTTTCAATAATTCCTCTATTCTTTTGGCTTCTTCAATTTGGGTCTTAAGATGGACAATAGTTTCAAAACTTTTACTAATATCTTCTTCTACATTCATATCTTCTTTTCCATCTTTTAGTCTTGTGATCTCTTCTTCCTTTTCTTCTAATTTAGTCTTATTGCTTTCTTCTTGTTCTATTTCCTTTAACTTCAAGATGTGCCTTTGACTTCTCCTAAGAAACTTCTTAGTGTTATCCGAAATATAGTTACAGTGTGTATAAAAATGATCACTCCTATACATGTATAAACCCTCTTCAATTTTCTTTTGAAGTTTTGATAGATTTCCTTCTATTCTTTTCATGGGATAAATACCATCAAACTTCACACAAACTATATCTACATCTTCTTCTTCACTTGTAGAGAAAAATTCATTATCATCATCATTGCATTCAAGGGCTTTAGAGTGTTCTTTACCTTTATTTGAAATATCCTCATGATCTTCCTTTTTGCCAATATCAACACATACTTCTTTGCCTTCATTTGAAATGTCTTCAAGATCTTCCTTTGATTCTTTATCTTCACTTGAAATGTTTTCAAGATCTTCCATTGTGCTAATATCACTTGATTCTTTATCTTCACTTGAAATATTTTCAAAATCACATTTTGAAATAATGCATTCAATAGTTTTTGATGATTCTTTACCTTTGATGATCTTGATGGAGTGGTCTTCAATTTCTTCTTTCTCTTCCTTACTTTGATATGTCTCTTCTAGATTTAGCCATAGTTCCTTGGCAAAAGTGCATTGTCCCATGCTCTCTTTGATAGGGCTTGAGAGTCCACTAAGAATTGTCTTGAGATCCAATGCATCATTCTTCTTTCCTTCCCTTTGAGCTGCCAACTTTGACTTGTTCTTCAATGGAACATATCCACCGATGGTTGCCTTCCAAATAGCTTCTCGCATTGTCTTCAAATACACTCTCATCTCTATTCTCCAAGTAGAATAATTTTTCTCATCAAGGATTGGAACTTCATCATCCATTTGTGTGTCTATGGATCTCCTTCAATCTTGTTAAGGCTGTAGTGAAGGCCTGCTTTGATTCCAATTGTTGGACACACCTACCACACTTAGAGGGGGGGTGAATGAGTGTGGTGCTCTTTTTCCAAAAACTTCCCTCTTGCACAAAAACTCATCAATCAGCATTCAACATTTATTCATTAACCATTGCTGTCATTTATAACCAGTTAGATGTAGGCACATATCAGCAATATATCATCAACAAGTCATCATCACAATGGACACAAATAACACAAGATGTATGTACAATTTTCTTTTTATTACGGACTACAATCCTTGGGTTTATCAGCGACAACTGAATAGAGTACAACTCTACAAGAGCACACGCTCTATATGCAAGACTCAGCTTACACCCTCAGCACCAACTGAGATGAGGAAACAATCCTCAACATATATCAATCTGTCAATAGGTACGCGACCTGTCAGTAGTGCAGCCCGCGTGTGCACGTGCCTTGGCTCACTACAACCAATGTGTGAATGAAACCAATGTATAATGCAACAAACATATGCTTCTGAGAAACATGCCCAGATCCTCTGCAACCTGCAATCACTTTCTCTTCTGTCTTCAACTGTCCAAACTGACCCACAACCAGTCACAACACATCCAAGCTCTCTAATAGCTTGATCGTGCTCCACATCAAGTCAATATGAATGCTATCTCAATCATGTATAAATAACTAGTATACCATAGCAATCATGTCACTACTGAATCACAAGAGTGCTGCTCACTCCATCAACCAAATCAACCAAACCGAACCACATCATAGAAGCCATACCAAGAATGCCCTAAGCATTCACAACATATCAAGCAATAGTATCTATCAAGACAATAATGTAACCATACCAGTGTCTGAGTGATAGATCTGAGGCCATAGAATGCAGATCTGGAACCTGCTTCATCATCCAAGAGCTTGGCACCARCTCAAACACAAATCTCCATGATTTTATTGAGTCCACKCTCCCTATACAYRGTCAKCCCRTGTGTACACTCACCCTATACACAGCCARCCCACGTGTGTAYGCACCCTATACACAKACAACCCGYGTGTACATCAKAAAATAGGGTTTTCTGTGAYTCCGAGACTTTTGCCGTCAAGATCTCCGACATTGCYGAAACTTTGATGYGTCTATGAGATCCTCCTCTMACTCTCTTCCTYAGAATAGATCTTCAATCATGCTCAAGAGTTCCACACCAATAAGATTCTCTCATAAGAAGATCTCCATCAATACTCCAAAAGATATTACCAAGAAGCTCTCCATTGATCCACAAAGGATTCTCACTCAAATGTACATTTTACAAGAGATCCTAACTTCTTATTTATACTTTCATATTCTAGGTCACTTAACCCATTTTTAGGTTACTTAACCCATTTCTAGGTCACTTAATCTATTTTCCTTATTTTAGGGTTACCCACTTTCCATGAATAGAAAATTCTCCAATACTTTATCATTTGAATATTCCTTCTTGATTTTGCCACTTCATTTAAATAATATTTCTTGATTTTGTCACTTTAATTTATCATTTAAATAATGATTTCTTCTTTTCAAGCACTTTTACTTCTTTGAACTTGGGGGCTTCAAGCCTTCATATGGGGGTCCTCCAACTTCATAAGGCCATAACTCTCAAACCGTGAGGAGTTATGTGACATTCCACATACCACCAGAAATGGCATGACAAGCACTATCCATCTAGGATAGTTTCACCAACAACTTCATTGATCTTCATCTCATTATTCCACATGCAAGCTTGGGTCCTCCAACCATTCTTTTAGGATAACTCATTCCATAAAGCGTCTTCCTGTGAGGGCTTTCACCATAAGGGGACCACTTTGGATTTCATCTATTTGTGCACCTTATCAACCATGATAAGACAATAATGATTCATCTTTGCATCGATTGTTTTCCACTTGGACATATAACATTCTCATCAAGGGCATCATATCAATCAATTACTTGACATCAATCAATGACATCAATCAAACCAAACCATTTACATCAATGACATATGATCCAACAATCTCCCAAGTAATCAAACCATTGGTATCAATGACAACATGATCCAACACTACTAGCCAACTTTATTTGCAGATTTCCACAAGAAAGTGACCTCCTATCATAAATGTCAAATCTTTGAAGGAAAAAGGAAACTTTTGCCTTTACCCTTGAAACCAATTTCAGTTGAATCTCCATTTCAACAATGGGGTTTGAATTTCATGGGAGAAATCCATCCACCATCATCAGGCCAACAGAATTGGATTCTCACAACCACTGATTATTTGACCAAGTGAATTGAAGCTGTACCCACCAGGTAAGCCACTGATGCTGTGATCATTAATTTTTTTGAAACTAACATTCTTTCTAGATTTGGATATCCCAGAAAAATTATCACTGAAAATGCAACAACATTCAAATCAAAGAAGATGATAGAGTTCTGCAACAAATATTAGATCACCTTAGGAAACTCTATTGCCTATTACCCTAAGGGGAATGGATTAGTAGAGTCTTCAAACAAGAGTCTGGTCAACATCATCAAGAATTTACTGCAGGACAACAAAAAACTCATGGCACAATATGTTGGTAAATGCACTATGGGAAGACAAACTTACTAAAAATATGATAATTGTTATGTCCCCATACTAGTTTTTCTATGGAATGGATGTTGTCTTGCCTACTTCTTTAGGTGTCCCTGTCATGAAATTATTGCAGGAAGTACAAGTAGAACCAAATAACATCCAGAGGGGAATTAATTAGACTATACAACTGCAACAGTCCAGAGAAGAGGTCTACAACCAAAATCAAGTGATTTAGGAAAATATCAAGAAGATCTATGATAGAAGGACCAAGGCTGATGACTTCCAACTAAGAGACAAAGTACTGAAATGGGACTCAAGGAATTAAGAAAAGGGAAAGCATGGAAAATTTGAAAATCTATGGAAAGGCCCATTCACAATACATGCCTACAAAGGAAGTGATGCATTTGTTTTTATCAAGGATATAGATGGAGCAGACCTGCCAGGAGGTCCTGTCAATCGCAGAATGCTCAAGAACTATGTTTCACAGGAATGAAATTTTTTCTCACTCTGTTCATTGTAAATACCATTTTACTTTTTCTGTCATGAGTGGGTGAATTTTATCAGTGGTTGAAGCCCGAAGAGAAGGCCCTAAGCCCCTAATCAGTGTCACCATATTTGCGTTTACAGTAAAACGAATCAGAAAGCATAAAGTACTGGAGAAGAGGATTCAAGGCAACATGTAGCTGGTTCTTGACACCTCACAAGGAGAGCACCATCTCCAAGTGGAGCCACTGTTATAACCCTATATTTCATAGTATGACCTGGTGATTGAAATTTCTTCCTCTAGTCATATTTGATTGTAAATAATATTTTATTCTGCAAATGATTTACAAAAAAAGAAAAGAAAAAGGAAAAGAAAAAGGAAAAGAAAAAGAAAAGAAAAGAAAAGAAAAACAAAAACAAAAAGAAAAGAAAAAGGAAAAGATAAAAATAGAAAAAAGGAAAAGAGGGTATAAAAAATAATAAAGACAAAAAAAAAAAAAAGAGAAAAATATAAAACCCCATCAAAAATAAATTTAGTTTGAATCATACTCTATAATCATGATCAAACTTGTTGAATTTATGTTGATAGGTTAGAGAATAAGTTTGGTCAAACAGTTTAATCTTGGCCAAATTAGATAGGTTAGAGAACAAGTTTGGTCAAACTGTTTAATCTTGGCCAAATTAGCTAGTTTAGAGTAATAATTAATCCAACAGTTTAAGCTGGATTAATATGTTAGATGACTAGGTTAAGAGATAGGTTAGTCATTTTGTTTTCAATAAAAAATGGAAAGGAGATTGTCAAAACACCCTTTGTTGGAATAAATTTGGGTATTTTTACCTTAGTAAAATAAGACCATGGTGTAAAAGGGAAGAAATGAGCTTAGCGCTACCCAACACATATTTTTTATCATAAGTTTCTAACGGATGAGACCTTTTGTCATGTAGTGGGTAATTCTCGCACACATTGTTAGCGACGACATCCCATCACCTCACAGATCGACTGTTCTTAGTGCATTTTAGACCCCCCCGACATTTCTTCCTTTAACAGTGGGGGGGGGGGTCTGAAAAGTGATTTCCCCCATGCGGATCCCATCTAACGTGGCACTCTCACAACATTTCAGACAACCCCTCTAAAATCCACTTACCACCTACCCCCCCCCTTGGAAATCCCACCTACCCCCCCCTCGGAAATCCATGGCATATATTCATCACTAAGCCTACTTTTTCCAAGTATACTGAAATGGATGAGATATACAAGAAGTTACTCAATATTTCCATCCCAGGTAAAAAGAGATGGGAATACCTATGCACACTACTTGAGTAGAGACAATTTTGGTGTTCTAGTTAGCATGGAGCAGCCAACCAAAGTCAAAGAGATGATTCACCAACTACTTCCACCAAGTCAACACAAAGGATCTGAGAAAATCAACAAATCCCTATATTTGTCTTAGAAATATAGTTAGTTAGATATTCCTCCATAATATCCTAGTAATTTATGATAGGATCTGATGTAAATATTTTTATAAATACTTCTCTCTTCGAAGTATGGAGGGTTGATTTTTTCACCCAGGAGATATTGTGT
Organism: Picea engelmannii; assembly: GCA_009831015.1. Taxonomy (NCBI): domain Eukaryota; kingdom Viridiplantae; phylum Streptophyta; class Pinopsida; order Pinales; family Pinaceae; genus Picea; species Picea engelmannii. The sequence continues at coordinate 577,088 of ML777691.1, read as the reverse complement.
AATTTTTCAAAGGATCGACCAGTAATAAAAAAGGCTTATTCACAAGATTCTTGTGTCAGATTGTTGGTGATGTCTTTATCTCTTTGTCAAATGTTTTCTTATGCTCTGTAATCATTTCATGTATTTCCAATTCTAATCATTAAAATAAAGTCAAAAGAACAAAATATATTTCATATACTCTGTCTCTGTTTTTTTAATGATCTGTATGTTTTCATTTGAAATTGAGTGAAGGAATTATTAATTGCTCCTCTTCTTAGTGGAATTTCCCCTCTTGTTCTCTCTTATTCATCCCATTTAATCTCTTATTCAGACCCCCCCAACATTTCTTCCTTTAACAATGGGGGGGTGGGGGGGGTGGGTGTCTGAAAAGTGCTTTCCCCCACGCCGATCCCATCTAACGTGGCACTCTCACAACATTTTAGACACCCCCTCTGAAATCCGCTTACCACCTACCCCCCCCCTTGGAAATCCCACCTACCCCCCCCTCGGAAATCCATGGCATATATTCATCACTAAGCCTACTTTTGCCAAGTATACTGAAATGGATGAGATATACAAGAAGTTACTCAAGATTTCCATCCCAGGTACAAAGAGATGGGAATACCTATGCGCACTACTTGAGTAGAGACAATTTTGGTGTTCTAGTCAACATGGAGCAGCCAACCAAAGTCAAAGAGATGATTCACCAACTACTTCCACCAAGTCAACACAAAGGATCCGAGAAAATCAACAAATCCCTATATTTGTCTTAGAAATATAGTTATTTAGATATTCCTCCATAATATCCTAGTAATTTATGATAGGATCTGATGTAAATATTTTTATAAATACTTCTCTCTTCGAAGTATGGAGGGTTGATTTTTTCACCCAGGAGATATTGTGTAATTTTTCAAAGGATCGACCAGTAATAAAAAAAGGCTTATTCACAAGATTCTTGTGTCAAATTGTTGGTGATGTCTTTATCTCTTTGTCAAATGTTTTCTTATGCTCTGTAATCATTTCATGTATTTCCAATTCTAATCATTAAAAGAAAGTCAAAAGAACAAAATATATTTCATATACTCTGTCTCTGGTTTTTTAATGATCTGTATGTTTTTATTTGAAATTGAGTGAAGGAATTATTAACTGCTCCTTTGCTTAGTGGAATTTCCCCTCTTGTTCTCTCTTATTCATCCCATTTAATCTGAATAGATCCAACAATTTTACTACCCTTCCTTGTGAAGAAAACCTTATAAAAATATGAATTTGATCCTCATCTTTAAGTATAGACCCCATATCCCAATGGAAAATTAAGAATTCTTTTAGCTAATTATTTCAAACAAACAAACAAAATTCGAACTGTCATAACTAGCCTAACATTTAAAACTCAAAAAAATCTAAATCTGATAGAGAGATCCCTCTCTGAAGCTGGCAGGGCTAGATCCCATCATCCAAAGTGGTTTGGTAGTTACCTCTGTCAATTTCTTCTACAAAATCTGGAAATTACAGAGTGATAACAAAATATACCCTAGAAACAAGTTTGAAAAATTCACCCCTTAGGTCTCCCAAAAACTGATTGTCCCAACTCCATTCCCGAATTTCCTATTTGACATCTAGTAAGTGTTTTGACCATACACATTTTTTTGATATCCAAATTGAAAAATTCAAATTAGATTAGAAACTGTATTTCAAGGGATATTTTATATAGAAACATGTTTTAAAAATATGTCCATATGGTCTCTCAAAACAATATTGTCCCAACTATGGTCTTAGTAATTTTAATAAGCCAACATGCTACAAGAATTAGATCAACAAGATATGTCTCCAAATTATGATCTGGATGTGTGTGAATTTTCATAAGCAAATGATTTTCAATATTATGTATCCAAATACAAAACAATTCAAGTATTTAGTACCTAGATTAAGCGAGATGACCTTGACACGACCTGGAGAAAAATGAAAAGACAATACCTAAATAAAGAATATGATAGCAATGAGATCCTCATATAACCATGATGGGATTCCACAAAGTACCTCATTACTTAAAATATGAGATTATTTAAGGTGTCAAATATGTTTTTGAACCATCAGAATGCAAAATCCAACTATGTTTTTGGAAAATTTGTAAAAAATTGTTGTAGAAAATCAAGATTTGGCTTAATCAAATGATGATTCTCCTATCGTTCACTTGTAAGACTGTGATTTGGGAAATATAACCGTTGGGAACCAATCGTACCTTTGGGACAAACACTGGTATTAAAAACATTGACTGGGAATCTATTGTACTCCAGGGCCAAACATGAAGCTAATTGTAAAGATTGAACAACTGGTCATCCTATGGACACATTTCCATCTACTGAGACACCTAGGTACCCAACCAAAGTGCTTGTCAATTCTCTAGGAGAATTTTCTTGATATGGGATGTATCAATGTTAATCTTACATTCTTTATAGTATAACAATCATTCACCAAGAAACAATTAGAGAAGATGAAACATGTAACCACACTTTACCAAGCAGACTCAAGAATCATTATATACTACTTCCAACCATTAATTCCTTAAATATTGATTCATTTATTTGGCGCACAATTTTCCAAAAACAAAGATAGTAGGTGTGTTGTATAAAAGAACCATGGGTTAGTGGATGGAAAAGGAAAGAGGGAGGGGGGAGGATAGGGGGAAGATGAGACATAATAATTTCATAAGAGTGGCAGAAGGAGAGAATGATATATGAAAAAAAAACATCTCATTCAATATTCTCATTTTCATGTCCAACAACAAAATTGTGATTTGCAAAAATACCAAATTAATGATGCATCATCTACCTTGATAATCAACTCAAACTTGAAGGCTTTTTCATCCCCTTGGATCCTTATCTAGTGGAATATTCATTTACCAATTCTTTTCTTTCCTCCTACCAAACTATTGGATCATGTTGTCATTGATGCCAATGGTTTGATTGATTGATGTCAAGTGATTGATTGATGTCAAAAGATTGATTGATTGATGATTGATATAATATAATATGTATTTTCCTTGATGAGAATGCATAGATGAAGATGGATCAATGAGTTTTCATTGATATGATGAAGATAGATCAATGGGTTGTCATTGATAGATGTTGAACATGGATCGATGTGGTTTCATTGGTATATGATGCATTGTTGAAAAAATGTATAGATGACTCATTATTGCCTTATCATTATTTATAAGTTTCACAAATGGATGAACTCCAAAGTGGTCCCCTTATGGTGAAATCCTTCATGGGACGACGCTTTGTGGATTGAGTTATCCTAGAAGAATGGTTGGAGGACCCATGCTTGTATGTGGAATAATGAGAAGAAGATCAATGAAGTTGTTAGTGAAACTATCCTATATGGATATTACTTGTCATGCCATTTTCAGTGCTATGTGGAATGCCACATAACTCCTCACGGTTTGAGAGTTATGGCCTTAGGAAGTTGGAGGACCCTCACATGTTGGCTTGAAGCCCCAAAAGGTCAAAGAAGTCAAAGTTCTTGAAAAGAAGAAATCATTATTTAAATGATAAAGTAAAGTGACAAAGTCAAGGTGGATTATTTAAATAATAAAGAGAAGTGACAAAATCAAGAAATGATAAAGTAAGGTGACAAAATCAAGAAGGAATATTTAAATGATAAAGTATTGGAGAACTTTCTATTTTTGGAAAGTGGTTAACCCTAAAAATAAGGAAAATAGGTTAAGTGACCTAGAAATGGGTTAAGTGACCTAGAGGATGAAAGTATAAATAAAATAGCAATGGTCTCTTGCAAAACATCCCTTTTTGTGAATCAATGGAGAGATTATTCTGAGAATATCTTTTGGAGTATTGATGGAGAGCTTCTTGGGAGAGAATCTTTGGTGAAGATCTCTTGAGCATGATTGAAGATTTATTTTGAGAAAGAGAGTGTGAGGAGGATCTCATGGACACATAATTTTTTTGGCAATATCAGATATCTTGACGACAAAAGTCTTGGAGCTTCATAAACCCTAGTTTATGAGGTGTACACGGGTTGTAATGGGCTAAGGCACGTACATACGTGGGATGTATGAGGACATGGTGCGTACAATGGAAAAAATCATGGAGATTTTTTTTTAAGCTAATGACTGGTTGTTGAAGACTAAGCAGGTTCCAGATCTGCATTCTATGGGCTCAGATCTGTTATTGAGACACTGGTATGGTTTCATTATTGTCTCGATGGATACTATTGCTTGAATGCTTAGGGCATTCTTGGTATGGTTGGTATGATGTGATTTATGTTGGTTGATGGAGTGAGCAACACTCTTATGATTTAGTACTAATATGATGGCTATCGTATTATGCATGATTGAGTAAGCATTAAGATTGATTGGTTGTGGAGCATGAGTCAGCTATTGGAGATCTTGGATGTGTTGTGACTGGATGGTGGTCAGTTTGGACAGTGAGAGACATAAGAGAATGATAAATTGGTTGCAGAGGATTTGAGTTGATCTTGAAGGATAAACCCTAATAGCTCAGAAGTTATACGCATGCTGTTGTATACACTGGCCACGTACATACGCAGGCTGTAGTGAGCTAGGGCGTGTACACACGTGGGCTGCCCTACTGAAAGGTCACGTACCCATTGCAGATTGATATCTTTTGAGGATTGTTGCCTCATCTTAGTTGGTGCTGAGGATATAAGCTAAGTCTTGCATTATAGATTTGGTGATCTTGTAGAGTTGTACTCTATTGATTTGTTGCTGAAAAACCCCAATGATTGTAGTTCGTAATAAAAAAAAAATTGTACATACATCCTGTGTTCTTTGTGTTCCTTGTGGTGATGACTTGTTTATGATATATTTCTCATATATGTTGCTGATATGTGTTCACATATAACTAGTTATAAATGACAACAATGAGTAATGAGTAAATGTTGAATGCTAACTAATGAGTTTTGTGAAAGAGGGAAGTTTTGGGAAAAATATCC
>ML777691.1:550533-567284 GCA_009831015.1 Picea engelmannii | reverse complement strand
AGTTTTATATTCTGATCATGTGTCACCGTATTTATGATGTCATGGGTTTGCATTTATATGTATTGGGTGATGTTGTAAATTTCTTATTTGTTATTTCCTATTGCACTTCGCCGTTCATAGACGTAACGAAGGGGGTCGTTACAATCTTTAGCATTACACCATAGTGATATCCCTTGTTCAAAAGGGGAGAGATTATTCAGAGGAATATAAAAGGCACTCATATAGGGGGAGCAGCCCCAAGAGGAGAATGTCCCTTTTCCATTGATGTCAAAGGGGGAGAGATAATCACATTGATGTGATTGATGATTATTGATTGGAAGAGATAGTCACATTTGGGAGAGATAGTCACATTGACTATTGATGTAGAGCATTCCTTATCTACATGTTGACATCAATAATTGGAAATCAATGTTGACATCAACATTGGTATTGCCATCAATGCCAAAGGGGGAGATTGTTGGACCATGTTGTCATTGATGCCAATGGTTTGATTGATTGATGTCAAGTGATTGATTGATGTCAAGAGATTGATTGGTTGATTATTGATATAATGCAATATGTATTGTCCTTGATGAGAATGCATATATGAAGATGGATGAATGAGTTTTCATTGATATGATGAAGATAGATCAATGGGTTTTCATTGTTACATGATGAAAATGGATCGATGTGGTTTCATTGGTATATGATGCATTGTTGGAAAAATGTATAGATGACTCATTATTGTCTTATCATGATTTATAAGGTGCACAAATGGATGAACTGCAAAGTGGTCCCCTTATGGTGAAAGCCCTCAGGGGAAGACTCTTTGTGGATTGAGTTATCCTAGAAGAATGGTTGGAGGACCTATACTTGTATGTGGAATAATGAGATGAAGATCACTGAAGTTGTTGGTGAAACTATCCTATATGGATAGTACTTGCCATGTCATTTCCGGTGGTATGTGGAATGTCACATAACTGCTCATGGTTTGAGAGTTATGGCCTTATGAAGTTGGAGGACCCTCACATGTTGGCTTGAAGCCCCAAAAGGTCAAATAAGTCAAAGTGATTGAAAAGAAGAGATCATTATTGAAATGATAAAGTAAAGTGACAAAGTCAAGGTGGATTATTTAAATAATAAAGTGAAGTGACAAAATCAAGAAATGATAAAGTAAGGTGACAAAATCAAGAAGGAATATTTAAATGATAAAGTATTGGAGAACTTTCTATTTTTGGAAAGTGGTTAACCCTAAAAATAAGAAAAATAGGTTAAGTGACCTAGAAATGGGTTAAGTGACCTAGAGGATGAAAGTATAAATAAGATAGCAATGGTGTCTTGCAAAACATCCTTTTTTTGTGGATCAATGGAGAGATTCTTGTGAGAATATATTTTGGAGTATTGATGGAGAGCTTCTTGTGAGAGCATATTTGGTGAAGATATCTTGAGCATGATTGGAGATTTATTCCGAGAAAGAGAGCATGAGGAGGATCTCATGGACACATCAAAGTTTCGGCAATATTAGAGATCTTGACGGAAAAATTCTCAGAGCTTCAGAAACCCTAGTTTCTGAGGTGTACACGGGCTATAATGGGCTAGGGCACATACATACGCTGGATGTATGAGGACATGGTGCATACAGTGGACAAAATCATGGAGATTTGTGTTTGAGATGATGACTAGCTATTGAATATTGAAATAGGTTCCATATCTGCATTCTATGGGCTCAGATATGTTACTGAGACATTGGTATGGTTTCATGATTGTCTTGATGGATAGTATTGCTGGAATGCTTAGGGCATTCTTGGTATGGTTGTTGTGATGTTATTTATTTTGGTTGATGGAGTGAGAAACACTCTTATGATTTAGTATTGATATGATGGCTATAGTATTATGCATGATTGAGTAATCATTCATATTGATTGGTTGTGGAGCATGAGTAAGATATTGGAGAGCTTGGATGTGTTGTGACTGGCTGGTGGTCAGTTTGGACAGTGAGAGACAGGAGAGAATGATAAATTGGTTGCAGAGGATCTGAGTTGATCTTGAAGGATAAACCCTAATAACTCAAAAGGTATATGCATGATGTTGGATACACTGGCCACATACATACACGGGTTGTAGTGAGCCAGGGCGCGTACACACGTGGGCTGCACTATTGATAGGTCGCGTACCTGTTGAAAATTTATATCTGTTGAGGATTGCTTCCTCATCTCAATTGGTGCTAAGGATGTAAGCTGAGTCTTGCATTATAGAGATGGTTCTCTTGTAGAGTTGTACTCTATTCAATTGTTGCTAAAAAACCCCAAGGATTGCAGTCTGTAATAAAAATAAAATTGTACATACATCTTGTGTTCTTTGTGTTCCTTGTGGTGATGACTTGTTTATGATATATTTATAATATATGTTGCTGATATGTGTTCACATATAACTAGTTATAAATGATAGCAATGAGTAGTGAGTAAATTTTGAATGCTAACTAATGAGTTTTGTGAAAGAGGGAAATTTTGGGAAAAAGATCCCCACACTCATTCACTCCCCCTCTAAGTGTGGTAGGTGTGTCCAACACAAACTTCCCACAAAAGAGAGATTAGTACTATGGGTGGCTGTAACTACACCACGCAAAAATATTTAGTAACTCAATCAATGTATCTAAATGACCTATATCATATGTTATGCTAAAACAATTAATGAATACTATCTTAACCAATGTGGGAATGAAAATGCACCTATGAGTTTAAAACCAATGAAAGAATGAAAATGGACCTATGATTTTCAAACCAATACAAGAATAAAAATGCACCTTTGGTAACTCCCTGACAATGCCAACATGACGAGATTTTTAATTACCTTCCCAATTTGTTAGAAAGATAGTTAAAAATACCGTTCATTTAATTATCAATCAAAGGTGTGTATAAAACATGTGAGTTCTCGTGCACTATATATGCAATCTGCACTCTATGCTTCCATTGGTTTGTCACGTAGTTGTAGTATAAATGATAAATTTTTCCAGGAGAGCATAGACAATTCATAAATTTTGACAAGGTTCTACAAACAACAAGAAAGAAAATACAGACATGCTGAAAGGAAAGTAAACTAATTCAACTATATAGGAAGCACCAGTTGTATCCTCGAGAGGAATGATATTGAAATTGAAATAAATTAAAGAAAACTAAGCTAATTCAACCATTCTGGAAGCAATATGTTGTTACAATAGTTGAATGTAATTGAAATTGCAACAAATGAAAAATAACTAAGCTAATTCAACCGTCTTGGAAGTAATCTGTTGTTACCCCAATTGATTGTAATTGAAATTGAAAGAAATGAAAGTAAACTAAGCTAATTCAACCGGCCTTGAAGAAATATGTTGTTACCCCAATTGAATGTAATTGAAATTGCAAGAAATGAAATGAAACTAAGCTAATTCAACTGGCATGGAAGCAATATGTTGTTACCTCAGTTGAATGAAACTGAAATTGATGGAAATAAAATCAACTTGATATATTCCTTTCCAAGATGATCATTGTCATTACTCAGACCAACAAACGTACCCATTCTGTTAAGCACATTTATTAAAAAAAAAATTAAAGAATGCAAACCCGATCTGAAATGCAATTATTTCGACTAAAAAATTAGAAATAAATAACTAGATGGAATCCTGCATGAATAATCAATTGCATAAACAAATAAAATTCCACATAAATGATTAATTGCATAAATGAATTGAATTTCACAATAAGAAACTAATTATGAAAACAATTGAATAAATATTTCATGAATGAATAATTGCAAGATTAAATTACACAATAAGAAATTAAAGAAAACTACCTACAACACTCCATTCTATTGGAATGGGCCTTGCCTCCATAGGACAGAGTGCTGATATTATTTTATACCAACACTCACTACATTTTCGACATAAATTAATTTAATTAATCTACAACTAATCTATAACATAAATAAATTAATTCTAATTACAAATTGCAAAAATTATAAAACTAAAATCTAAATTAAAATGAGAATTCATAAAATATACTTTATTACATCATAAATTAGACTTTTTCTCTAAGAGTCCTCCTCGTAGAATGGAGAAGGAATTACATTTTATAAATAATTTGCTTGAAACTAAAAAAACAAATAATAAATGTAGATCCACAAATTTCTCATGTGGTTTCCAAAATTTGCTAATAAATACATAATTCCAAGATCCTTGCTAACAACTTGTCTAAGAATTCTAAGATTCTTGTTAATTTCTAATGGATTTAGGATGATTTTGAATACCAAATTCGAATTATGAGATGGGAGTTATAACAACTTGGTCAAAACTCATCCCAGATGACTTTTAATAGTGTTTGACTTCCTAGATCCATGGTATCTTCAATGTAGATCTTCAAATCTTGTGTGGAAAATTAAATTTGCATCCATGTCCACCAACAAACTGCTTCCTTTGTATTCAAACTATTAAAATCATAATTTGAGATAATAAAAAAATAAATTGTGGCTACCCAAATTGAATTGGAAAACATGAAATTGTAGAAATATGGATTTATGCACTTCGAAAATCCATTATTCGTAATTAAACCATATAACTTATATTTGAATATATTTTCCATGGTCGATGGTGGTCGAAGATTGAATTTTGTGGAGCCACACAACTATTCACAGAGTAGAAGCAATAATAATGGTAGGTGTTACAACAACAACATTGTGTTGTAGCTTCTGTGAGGTGTCACAACTTCTGCATGGATGTTGAAGCAAATGTGCTACAACAACAACAACAATGTGTAATAACTTCTGTGAGGTGTCAACTTTTGCATGGGTGTTGCAACAAAGGTATTACCTCAACAACATTGTGTTGCAACTTCTGTGAGTTGTTGTAGCTAAGGTGTTACAACATCATTACTGTGTTGCAACTTATGTGAGGTGTCGCAACAAAGGTGTTGCAACAACATGACTAGTAGGTGTTGTAGCAACATGACTGGTAGGTGTTGCAACAACATTAATAGTAGGTGTTGCAACAATGTGATTGGTAGGTATTGCAACAACTAATAAAATGTTGATTTATCAAAAATTACATTTGGGTTATTGATATATTTTTAGGATAGGCTTATGTTGACATGAAGATGCCTCATATTAAAAATCTCAAGTGTCAACTTCATATATTTTCTTTTATAGGAGTAACAACAGTGACAACTGGTTCTATAACAATCAATAGACTAACCCATTTTTCAAAGATAAATGAAAATATGTTATTTATCTAATATTTAACCATAATTCACACGAGATAAAACACTTTGGGTCTAAATCCTACACATAAGCATTAAAACAATCTAATACATGGTCATAAGTAAGTGAAAAGGGATTAGGAATAGGGAAAAGAGGATTTAAATCAATGAAATTTATGTGGTCCATCATCTACCCTAGTTCCCAAGTGACACGGTTTTCATGTGATAACATCACCTACAATAAAGTTTGTTGGTTCCCTTGAAGGATCAACCTGATCCTCAAATGGTCTCTCTTGCTATGGTGGTAATAATTCAATTCAAAAAAAATTGTTTTTATCCTTATTTTGGATCTTACCTAAGGGTATCATTGCATCATATATTACATATGTCTAATATGTTGCTTGTTATTTGAGGGTATCCTCACTCTCGCCCCTTTGATATTTATCATATATGTAAGTGTTTTTATGATGTTGAGAAGAAAATAAAAAATCCCTAAGCTAGATAATGTTTTTAGTGTATTTGTAAGTTACATTCTTGTATTTATTAAAGTTACCATATATATTGAGACCCAGGACCTCAATATGGTAGTGAAGTTATTTTGTTAGAATTTGTGACTCTAACAAATGACAAGGGAAGTATGGAGATCCAAGACAAACACTAAACAAAGATGTGGAAGATCTAGATAAAGACACCAAGTATGTGTCTAATTGTTGAAGATCATGGAGCCTCTTCCATTTGAAGGAAAATAAAATCTCTCCCTTAACAATGAAGAGGAAATCAACTGGTTTGTATAATAGGTCATTGTTAAACAACTACAAACAACTTGAAGGAAAAGAAACAACTTTGCAATACTCCATGCACACTGTTTAGCCCTATATATTCTCACCTTGGGTCATGTAATCCCTTAATGAATCACTCATTAAGGAGGTTACATACTTAAAGAAATATAAGAGTAGCAAAGAAAAGTGGGAAAATGATGACTCAAGGAAATATTTGAAAAAGAAAGATAAAAATATATGTATATTAAGAAACCATAATAAACAATTACTAGATGAGGTTAAAATAGTGAAAGAAGAGAAGAAGAATTATCAAAATAAAGAAGAAACAAGGATCTTGCATGAAGAATCTACCAAAATACTAGAAGAGGAAATTTGCAATAAGGTTGAGGAATCCATAAATAATGATGAGGTAAAATCAGAAATGCAAACAAGAATGGAAGAAGGACGTCAGAATTTGATACATGGGGTCACATTGTAGCTTCAAAAGGAGAAACAAGACTTGATTCAAGAAGGTCAACATAAGATACTTGAAGAATTTAAACTCCATATAGAGGATGTACATGCCAAATATGATGGTATTATCTCCAAGGCTAGAGTAATAAAGGACCAAGCAAAGAGGATAGATGCTTCCACTATCTTTGAAAAGAAGATAGATGAAATGGGTTTCCAGAATGAAGAAAAACAGTCAAATGTCAAACCATATCGACACCATCATTATCATGGAATATTTAAAGGAAGACAAGAAGATCCATATCAACATTATCAAGGAAGAAGATGGAATAATCATCAATATTCATGGAATATGGAATCACAAAACCATTATTCGACAATATATTATCATAGACCAACATCCACTACAAATTGGAGAAGCTTCAAAAATGATACATGGAATCAAAGGAAAGAAAATTATGTAACAACCATACACCAAGAGTTATGACTGAAAATAATTGATTTTGGATGGATGGATCATCATCAATGGAAGGAATAAAACAAGAAGATAAAAAAATCATATTACTTGGTTTCATCACATGTGAAGCCTTTAATTGCAAAGCTTTGAGGACAAATATTTTTGAAGGAGGGTACTATGTTATGACCCAATGGGAGCATATATAGGGATAAATGTATATGACATGACCCCAAGTGGGGACATATATGGGACTAAATGTACATTTAATGTGTAAATATATATGTAATAGGGTTGACCTAATAGTAAATGGGCCTCATGTGCAAGTGTGAATAGGTATATATAGAGATCATGTATTCATTATTGGAGACATGTGAATTATGATGTAGAAAGTTATTTGTTTATGTGGAGGAGGTTATCCTATTTTTAAGGCGTTATTGCGTAACTTATCTATCTTGGAGTTGTGATCCATGCTCACATTCTGTACATGGTGTGTACTTCTATTCTGTTATGATATTTTTAAGCATTTGGATCATTACACACACCACAAGTCAGCTGGACAATGCAAGCACATCTTCTTAAGTAAAAAATTGCCAAATATTAGAGAATGGTATGATATATATAGTTACTATAGAGGCTATACGATCTGTTGAAATAAATGCACAAGAAAGAAACCATAGGGATGCTGAAAATACACAAAGTGAGGTTAAGTTCACTTCATAAATAAACATTGATGCTTCTAAAGTATGGCATGAGATATGTTGAGCACTAGGCATGTTTAAATTTTGAAAATGGTATGGAAGTGTTGGTTTGTGTCCCCATTGAAATCATGGTTAGTTCATTGGATGAAATGTTGCATGTTGGTGTAGACTTATAATGGAGTTGATAAACTCTTGGAGGAGTTTTCCATGTGTTAGTGAGATACTATATAACTGGATCATGTTGGTTGTAGAATCTGGGAGAAGAATAAAAACCAATGGATTTACATTCAAGGGGAGTTGATCAAGAAGTTGAATGAATCATGTGCATCATGAAGGACATCCTATTAGGCTAGCAATTGCAGTGGTTAGGTACCCATGTAATTTGGTAGATGGATGTTCCTTATACAAACTTTGACAATTCGGTGAAGTATACATGATGAGGTACGAGATGTAAGTTATATTGTGGAATAGATAGAGACTTTTATAATTAGGAGGTTCTTAGATTCATGGTGGATCAATTTTTTCTGAGGACTTGACCTGACAAAGATTAAGAAAAGTAGTCATCAAGGGGGAGTGTTGGAATGAGTAACTCCTACTTGTCTTATGTTTTGTCATATTTGTGATTGTTATTATTGGTCATTGTGAAGTATATTTTGTCTCTATGTAAGGTTTCCATTTCTATGTTTTAGGAGGTTGTTAGATCTAGTTGGATATGAGAGATTCTCTCCAACTAGTTGGCTCCTAGTTTGGTGTGTGGTTGATATAATCTCTCAAAAATTTGTAGTTTGTTAAGATAGTGCATATATATTAAGCCAAATATTGATGTATTTATATGTAACATTATTTGATGTTAATAGATCACTTAGAATAGTTTTTGTTTGTGGAAGCAATGTCTACTTTCCCATTTCTCTACAGGTTTGGCATGCTATATTGTTGGCCTAGTTGAAATGGGTTCCATGTTGTTTTATTTTTATTACATTAGGATTTGTTTTGTTTTGATGATTCTTTTAAGGTTTGATATATTGGGTTTTGAGTGTTGTGTGAAAGTGTGGTGGTACTTAACCCTTTAAAATTGGAACACAATCAAGTATATAAAGAATAAAATTGTAGATTAACCAGAAAAAAGAGACAATAAGATAAAATATGTAAAAATATGCTTGTATATTGATAATGCAAACAAGAATATAATGTTCACTTTATTCTTAAGGTGGACTGATATTCCACTAAGTAGAGCTCTAAATATGCAACACATGACAAACATTCCATAGTCTCCTATATATATAAATAGATTTCACATAGAAAAAACCCTAACTACTTGTGGGCTTATCACTAATGGGTACCAACTACCTAGTGGGACTTATAAAGTGGACCCTTTTATATTAAGTAACCATCCACTAAGATCTAATGGGCCTTATTCAAAGAGGATGGTCGCATACAAACATTAACTAACTCCTATGTATCCCAAAGTAGGGAGGTTAGGGTACAAACCTAACATGCCCCCCCCCACTCTTCAAAAACAATATTGTTCACAAGGTTGAAGATGAGGAAATTGTTGCAGGAATGTGGTTGGTTTCCATGTGGCATGTATTTCCACTGGATCAATACTTCATTGATTGTACATTGCTGCAATTAATTCTCTTCAATATTCAATATTACTACTAGTTGGAGTCAAATGGAACCTTCTTCATCAAGTTTTGGTAGACTACTTTGCACCTTGCTCTTTGATCCCATGACCTTTTTGAGACAAGTCACATGAAATATTAGATGAATCTTAGAGTGGGTTGGAAGAGCCAGTTTTTATACCACTTGTCTAATTCACTGGATGATCTCATAGGGTGCATAAAACTTGGGCGATAATTTCTAAGATGTTTTATCTTTGAGTGATGCTTGTTTACAGGGTTGAATTCGATTGAGCACTTGATCCCCTACTACAAAATTCCATTCTAAGTGATGTTTGTATGCTTATTTATTTATTCTATTTTTATCCGTAACCAAATTGTCCTTCAGTATGCAAAAAATGTCTTCTCTACCATGGAGTGTGTGATCCACCGATTGAACCTTAGAAGTTCTTGGTAAATATGAAGTGACTAATAATTATTTTTGGCCATAAAATGATTCATATGGGATCATTTTGGTAGCTCCATGATAAAGGTATTGTACCACCATTCTTTGAGGGGAAGCTATTGTGCGCATTGATGTGTTTTTTTAGAGGTGAAGAATCTCAAATAGGTTTCTAAGAACTTGTTGACCACTTCAATTTGACCATATGTTTGGGGATAATATGAAATGCTCATTTTAGATATGCACCCTATAGTTTAAATAGTTCTTTCCAAGATTTCCTAGTGAAGGTAGGGTTTTGATTTAAGACAATGGAAGTGGGCATAACGTGTAATTTAAAAATATTATCAAGAAAGAATTTAGAAACTAAGGAAGGGGTAAATATACATGGTAGTGCACAAAAATGAGCATATTTGGAGAGACGGTCGACCACCACCATGATCACATATTTATTTCCCACCCTTGGAAGTTCCACTATAAAATCCATAGTTATGCCAACCCATATGTGTGTTGATATTGGTAGTGGTTGTAGTTCCCTTGGTGTCTTTATTGTCTCCCCTTTGTTTATTTGGTAGGTGTCACATGTGGCCACAAAACATTGTATGTCAATTTTCATCCCCTCCCAAAAGAATGAGTGCTTAGTTCGTTCATATGTTTTATGAAATCTAGAGTGACCTATTGTAGGTGATTAATTAAATTACTCTAAGATTATTTATTTTAAGGAAGAATTCTTTACTAGAAAAATGTGTCCTTTATATAAAAATGTATTTAGATTCCATCCCCGTAGGAGGATTGGGATATTCCTAAAACCTATGGATGAATTGAATGATAGCTTCATTTTCCTACCATTCTTTATAGCATTCCTCAAACCAACCTAGAATGGGTAAAGATAAGGAGAAAATGGATCCATCTTCCTCAAATTGCCATGATAAGGAATTGGTTACCACATTTTATTTACATTTCTTATAAATAACCTCATAGTCATACCCTAATAACTCAGTGACCCACTTATGTTGTTTTGGTGAGGATAACCTTTGTTCAATAAAGTACTTCATACTATGATGGTTAATATTGATCTTTAAACATCACTCGATGAAGTATGGGATATAGGTATCTACGACATGTAGGATGGCCATGATATCACTTAGGAAATTAAACACTTCCATGCTAAAGCTAGGAGAATAGAGGAATACATATTTAGTTTATAAAATAAATGAAAAAGAAAACATTAATTACACAAATATTTTACCCTGGAAACCAAAACGGGAAAACTAGCATTCCTTGAGCGTCTTGCTCTCTTGTTGTATTATTAATTCAGAATAAAATGTTACATGCTTAACCTTGGTCTACACCTAAGACACAATTGACATCATATCTTCTTGCTTTACACACAAAAAACCATGTAGCCAAATTTGAATTACATCTACATGACCAACAACCTCTAAATTGATATCTCTAAATATTAGCTTTTACATCATTACAACACACCTTGTTTATAGTAAGAAAAACCCTAAATAAAGGCACCCAAATAAAGGTTACATATCCACATAGATCATTGGCTACAAATCCCGCAAATCTCAGGATTTTATTACAGTCAACTACCAACTCAGATTATCAGTCGACCTTCATTTAGTCTTCTGTTAGTTGCCACATGACCACCTATCGACCTCTTTCCAGTTGACCTCTTCGACTTGTTTTCGATTACTTCGAATTAAAATTTTCCTGGTTGATCCACCTCAACCTTCAGATTTCGTTGCAAAGAAAACAACAACCCAACATTCTCCCACTTGTTGTCTTCTTTTCTGGAACCGATAATTTTATGAACTTTCATTCACAGACCCAGGGAAACAATGCTCATTTCCTCTTTGCACCAAGAGAAATTCATAACACTCACAGTCTTGGTCAAAGAGTTTGCTATGTTTTCCAATGTGTCTACTCTCTCTAGCAACACCTTGTTACTTTCCACCATGTCTCTTACGAAATGGTATTGTACATCAATATGCTTAGTCTTGGAATGATAAGATAGGTTTTTTGCCAGTAATATTGTGCTTTGAGTATCACAACTTATCTTCATATCTCTATTCCAAGAATATTGCGCTTTAACTGTTTCTTTTCTTCCATGAGTGGATGCCATGTATTCAAATTATTTTGTTGACAAGGCTATGACCGCCTGTTGCTTAGTCATCCAAATAATTGCTCCACCAAACATTTTGAACACATATCCACTGTTCGACCTTCGTCGATCAAGATCTACAGCCCAGTCAACATCGACAAATCCATGTACATTTAATTCACTACCACCTTCCAATTTTCCTTGGTAGCATATAACATAGTATTTTGTGCCACAACAATACCTGGATACTCTCGATAGTTGTTTAGTGCACCTTTCCAAGTGTCGACATGTATCTTCTCAACACTCCCACTGAATGGGTAATGGTTGTTCAAGTGCAAACCATCACATACATTAGACTACCAAAATCACTTTCATAGGGAACAAGTTCTGTGTCCTCTATTTATACTTGTGTCTTTGGACATTGTTCAACAATTAGCCTTGATCCCATAGGAATTAACACCTTCACGGGTTTGCAATATTTCATTTTTAAATGTTTCAAAACTATTTCAATAGACTTCTTTTGGTTCAACCAGAGCTTTCTAGTTTCTCTATCTCTCTTGATCTCCATTCCTAAAATGAATTTCGTTGCACCAAGATCCTTCATGTCGAACGTGGAGGATAACTGCTTCTTCACCTCCTTTATTGAGTTCATGCTGTTTCCAATTAGCAACATGTCGTCGGCATACAAAGCTACATATATGAAACACCCACCTTCTTCTTTGGAATATATGCAGTGATCATATTTTATTTTCACAAATCACAAACTAAGAATGTATGTGTCAAAATTTTGGTACCACATCCTTGGTGATTTATTTGGACCGTAAAGGGATCTTTTTAACTCGCACACCAAATATTTCTTGCCCCTTGCTACAAATCCTTCAAGATTTTTCATGTATATTTCTTCTTCTAGGTCCTCGTGTAGGAACACTATCTTTACATCGATCTGTTCTATTTCAAGATCAACTGTTGCATCTAGAGACATTAGTAATCTAATGGAAGTTAATTTTGCAACTGGGGAAAAAGTCTCACCGAAGTAGACTCCTTTGACTTGGGAATATCCTTTTGCTACCAGTCAAGCTTTGAATTTCTTGACTTGACTTGCAATGTTCATCTTCTTCTTGAATACCCACTTAGTAATAAAGGGATTTATTCGACTAGGTAGTCCAACTAAATCCCATGTCTCATTCTTAGGTAAGGATTCCATATCTTCGACCATGGAATCCTTCTAGAGTTTACCCTCTGCTGATTCAACTGCTTCCCTAACTAACTTGGGCTCTTTGTTGGTGGAAGTTAACACAAATTTGGAACGAAAGTTGGGAGGAATATACCTTTCGACTGTTTTTCTTACTCGTTTATACCTCCTTACAACTGGGGTTGGTTTTTCCACTTCTTTATATGATTCAGTTGACTCAGTTGAATCATATTCTTCGTTCCTCGTTTCAAACCACACCTTCTTTGGATTATTCTCCATTTGAACCATTACTTCAGACTCAGACTTCCTTCTGACTTCTCTGAAGACTACATCTTGAATGTACATTGTTTTCATTGATGCAGGATCCCAAAGCTTATATCCTTTCATTCCTTCTAACATAGTTACCAACTTTTTACAAATGGTGCTACTAGCAGCACCCCCCTCCATTTTTAGGTGTTTTTTTCGATATTTTAGATTTTTCGATCCACAATGTTTCCACATTATTTTTTTAAATGCTTATTTTTCATCTGTTTTCAATTTTTTATTTTTTTATTTTTTAATTTTTTTATTCAACAATTTTTTTAGTCATTTTCCATGCTTATTTCAATTTAAATTTTTTTTTTTACCATTTACTTTTTTGAAGTTACGATTTTTCATATAATTGTGTGTCCTTAATTAATCTATTGTTCCATACTTTTTAAATATAGTGGAAAACATCATTTTTAACACATTGTTTACATTTACTTGAATACATAGAAAATAATTGTAGTTAAATAACACTATTTTTGAACATTTAGCAAAAAAATATACATTTTATAGCCATATACAATAAAAAACCTATACATTTTGGTACCTATTCCTTTAAAATAGCATGTCAAATAAAGTATTTTTATGGACATAATTGAACAAAAGAAGTCAAAATTTTATAAAAAATTATCATTTTCTTTCATATTTTTATACATTTGAAGAAAAAAAAGACAACATTTAATAAAATTTTCCAATGTATAGTGATTCACATACAAATAAAATGACAAAGAAAACAATAAAAAGATTCATCACAAAACAACAATAGATACATCTTCATTCTTATTTTAAAATCTGAAAGTCAAAACATTATAGTTATAACTCATAAAAAAATTTCAAAATTGAGCATCGTCTTCAAGGGAATCTTAAAACAAATCAACAATATCATATATCCCAAATTCATCATTCTCAATAGAAACATTATCATCTTCTTCGACATCATTTTGTGCTTCCATTGTGTCATTTTGTTCTTCCATTGGTTGTTTGATATTCACAAGTTCTCCTAAGTGATCCTTTCCAATCATTCCTCATAATGGCACTTGAGGTTCCTTTGAAATTTTTACCACCTTTGATTCACTAAAATATCCTTTCCTCAAGCCAACTTCTTGCATTTCATCTAGAAGAGTTGGAATAACATTAATTATTTGTTGAATAAAACTGCACTGCATTGGGTCACTTTCCATGGCTATGCAATTCCTTCCTTTCTGTAAGAAACACAATAATGTTGTACCTAATCACCAAATACAAAATAAATAATGAAGTTAGATACTGTAAAAGGACATAAATTAAAAATAATATAAGATTGAAGTATGATTTCATAAATATTAGATCATAATTCTTACTTGAACCCGAGAACAAATCCAAAACCCAATCTCCTTCATTTGAAAATGTATCTATAAGATAATTAGTTACTGCTTGTGGTTTTTGATAAATTTTATAAAATATTTTTCCTCATATGTTAGCTTTCTAACCACAACATTCTATACCAATACACTAGTAGGAGTCTCTCCATACTTTGCATTGACAAGAATAGAATTATAAGAATCATCTTTTGTCGAGGTTGCAAGATGTATACTCTCAAAATCATGTTTAAATGATTCTCTATTGTATCTCTGAATATTAGGCTTGTTCATGTAACATAAATAAGTGCAAATTCAATTAACTTGTGAATTAATAAAATTGTTTTCTAATCTTAATTGCTAAACATACACTTTCAATATCTTACCAAATAAACTGCATCCTTGTCTTTTCTTTTCCCTTGAATCTTGATTGTATTAATCCTTGTTGTGTGTCTGAATGAAATACTAGAAATCTCCAAAATTTTGATGTTGTAGCTTCCGTAAATCCCATAACCACTTTATTGAAAGATTCATAAGTATAAGGCTCAGTATCATATCCAATGTTTTGGATATTATGACCATGAGGTATATCCACAATAACTAGGGAGTATTCTTTTTTAGGAACAATATTTGCGAGTTGTTCACAATCACTTAATATCACTTTATATTGAACAATGTCGAGCCAATTCCAATTGTAGTGATCAAGGGTGTCATCAAGTTGAACATTTTGAGCACGTCTCCTTCTTTTTCTTTCAAACTTGGATTTTTGAATACAACTTTTGAAAGTTTCAGGTACTCAATTTGCATTCTTCTTTGGCATATTTAATGAAACAAACACACACACACACACACACACAAATTAAATTACAAACTAATAATATGAATGTAATAAATCAACATACCTTTTTGAATGCAACAAAAAATTGTTTCAATACTGTTGTAGAGATTCAATCTGGATAGTTGAGTTTAACATCATCCCAACTTTCTTCATTCAACATTTTGACCATTTCCTCTTGTATTCTCATATACACCTTGTGACTAAATAAATAAAAAATAATGTTAATGATATATAAAACAAAATACTTAGAACATAGATATGTTAAACTGAAAAAAAATAATTTTCCTGTCCTAACATAAATAAAAATAACTCAACAAACTTACTTTTTAAATTCATCACACATTTCTTCCATTGACAATTCTCCCAACCTTAGATGTGATAATATATGATGCAGCCGCACCCACAGGCACGTCCGCACAGGATCTTCTCTTCTTCTCACGGCCCGAAGAACTCAAATGTTCTTCAATTTCCATATCGGGAAATCCGCACCCACAGAACTATTGCTCGATCCCCTTTCTTTGCTTATCAGGGAATCAGATGTCACGACTTCGCGATATCAAAGGTTGATCACTGGGCTCTCAGATCCCTGAGACCCGATGGCCAGTCAACGCTGAATTTTCCCTTTCCTCTATCGGAACTTTCCCTATCACGATTTCAGTACTCGCGATACCAAGCAACTCGTCTTACCGACTTCCGATACCCAATATGCCGAAACTCCGACGCACATGCACTAGTTGACTTTTCCACTTCCCATCACTTCTATCAGGATTTCGGGGTTCGCGGGATTGCGAATCCTGATGTCCTACATTTCGGGACTTTACTTTCCTCGAACTACGATACGGTGTGCCACCTGTCCTTCACTCTGACTCTTGTGGTCCCACACAGCTCTCCCGTCAGGATATTGCGTTTCGCGATTCCAAGCTGCAAAAATATCCTGTCTCCGAATCTCCGATGCTCCGAACCCCGACTTCTTTGAATCTTCTGACACACGTCCCAATTGATGGATGGTTCTTGATCTGAAAATAGAAAGCTGACTTTTTATGCTATGCAAGCACCCTCTACTTCATTAAAAATAAACTTTACAGGACCTTGCTTCATGTGTATAAATATGCAAGATAAACTTATGTGTTAAGTTCATGTATCTTCTTGTAAATGCTTATGTGTGAGGAATTGTTATTTTAGATGGTTAAATATGTACTTTAAACAAATACACAGCAACACAACTTGCAGCAAATAAACCATCAAACTCACAACAAGAACAAGCTGATAAAGGAGTTCACCCCCCTCCGGGCTACATCTCCTTGAGCCTCCATCAATGG
>ML777691.1:524850-540310 GCA_009831015.1 Picea engelmannii | reverse complement strand
TTATAAGAATGTCATTGGGAGGGTGGGAATTTGTATCATTCTATGTTATTAGAGAGAAGGGATGGCTTCCTCAGATAAATAAGATTTTAGTTCTGAGACATCCACAAATTGTTCGCATACCTCTTCTGTTGGGACTAACAAATGCAATGGGAATTCTTGTAATGCAAATGAGGCGTCATATTTTTTAGCCAGTCATAAGTTTGATCATAGTGCAAGCAATGTTTTTCAACATGTTCTTCATGAAATTCCTGAATTAGAGAACTTTGAAGGCACTGATGATGAAGAGGTGGAATATGATGGTGATAAATGTATTCAACAGTTTAATAGTAATGAAAATAATCAAAATGTAGGTTGAAGTGGAGATTATGATTAACGTTTAAATGATTGGGATGAAAATTTTCCTCTAAGTGAGGATTTTCAAGGTAGTGATGCAAATTTCCAAGGAACCAATGAATATGATGAAGAATTTCCCTCAAGTAGGAATTTTAAAAGTAGTGAAGATGATTATGAAAATGGTGAACACTCTACACTCTTTCCCGAGTGGGGAATTTAAAGACAACAATGTTGGTGATGATGAATTTCCTCCAAGTGAGGATTTTTAAGGTACTTATGAATATTTTCCTCCAAGTGAGGATTTCCAAGGCACGAATAAGGATGATGAATAATTCCCCTCAAATGGGGATTTTAAAAGTAGTGATGACGATTATGGAATTGCTGGATAGTCTTTCCCGAATGAGGAATTTAAAGGAAGAAATATTGGTCATGATGATTTTCCTCAAAGTGAGGATTTTAAAGGTACCGATTAGGATAATAAATATTTTCCTCCAAGTGAGGATTTTCAAGACAATAATGAGGATGTTGAATAATTTCTCTCAAGTGGGGATTTTCAAAGTAGTGAATATGATTACGCTTTTGGTGGAAACTCTTTCCCAAGTGATAAATTAAAAGGAAACAATGTTGATGATGCCGATTTTCCTCCAAGTGAGGATTTTCAAGATACTAATGAAGATTTTCAAGGCACTAAGAAGGATGGTGAAAATTTTCCCTCAAGTGGGGATTTTGAAAGCAATGAAGATGATTATGTCAATGGTGGACACAATGTTGATGATGATTTTCCTCCAAATGAGGATTTTCAAGGTACCGATGACAATGATGGAAAATTTTCTCCAAGTGAGAATATTAATGGCATTAACAATCTTATGGGTGATGATGATTTTCCTTAAAGTGAATATTTTCATGGAAGATCCAATGAAATTGGTGAGGATGGTAATCATGTTTCTGGTGATTTTTATATTCTTCTCATGAATGAGATTATCAATGAAGATGATGGAACTATGAATGAAGATCATGTTCTCAATCATTCAACTACAACAAATCAAGGTGATCAACATTCTCTTGTTCAGTCTCTTGAGAATGTTTTTCTTGATATTCCTTTTGGTGATGAGGAAAATCCTTCTAGTGAGGATGATGAAATAGTGGATACATTACAAAGAAAAAATGTGTCGAGGACCAGGACTAGACCTTTTTATATCAATCCAAATCATTCTAGTTATACAAGGTCTAGGAAATAATTTCTCACTAAGTCAATTTCCATAAGTGAATTGATTTCAAGTGAATGTTGTCAAAATAATTGTTTGAAAAACATGGATTACATGTATGCCTTGAATAAAAGGAAGACATATTTTTCAATGAATAAGAGCATGAAAAAATCATATTTGATGGGGTCCATGATATCCACCAATACAAGATATGATTGTCACATTGGGAATATTTTACTTTGCAAAAATGCTTTTAAAAAAATCCACTCAATTGGTAATATTCGTCTACCAAGAATCTAGACAAGGTTGGAAAAATATCCTTCATTTTATTCAAAGGTACATCATGGACGAGAGAGTGGGACATTGAAAAAAACTACATTGTCATGGATGCACGATTTATTTTCCAAACATGGAGAGTGTATGCTAGATAGAGACATAATAAATATTCTAGATAATTTCTCAAGGAGGGAAATATACGACTTGTAGAAAGGATATGCTGAAGGTGTTGAAGGAAATGGTAATTTTATTACATATGAATATTTTAAAAGAATATGGAAAAAAAAATTCAACAATGTTTGTATTCCTAAGAAGTTAGGATGGGGATTTCCAGTATATGTGCTACTATTAAATCAAGAAGAGATAAATATGAAGGGGCATAAAGAGGTATGTATTTACTATTTTTTTTTTTTAAATTGAATTTAGTTATCAACTATGAAAACATATGATCAATATTTTCATTTTATGTCATGTGCAAATTCCATAGTCAAAGCACTTCAAGAACATCTGAAAAAACAATCAAGTGAAAAGAAAAAGTTGTACAATCATCGAAAGAAGTGTTATAATGCTCCAAACAATATTTAGGTATGATAATTGATGGAATGGACTAGAAGAAAACTCTTCTACCACATTTTTTCCGTACACCCAAAAATTTACAGTAAGAGAATTTCATTCAGTTTCACTTGGTTGGTTGTATGGTTTTCAATGAAAAAATGTTTCCAAGGGTTTACTTCACAGCTCCAAATATTCATAATGATGCAAATATGACCATCACCATAATTCATCATGTTCTCATTCACTGGTCTGGAAATATTTCTCAAGTTCTCTATCTACAGTTGGACAACACTAGTCGTGAAAATAGAAATCAAATTGTGTTTGGATATCTAAACATGCTTGTTGAAATGAGAATCTTTCAAAAGGTGAAATTTGGTTTTGCTTCTTGTTGGACACACTTATGATCATATTGATCAAATGTTTAGTCATTTTTCAGTAACATTGAAGAGGAAAAATGTTGGAAGCCTACCATCATTGATTGAATGTATTAAGAAAGCATACATTCTAGAGCCTGCTTTTTATATATTAGAAGAAACTGTTGACATGCAAATATTTATTCAGGGATTACATCGTGAAGAAAAAATGTATTGAGGAGATTAATGACATTAGATTCCAACATCAATTTTGTTTCAAAAAAGTTGATGGAAAAACACTTATATGGGGAAAGAAGTATTCAACTACTACAAAATGGGGGCCTTCATCAGGTTTATCATTTTTGAAGTTCATTCCAGATCGTCCAATATTTCCATCAAAGTTATTATTTTTACAATCAGTTACTAAAATCCATAATGCATAGAGGCATAATAGAGATGTATATTATTCTGAATTCCTAGGAGAAATAAAAAAGTCCATTAAGGATTCATATGAGTACTTTGATGTTGTTGATTCTTTTTGGTGGGAGTCTTTTTTCAATAGTCAAAATGACATAATTTCAAGCTCAAAAAATGAAGATATATTGTTGAAGACTCCATTTCATTGGCCACAAAATATGCCAAATGAATATGAAGAAACAAACATTGTTGAATTTCAACAAGAATCTCAGGGTGATATTGAGTTTACATAAGAAGAGGAAAGAGAAATGTATATTGGTTCACGAAGGTCATGTGCAGAACGTGAAGCCATGGAATACCTTTACAAGGATTCAATACAAGATATTAAGGAGCGTATCGTGATTGCAGTCTTAGAGACTGAAGATCCACATGGTTATCCATTCTGTATTGCAAAGGTTATAAAGATTGAGAAATAAAATGATGATGTTATTGCAATTGAAGTGCATTGGTATGCAAAAATTACACACCCATTCAATGGTGTGTACAAGCCAAAGATGGTGGTTGAGAAACATGTCAATAGAAAGAGAACGAGTCAAAATACAACTCGTTGTCACATTGGCCTCTTAAAATTAGATGATGTTGACATACTTGTTTATGAATTCAATTTGACAAAAAGAGGAACTCTTTGCTCCAAGACAACATATATTATCAAGAGGTTGCTGCCACAAGAAATAAATGCAAGATGAGAGTCTGTTGAACCTAGTCGTAGATCTAAAAGGCATTTGACATTTGAAATGTTGGGCATGCATGTAGACTCAGATGGTGCATTCATCGATAATAAAGAAGAGTATGGATCATCTACATATTCATCCAATCATTCATCTAAAGACAATGTAGACTCTGATGGTATTTCAGAAACCACGAGTCAATCTGAATAAGTGTATGAAACATTTTATGTATTTTTTTTTATCTATATGATGTTTGTATGGTAACTAGAAATGAGCATTGAACTTACATATGATCTTACATGAAGTTATGAGTCATTTTTATGTTTTATGAATTATATGTTTTGATTATGGATAATATAATAAAATTTCTTAGCTCATATGTTTTGAATATGGACAATATAACAATACTTAATTTTTATTTTTATTTTTGATTCAATGTAACTTTTATTTACTTTTTTTTATTATTAAAAGTAAACAAAATATTAAACATTGATGTTGAATTTTTAAAGTATATTGTGATATTTTCATGGAATTATGTATTACCTTGTGCTTTGAGTGATAGTAAGATTTAAAAAGTAAGCATTTAAGGGTTGATTTTATGATTTTGTTTACAATAATGATTAGTTATTTTACCACTTTATAAAAATGTGTCATTTTCATACCCTAATTTTAGAATGGGTGCTATCGGTAGCAGTAATTTTCAATTTGATGGTTGATTTTGAGGTTTTGGTTTTAATGGTACCAAATTCTAAAAATATGAATTCAAATTATCTAAAATTTTAACGTTTTGAAAAAAAAAAAAATTAAAAAATATCTTCTTTCTTTAGGTGCCGATTTTAAGGTTTTTTTGAGCTACTATCTTAGTTTTGAAGGCCATGTTTGAAAAATGTTGTAATTTTGATCCTGTTTAAAAAAATGGTGCTACCAATAGCACCACTTTTTGATTTGGGGGTTGATTTTGATGTTTTTTATGCAAAAATATGGGTTTTTTGGGCCATAGTTCTCATTTTGAGGTCACATTTCTCATTAAGTTGGTAAATTTGTTTTCTTTGTATCCAATGAAAATACACTTGAATTCCTTCTTGTCCAACTTACTCCCCTTTTCCTTGGGAACATGCACAATTGCATCACATCCAAATACTTTGAGATGTGAAACTGAAGGCTCCTTACCCGACCATACCTCATGTGGAGTCATGTTGACTAGTGACGATGAAGGAGACATATTCACTACATATTTTGCAGTGTCGACTATCTCTTCCCATAATTCTTGTGTGAGCCCAACACCACTGAGGATGCTCCTTTCCTTGTCCATCAATTTTCTGTTCATTCTCTTAGCAACTCCATTTTGCTGTGGGGTACATGGTGTGGTATTTTGGCATGCTATGCCACACTTCTTGTAGAACTGATCAAATACCTTCCCATAGAATTCACCATCTTTGTCAGTTATCAACACCTTAATCTTCGTGTATGTATGTTTTTCTACAAGAGATTTAAACTCTTTGAATTTATTGAAAACCTATGATTTCTTCCTCATGAAATATATCCATGTCTTCTTGGAAAAATCATCTATGAAGGAAACATACGAAGAGAAAGAACTGAAACAGGGTTGAACACATCTCTATGAACCAATTCTAGAATCCCCTTTTCCCTTGTCGCTCCAGATGGGAACCTCACCCAATTTTGTTTTCCGTATATACAATGTTCACAAAATTCGACTTCTAAATTACATTCAGTAAAATATTTGAACATACCTTTGTTATGCATAGCTCGAAGTCCTTTTTCTCCAATGTGTCCCATTCTATTGTGCCATAGCACGGCTGGGTCGATTGATGAAGAATTTTCAAGTTTGTTTGAATCAACTCAACCTGAGTTGAGTCGAGTCGAATTCATGAATAGTGATGTTTTTGCATCCAGTTGAGTTGACATTCCCTAACAACTTGTATAGGGTTCCAATCCTAACTCTTTTAATTAAGACCATTGCACCTCTGACCATATTGCATGTATCCTTTTTAAATAGAGTGTGCACTCCTGCATCACTCATATTACTAAAAAATATCAGGTTTCTTGCCAAGCTCTAAATATGTAGCACACTTGGAAGGGTTCTATTCCTCCCATCCTGCAATATCAATCAAAATCTTCCTTGTTTGACAATTTTGATTTTCGATTCGTCCCCTAAGAACAAATTTCTTCCTTCATATCATTTGTATTCGAGGAACCATTCTCTATGTGGTGTCATATGATAGGATGCTCCTTAGTCGATAAAAAAAAATATTGATCCGACTATGTACTAGTCGACACGAGGTATACATCACCTCCTTTATCTAGATTTTTCTTTCTCTTAGTCGACTGCTTCTCATCGAATCCTGTACCGACTTCCATTTCCTTTGAATTGTATTCCATTTTTTAATTCATGACTTTACCACATTTTGAGAATCTTCTCATCGACTAAACATGGGATTTAGATATACCCTTTGACTTAGACTTTCTACCAGAGAATTTTCCTTTATCTATTTCAATCGGTCATCCTCTCACCACTAATGCATATTTGTTCAATCCTTCCACGTTCTTCCTTCTCATTTATTCTGAAAGTAGAGATGCAACCAGGTCTTCTAGCGTTAATCTGGTTGAATTACTCCTTATAGCCACAACTAAGCTATCTCAGGAGTCTAGAAAAGAACATAATAGGGTAATACATTTATCCTCCTCAGTGATGTTAATATCCACATAAGATAACTAGCTTATTATGGTATTAAATGCATTTAAATTCTCAGTCACTAAACTTTCCTCACTCATCCTCAGAAGATACAATTTCTTTCTAGGAAACAACCTATTTACCAAGGATTTTGACTATTAAAAGCTTCCCAACTTGTCCCACAGTTTCTTGGTTGAATCTTCACCCGAGACATTCAACAACACCGAATCTTCAAGACAAAGTAGAATCATACCCCTTTCCCTTCTCTCGAGTTTCTCCCATTCTCCCCTCATAATACCTGTCGGAATGGTACATGGATAAACTGTTTCCCATTGTTCTCAATCTATAAGGAGATATTCAATTTTAAGCTTCCAAAGCTCAAAATTCTGGCCATTGAATTTTTCGATCTCTATTCTCGAGCTACTCACCATTATTTAAAACAAGTTTAAAGGTCTCTGACTTACGAATATTATTGACCTAGGGTTTAGATCATATCCAAGGTTGTTAAACCAAAATTTGATACGACATGTTATAACATTAAATGCTTACACGCTAAACCTAACAAAAGAGAGGAAGAAATATTCAGGCTATAAAAGAAATGGCAAAACAAACATTCATTACACAAAGATTTTACCCTGGAAACCCAAACGAGAAAACTAGCATTTCTTGATTGTCTTGCTCCCTATTTTTCTTATTCATTCAGAATAAAAGGTTACATGCCTAACCTTGGTCTACACCTAATACACAATCGACATCATACCTTCTTTTTTTACGTAAGAACAAACTTGTAGCCAATTTGGTTTACATCTACATGATCAACAACCTCTAAAATGATTTATCTAAAGATCAGATAAAGATTATCTTTTACAACATTACAACACACCTTATTTATAGACTTTACAATAGGAAAAAACCTAAATAAAGGTGCCCAAAAAATGGTTATAGATCTACGCAGATCATTGTCTACAAATTCCATGAACCTTGGGATTCTGTTACAGTCGACTACCAAGTCGGATTACTAGTCGACTATTTTTTGGCTTTCATTCGATCTTCAATCGGTTGCCACATGACTGCCTATCAACCTCTTGTCAGTTGACCTCTTTAAATTGATTTCAATTACTTCTACTTCGACTTTTCCTGATCGATCCACCTCAACCTTCGACTTTCACTGCAAAGAATATAAAAACCCAACAATAGCCTCATAGTCATACCTATCAATTTTCACATGCAACTCTATGTGACTAATTTCCGATGTGAAAATTTCTTCCTAGTGATCTAACTATCACTAAACAAATTTAAACTAAAATTATTTACTAAAAACATATGCAGTGGAAACAACAAGATGAGAGATGAATCATCAATACACAAGAGACACAATAATTTTGTTCTGTAACTTTATCCGATCCTTCAATTGTGAGGACAAAAACTAGTCTTCTCAACCAATACAATATCACCAAATATGAGGACAAAAATTAGTCTTCTCAACCAATACAATATCACAAAATATGAGGACAAACGTTTCCTTCCAAAACAAGAGAATTTGAGGACAACCTTTTCCTTCCAATACAAAATAAAAAACCAAACCTCAAATGGATTATGGAAATCTCCCTTGCTCAAAAATCTAATGTAGACCACCTGTATAGCCTGCTGACATCACATGTCAGCCTGTACGGATATGTACTGGCCAAAAAAACTAGATACATGATTCACCTTACTGGCAACCCATGAACATACTTGGTTTTCTCTCCTGCAAATTGCGTATACCCTATATGTGATTCCTCCATTTGCAACCCACGTATATATGCACTTCACCCATCTACAAACCATGTATGAGTACAAAAAAATGGTATGGTCAGCTTTGTACACTTCACTCTCTACCACCTTATTTATCCTAGGCCATATTTGCCACCTTGAAAAATTTCCTAGCCGAGATCACCAATCCTCCTTGACACAATTGCAGGCTCACTTATGCCAACTCCATTCTTCCATAATGATGATCTAATGTCACAATGACATCTATTCTTTATATAGGAGTCCATTGAGTGATTTTAGGATCCCTTCTTAAACTAAATAATTAATTAGAATATTTTAATCCTCTTTATAGGTGTGGTGCCCCCACAAAAACCCACAAAGCCCATCAACTTTCCCATGAGTCCCTAGCCTCATTTCTAGGTCGATTTCACTGAAACGAAAGTCAAAACTGGTGCTAATGAAAATTCCCACATGCCTGGCACCTTGGTCTCTAGTGGGAATGCCTCTTGAAGCTATAAAAAAAAAAATCCCTCTTACCAAGGGAGGTATCCCATCATCCAACATCTGGATGCACCACTGTCACATATAATATATATAACTATGGATCTACCACCTCATCTTTACTCCAATATTCCAACCTGGATACTCCCTCTCTCACTAGGTCATTGAACTCTGTCAGCATAAGATATGTTACGACCGTTTCAGTCCACTCATCCTGACTGGATGATATTGATGTCCAATCTGTGTAATTGGCTGCATCCATGGTCACTAGAGAACAACCTATACTCTAGTTTGTCTGACTTGCCACATCCTCGGTCATTGAGGATCAATCAGTCTAATTGATCACATCCTTGGTCACTGGAACACATCCTGCTATCCATTCTATCTGAATCACCACATCTTCGGTCCCTGAGGAAAAATATGTATGAATGGTCACATCCTCAGTCACTAAAGCAAATCCTCCTATGTAATCTACCTCATTTTCTTCTCCCTCCGTGACTAAAGAAAATGTTGTTCCCCAGTCCTCCTGATTAGCTGCCTCCTCTATCACTATAGGAAAACCAACTGAAAAAAGTGTATCCTCCATGGAGGTATCACATGCCCTAGAATCCTCCTACCTATGAAGCTCCTTTCTAGTCTCCTCAACCCATGACACCTATATATTATTCCTATAACATGTCTCTCTCCCAATAGAACCTGAGGGGGAACTCCCTCTAGATGACCATATCTCCCTCTGAGCCAACTAACTCTCCGTAAAATCAGACTCACTCTAAGTTCGTATGACCCTCTTGAAAATTGACTCCCTTTGAGTATACACATCCCCTGGGTCCATATGCTCCATATCCACTATATTCTGCATAGTCCTGTAAGGCTTATCCTCCCTTCTAGATCCCGAGGGATGACTCCCTCTGAACTCTGGCTCGCTTTGAGCCTGTACCATTGGTGGGGTCACTTGCCTCACCACTCATGGAGCTACCTGATCCTTCTCATCTTTATTTCTACTCTTTCTAGTCACAAAACTCATAGGCTATCCCCTCCGCCTATATAAGTTTCCCTCCCTAACTCCAAGAACCATTGTTGATTTGAAGCTAGACTATCTAGGCACAAGAAATACCTATCCATGTCAAAATGATAGATCATATCCCTTCCTCTCAATATCTAAGAATGAGAGGACACTCCTCCTAAGTTTTGGCACCCAAAACACATTCAACACCCTTAGTATCTCTCCTGAATTCAATCGAAACGATACAATACCAGATCCTCATACTGAATTCTTGGCTCCTGTTCCAATATCCACACACAAGTCTGAGCCAATCTCCGTGAGAGTGTCAAACAATGCTCTAGCACATGTCATATAGCAAGATGCTTCACTATCCACCAACCATATCTCCCTGCTAGAGACAATACCTGAAAGGGCAGAGACCAACAATATCTCCCTTTAGAACCTATGTACAACCTCATCAACCTCCATTGTTGATGCCTATTTCCTTCTTCCTCTTCCCTTCCAGTGTGGACACTATTAAGCATAGTGCCCAAAATCATGAAACTCAAAAAATATTATCTTACTAAGATCCTTCTTTTATCTCAACTCTGGAGATGCTTCCCTCTTAGGAGAATCCTTTCTCCCTAACATAGCTCTTCTATCTAGAGAACCCCTTCCACCCTTCCTAGTGTGGGATGCAAGGGCCTAGTTCTCATCATTGCTACTCTTTAGCACACCATCCATATCATCCCTAGATACCAACTAGGTCTCCTCTTGGATGTAATCTATCTATAGTCTATCAAAGTCTGGAAACTTGTCCCTTGCACAAATCCCCTACACAAATGGCTCCCCATACATGGGAAGATCTCTGAATTATACATTTACCAACTCAACGTCTTGCAATATCTCACCAATAGCTATGATATGATCTTGTATATGAGTAATATTCATAAGATAACTGGAAACCGTGTCTTCAGTGGTCATCCTGAAAATTTTAAGTTGATGCTTCAAGTGTATCATCCTACCAGTATTCTTGTTTTGGTAAAGACTGACCAAAGCATCATACGTATCCTTGAAAGTTTCTTTCTCATCATTATGAGGAATCAAGTGGTCCTTTATGAACTCTATAAATACCCACTTGGCCTTCATTTCCATCTTCTTGTGAAATTCCAAATCTACTGGATCAATTGGGATAGGAGCCACATCCTCAACAGACTCCTTGAGGTCATTCTCTTCCAACAGAAGGGGAACCCTTGCCTTCCAAGCACAAAATTTGGTTGTCCCTTCTAGCCTATCCTCTAGATTCAATGTATTCACCATCTTGACCTTCCCAGAACAAGAGCAAGAACAAGAACAAGAACAACAAGTAATCCACTCTTCCAATGTTGTAGCCACCAAAGTGTCTCAAGATGATCTGCTTCTCTTCAAATCCCAAGATCTGATACCATGCCAATTTTCACATGCAAATCTATGCGACTAATTTCAGATATGAAAATTTCTTCCTAGTGATCCAACTATCATTGAACAAATTTACACTGAAATTATTGACTGAAAACATATGCAGGGAAAACATCAATATCAAAGATGAATCAACAATACACAAGAGACACAATAATTATGTTATGTAACTTTATCTAATCCTTCAAATACAAGGAAAAAATCAATCCTCTCAACCGATACAATATCAACAAATATTAGGACAACCTTGTCCTTCCAAAACAAGAGAATCCAAGGACAACTTTGTCCTTCCAATACAAAACAAAAAGCCAAACTTCAAGTATATTCTGAGAATATCCCCTACTCACGAATTTGTTGTAGACCACCTGTACAACCTACTGTTATAGCCTTAATATCCACCCTATAGGTCAGCGAGGAATCCATTAGTGGATAGAATCCTTAATGCAATTTTTTCTTGAGGTTTGACCCTTTCCAGATAATTTTTGGAGGGCCTCACGTGACACCTATCATGCAACAAGCGATGCCTCGCTAGAAAAAAATTGCTCAACAAGTGAGACATTGTTAAACTTCTATAAAATGTGAGTTACGAGGAGAGGTGAAATAGATGAGTTGGATCTTAGTGGTAATAGCCTAGGAAATCATGTCATTCGAGTTTCTAGTGGTATCTAGAAAATCTAGAAGTATCTCCCAAGCCTCCTCCAAGAGTTATATAACAAAGGCAAGCCTTGAACAAGAGAAGAAAGAATTCAATAGAAAAATTATGCTGCCAAATTGTAGAATTATCCAGCCAGAAGTCACTGGAGCCTAGCATGACCAAGGATATGTAAGGAGAAACAAGGAGCAAGGATATTTAAGGAGCCTACATCAACACTTAAGGTATGTAATTGTGATGCAAGTTTCCATTTATAATTAATAGATCATTTTGTTTTCCCCTAGAATTGTTTGTAGTTGAATAACAAGTGTTTGGATATGATTCATATTGTTATATATCTGAATGCAAGATAATTAGATATAGGATTCTAATCCTAAATAGGAAATTAGAGAAGTTTTTGTGTGTATTTTGTATACAGGGAGCAAGTTGTCAAGCTTGGAGTTGGAATTCTAGGACTGCAACAACTAGGAGATACGAAGGACCACCTCTTGAAAGGTATGCAAATATTCTCCTTTCTATAGGATTATAGTGAATCCATATCTTTGAATTTAGATCTAGGAAACCTTTTAGAAGTATACCCCTTCATGTATAGGATATCCAGGCTTATCCTAGGGATATCTTATTGTTCCATATAGTGAGATCTCTGTGAGCATTTTTCCCATAACATATTGACGACTCCAATGGGGAGAATCCGTTCTTTTTTAATCTCTTTGCCTTGCTTTGCCTCTATTTTTGTTGTTTGAGTCTTGTTGTCTTCCATTAAGGGTTTTAGGGATAATATCCAGTAGAGGTTTGGTTCATATCTAAATATCCATAACATTCTCTTCCCTCTCAAACATTCAAAATTTTGATATGGCTCTCCTGTCACACCTCTTCTGTCCTGCGAGGCCCCCTCGCATGTTGCCTCACCTGTGTCCCACGAGGCTGTTAGGTAGCTAGATAGGTAGTGGATGCCATTCAATGTAAGGTGGACCAGGTCCACTATATTATTAAATAAGACCCATTATGGTAGTTAGATATAATAAATGGGTAGTTAGATATAATAAATGTAAGAGGACTTCTTAGAAGGTTCTACTTTTAGAAGATTTCTCCTCTAGAATGTTCTTAGGTGATGGTATCACTATATAAAGGGGTTAAAGCAATGCAATGGGATATGAAGAGAAGTATTGTACTTGGAGATAAAGCTCATTAGGAGTAATACCCCTCAAAGAGGCAAGTGAACATGAGAGGATCCCTTCCATAATAAGATCCATTGTATGGTGTTTCCCTAACCCAAGGGTTTTGATATAATAAAGTGGTGGTTTTCTATATTGTTTCATATACCTTGTGTAGTGATTGTATTCCGATATATTTGGTACTATTGTAGTATTTTTTATTCAGGTATTTGGAACTTAACAAATGGTATTAGAGCACTTTCCTTGGCAGAAAGTGTGGGCAAGTATTTGTTTTATTGTTTGCAGTTTTTTTTTAGGAAAAAAGAAGACGGTCGCGACATTTCAGATGATTTATGTAGGTTTTGGTGAAAAATTTGCAAAAATTGGTTGTATATATGAGTTCCTCTTAGAAAAACATCCGAGTTAAAAAAAAATTGTCTGAAACAAAGTCCAGGTTCCAGGAAGTCAAGTTATTTGCATTTTAAAATTTACAATTTTCATTTTTTTTTTTTTTTCCGTAGACGACCACGTGATTTGTATGATTTTTGTAACAACTGGGGCTGGATTTTTCAAAAAAAAAAATTGCATATCCAAGTTCCTCTCAAAATTTACCCAATTTAAAAACAAGCGATTGTCCAAATAGGAGATCTGGAAGTGGAGATATCGCTGATTTAAAATCAACTATTTTTTTGGGTTTTTCGTGATGACGACGAGATTGCAAAGTTCATAAATTTTCATAGGGTGCTCATATTGCTACCAAATAAATTCCATTGGATAAATCATTTTAAGAGATTTATTTTGGTATATTTTATGTGATGTTTCCAATGTCTATTCCCTCTCAAACCCTTGAAGAAATTCTATAGATGACTGAAGCATTCAAAACCCAATTGTATGACACATTGCATGACCTTGTAGATAGTCTATAATTGCATGACCTTGCGGATGGACTCAAGGATATTTTTTGTATTATTCAAGATTCATTGGATAGCATGTAGGAGAGATATCTTATGGTGGACATCGAGGATTAATATAATCAAGAAGTATATGTTTGGTATGATTTCGAGGCCGATTGTGACGATTGGTATATGGATAGTTTTCATTTCTAGGATGACAACCACTTTCACGTTTTATTTGATGACTCTAATCAAGCTTCTGCAGAGAAAATCAATGTGACAAATCAAGAGCCAATGATTATTACTAGTGTCCATCCTGCATATTCTACAATGGTATTATTCCTTCCATATTTTTCTATGACCCTTTTCCACTATGTTGATGGATGATTTTATTTGGATCCACATGACATATGTTATTCTTTGGAGCATCATTTTCAGTTGGTTATTGGGTTCTGAAATATTCCATGGGGAGTTCACATGAGCACTTGGACATGGGACCATGTTTTACAATGGCGGTTGGACGACTTCAACATGGTGGCTTTCCTCTCTACAGGGGACCATGGTTCTCTAGTCTACTTCAACACTATGGTCCACACTTATCCATGGGATCCTGGTATGTGGTTGTACACCCTCGTAACAAGCGTTGAGGACAACACTTTCATAAAGAGGATGGAATGTTAGGTAGCTAGAGAGGTAGTGGAGGCCATTCAATGTAAGGTGGACTAGGTCCACTATATTATTAAATAATACCCATTATGGTAGTTAGATATAATAAATGGGTAGTTAGATATATTAAATGTAAGAGGACTTCTTAGAAGATTTTTCTTTTAGAAGATTCCTCCTCTAGAATGTTCTTAGGTGATGGTAGCACTATATACAGGGGTTAAAGAAATGTAATGGGATATGAAGAAAAGTATTTTATTTGGAGCTGAAGCTCATTAGGAGGAAGCCCACTCGAAGAGGAAAGTGAACAAAAGAGGATCCCTTCCATAATAGAATCCATTGTATGGTGTTTCCCTACCCTAAGGGTTTTGATATAATAAAGTGGTGGTTTTCTATATTGTTCCATATATATTGTCTGGTGATTGCATTCATATATATTTGGTACTATTGTAGTATTTTGTATTCAGGTCTTTGGAACTTAACAGAGGTCATCCCGGATATGCATTTTTGCAATGCTTAGATCAATTCTGTCCAGTTTGAGACCTCCTTTGAGCTTGCATATCTCTATAGTATTCTGTCTGAGTGTATTGGTACCCTTGAGGGACATCTGTTTGTATGGTTGTAGTCTTAAAAACACCCAATCCCCTACTTCAAAACTTCTTTCACTACGATGTTGATTTGCTTGTTGCTTCATGCGATTCTGTGCCATGGTCAGGTTGTCCTTTAAGATTTGGAGAACTTGTTGTTGATTCTCGATGTGATCTTCCACTGCTTGAACCTTATAT
This sequence comes from Picea engelmannii, assembly GCA_009831015.1. NCBI lineage: Eukaryota > Viridiplantae > Streptophyta > Pinopsida > Pinales > Pinaceae > Picea > Picea engelmannii. Next base: position 524,911 of record ML777691.1, on the reverse strand, counting down.
TTTTATTTTAGAGAGGAAGTGATGGAAGGAGGGTGGTATCCATAAAGTGCCATAAATGGTG
>ML777691.1:470153-514846 GCA_009831015.1 Picea engelmannii | reverse complement strand
AGCAGTTGGAAAAGAGTCAGGCCAAGTACAAAGCGAGACATGACAAGCATCGAGTTGATCACAGTTTCGAAGTTGGTGATGAAGTGTGGCTTTACATCAACAAGGAGAGGCTTAAAGGAGAAGGTAAAAAGTTGAAACCAATTTCATATGGTCCCTTCAAGATTGTCGACAAGCTTGGTAATAATGCTTTTCGTTTAGATTTGCCTCCATATATGCAGATGTATGCAGTTGTTAATGTTGATAATTTGAAGTTGTATGAGCCTTCATTGATTGATGATCAAGGAGAGCATGTTCATATTCCTTCCATAGATGATTTTTCTCCAGAGTATCTAACAGAACTGCAGGAAGACACCATACTTGACAGGAGAATGCGAACTTCGAAGCGAGGAAATGTGGAGTATTTGCGAGTTGGTCTTAAAGGGACGAATCCAAGCAAGGCCAAGTGGATTGAGGTTGGAAGGGTGAGGGAACTTTACCCTCATCTTCACTTAGACTGAGATAGTCTTTTGGAGGTCCAAAAGCTTCCCAATGGGGAGGTGTGATCAGGGGATCAAATTTTGCTCAATTTTCAAAGTGCTTGGAATGCGACAAAAACAGTGCCATTGCGTCCATCTCGTCTTCCTGATTCCGGTGGTATATTTAGTTTCTCAAATGGAGTTCGTATGAAGGAGATATCACGATCTCTCCGCCAACCCAAACAGGCAAAATTTTTGGATGCTGACTGTACCTGTCTGTATGGTGACGTGGCAGGACCGTATAGGTCGTACGATGATGATGTGGCAGTTGTTTGTTGGTTGGTTGCTGGCGTATTGGATGGTGACATGTGTCCGATTGGTGGCAAGTAATATGAGGACACGTGGCCCAATCCATGGGCGCCACATGTCCCCCTAATTTTTGTTCATTTGGTTATATAAAATTGTGTTGGGAGTCCGCGGGGTTCGACCCCCGGACCTCCCCCCACACTAACGACTTCATAACTCCTTGCTAACCAAAGTACCACCATTTGTTCCTTGTTTACCATGTCATAAAACATATATTTAAGTTGATTAATGTTTGGAAGGAAAGGGGGGTCGGGCCGGGGCTTAGCCCCGACCCGTGGACGCATTGTATTACATTTGACCCAACATATATGTATTGGCCCGAATGTTTTGGCACGCGCGCATTTCATTATATTACATTGTATTACAATACATTGCATTGCAATGTATTATATATATATATTATGTGTATGCGTGGGGTTTGAAACCACGACCCGTGTGTTGAATGTTGGCACGGGGTCCCAACGAAAGTTGCACGGTTTTCAAACGGTTTAACCACCATTTTACCCAGCACGAGGTCACATGGCCATATGCCCAGGTGTCGAGGTGGTTAGGGGCTAGAGGTGCCTTAACCGTCCTATGGTTTGCACCGTTGGCACGGTTGCGCCCGGTGCTGGGTTTTTACGCTTAAAATAGCGTGTGATCCAGGTTCACTCAAAGAGGGTGCGAATTGTAGAACCAGAGACAATAAGCTTGGAGAAGGAGACTTCCAAGAGGCCTATCTTTCTCATTTTTCGACCGATTGAGGTGCCGAAAGAGCCCAGACAGGGGTTTTGGGATGCTGGGAAGCCATTGGAGTAGTTGGTTTGACAGTTTGAGCATTGTAAGACATGTTTTTGAGCAATTTGTGAGCAATTAATAATAATGATCCATTGGAAGCTGGACCAGGAGATGTAGCCCATAAGAGGGGTGAACTCCTTTATCAATTGTTGTGCACATGTGTTTATGTTCAATGTTTATGATGCTGTCTATGTGTATTTTGCATAAGTAATCCTTAATTTATGTGTTGCAAATTGATCCTGTTGCTTTAAACACATAACATTTCACTTGCAATAATTATTCAAATTTTTCAAGTCTTCTTCATTTTTAGATCATTGCATGTTTAATTTCATATGATCTTTGTGTATCACTAGATCTCCCCTCCTAGGAAAGTTTTTAAGTGTGATCATTGTAGTGACATCAAAACATGCTGATCTAGCCTTCTTCGTGATATCCTACAAGATTTTTTCTTTCTATTTTTGTTTTTTCCTTCTTTTCATTAATCTTTCTTGTTGAGTTCAAGATTGTCCTATATTCCAAATTCGAAAAAATTATAAAAAAAATCCATTGCATTCTTAATTCACTTTTGAAGCATTAGTGTTTTGAGTGTCATAGAAGAATTTGTTTCTCTTAGATATTTTGTGTTTGATTGGATGATTGGTTTGTTTGAGGATTTCTTTGAGTATTGAAAATAAAAAGAAAAAACTCTCTACCCCTCCCATAGGTAGCTTTCATTGAAGTGCAATATTATGCACTTGCATATTTGCATTGTTTTGTCGAGTCAAGAGTCCTCACATCATACAAAGTTTCATCCATTACCTGGACCTAAGAAACAACCCATAAAAAGAAGCGCTTAATTTAAAATTTATTAGATGTTTTCTTTGATAGAAAACCAACATTAGATAGGTTTAGGGCCTTGGATTAGGATTGGAGTGTAAAATATCCAAGGCCATTAAACTCAACCTAGAATTCATTAAAGAGTGTATAAATCCATTCTTGCAACTGGTGTGTTGGGAATATCCTCTAACACAGGAGTCAAGCATGAGGTTGCATCAGGGAAAGTAGGGATATTACCCCTCTCTTCTTGTTTTGGTGTTTGTGGTATCACTTTGGTCATTACACATACGAGGGTTCATTTGGGTCACACATTCATAGCTTCAAGCTTAGCTACCTTTCCCTTGCATGCAATTAGACTTATGATTGTTTTCCCGACCATCAATTGTAAGGTGGTAACCTTAGTGGATTTTCCTAGGGATCTAGATAGGTGACTGTAGGTGGGACGTTCCTGTAGTACCTTGGGTATACATTCATTCATGGTCCCAGTTTTCCCGAAGGATTCCTTCCTTAATAAAAGGTACTTGCACTAGTCATAGCTATTTCACGTTGATCATCATAACTATTCCTCACACCTTCACTAGTCAATCTTGTGGGGACTTCATCTCTCCCATCGGGTTGGTTTTCAGAATGCCCTTGAGCCAATTGGTTTTATTCCTATTGCCTATATTTGATTAGGGGTGTGATATTTCAGTCCGAGTCTAGGTTAGCCATAGGTTGATTACTATTTGTTAATTACATAGAATTTTCACCATGGCTGAACTACCGTGCCAGTCATGTCGATTACGAGGACTAGAGCCTATTACAGAGGTGGAACCTCCTCCGAAGTGGTGCCATATCCATGAAAAAGAATTTGAAGGGTCCTATTTATGGTTTGGAGAAGGCTGTTTAGTGTAAGTAGAAGTGGTCAACGAACGACCTCCACCCAACTTCAACCCACCTTTAACTGAACCAGATGCCCCTTTACTGGTCCAAGTGAGGGACATTTTTAGTGAGCCTTTTTCATTATTCAATCATCCTCCTACCATGTCTGGACCTAGTGCTTCGTCTAGTGCAGCTGATCCTGTAAGTCCATCCTCAAGTGGGATTGGTGGCAACTCATCTGGGGGCATCTCATTCATGTCCTCATTTCCACCCCTTAGCTCCATTGGACCTTCACCATCCATACCTTTTTTTTTTTATTTCCTCCATGTGGGGGACATCGTCTAAATCATCGAATCCATCTGTTAGTATACCTAGCGTGCAACACTCATCCCTTATAATTCCATGCCCAATTCCAGATTCTTTTCCAATGGGGGGATGAAATTTGGTTTTAGCATGGGAAGTGCATCCCTTTCCACTTCAACCAATCCAATGAGAGGCCCGACATCATCAGGGGAAGGTGTACCTTTTGGATGGAGAATGCCTAGTGGTTTTGGGGATGTCCCTAATCAACCTGGGGACAATGATACTTCTGGAGGTTTTACTTTTCCATAGTTCAAACCACCTTTCCCTGGGGGAACATCCCTCGGGGGAAATTGGAGTCTTCCATTTTTCCATACATATGGTCCTAGAGGTTTCTTCCTCGAGACTAGCACTAGGAACCCTTTTCATGGAGGGTCCATTTTCCCCCCTGGGGGCAATCCCCCTAGGATCTTTTTTGGTGGTGGGATTAGTCATGGTCCTACAAGTGCCACCATCCCTGGGGGTAATAAATTTCCAACCATTGCTCGACCTTCCAACAACACCAATATAGGGGGATCGCAAGGTCCATCTGGGACAACATAGACTTCACCTACTGCTTAGTCCTCATTCACACCACTGTCATTTCTTGCAATGCTCGATTTACTAGATTTTTCATGGTAAATGAATGATCCTATATCCCATGACCCCTCATGGATGATTTTTTCATCCAAATTACCCTCAGAAATTCCTAAGTTTGACAGAAAGATGGGAGAGGACCCCTCTACACACACTATGACATACCAGTTATGGTGTTCATCCAACTCATTGATGGATGATAGTGTGATATTGTGTATTTTACAGAGATCCATGATCGGAGCTACTGCCCAATGGTATATTGAACTGAAAGGTGGTTCTCTTAGAAGCTTCAATGACCTGGTAATGGCGTTTTTAACCCATTACCAATTTCCAATTTGGTATGAGATAGGAACATAGATTTTGACTTCTTTGTGTCAAAACAATGCCACCCATATTTTTGATAATATATATGAGTGGTGTTGGAGGTGCATAATTATTAAGACTCATATTCTAGACAAAATCCTATTAGAGTGGTTCACCAAGTCCCTCTTACCATCCATTTCTAAGGATGTATCTATGGCCAGGGAGACCACTAAGGAGCAAGCTATTTTTCATGCCCAACATCTGGATTTGATTAATTCTTAGTCGAGTACTTTGTATGATATCATTATAAGCAATCCTTTCCCGTCAAATGATACTCGTCAACCTCACCTAGGACCCCATGCTGACGATGTGGTTGGTTCTATATCCCATGCACCCGTCAACTGGTTAGTTGATCAACTGGGACAATTGTCTATTTAATCACAACCGTCAGCTGCATGAACTAGTGTTGAAACTGTTGCGGTCCCTACTCAAATATCCAAGGTGAATTCATTGCATTACATGCAATCAAAGAATCCTCAACAACCTGAGGAAAGAAAAAGAGAAACAAGAAGAAAAATTCTTCTAATGAGAAAGGGACTCCCACTATCCAAACTGTCCAGGAGGGAGGAACTAAAGAAAAGTGGAAGATTCGTTTTACCTGCACGATTTGTGGAGATGACCACCCTAACCACCAATTCCCACGAAAATATGAGGTCCACAAATTCAAAGCACAACAAAGGACTCCTTAGCATCCTGTCGTCTTAACCCATAATTTCGCCCCTCAACCTCAAAAGATGGTTGCCACAAATCCTTCCCCTCCGACTGGGGACATCGTAGGTACTCCTCAAAACGAGGGGTATCCAATGAATTATCCTATTTATATGTGTGACCACATGGTAAAATTGTAGACACGATTCAAAAACTATGAGATTCCCAGGCCTTCTAATGCCTCCCCTGAAGCAACATCTTCATCTCAACCTAGTGGCCCTTTCCAGATAAAGAAGCCATTTCTTGATGCACCGCTTCACCCCCATAAGGGAGTTCCTTGATGTACGATGCATAATATCAACACATGGGCTACCCACAACTACAATATTGTGGAATATTTATCCCAGACACCTAGTGCCATGTCGGTGCTTGAAGTTCTCCAAAGCTACCCCACGTAGCGGAAAACCTTACTATCGACCATAGGTGGGGTTGATCCCTTGGAGTCAAGATTAATTACCTTTGAAACTAACCAAGTTAAACATCCACTCTCCCATTAGGTTTCTTTTCAAATCATAGTGCGAAAGTTAGGGAGAAACATCTACCAGATAATGGTGGATGAAGGAGCCTCAACTTGCATTATGTTGATTTCTTATTGGAAATCCCTTGGCTATCTCAAGTTTGATATCCCTGCTACACTTTTAAAAGACTTCGATGGACACATGTTCCAATCCCATGGAATAATCACCACCTTACCCATCGATTTAGGTGGTAATACTATCTCCATTTCCATGGAGGTCATCGATGCACCACTTGAGTACAATCTGTTACTCGAGCATACTTGGTTCTATGAGATGACTGCAATTGTCTCATCGGTCTTTAGGGTCCTATGATTCCCTCACCAAGTGAAAATCGTTACCATCGATCAAATTGCATTTTTTACCCCAAACCTTGAATCTAGTGTGGGGTCTAATGTACCCTTGTTCGGTGATATCACATAGTCTGCTTTAAACGTTGGTGCAGGGATGTTCAAAGATCCTTCAATTATGGGAATGTTTATGTTATGAACCAAAATGCTGAAAATATCATAAAATAATAGAAGTACACACCATGTAAAAAATGTCAACGTGGAGCACAACTCCAATGTAGATAAGTTACACAATAAATCCTTAAAGAATAGGGGAACCCCCTCCAAATAACCAACTACCTTTCATACTTCACAATTCACCTATCAATAATGAATACATGATCTCTTATATATAGCTATTCACATTTGCACATGAGGCTCATTTATCACTAGGCCGACCCTATTACTGTAATATAGGTTCATTCTAATTTTGTAGATACACCCTATGTAAGATAGGGTATCTCACTAGTCATATTGACTAGTCTCAAACAAGTGTTCTGGGTAAAACAACCATAACTTCTTCATAGAGGATCCAAATTGCGTGAGACCAGTTTCATTGGACCATGGAAAGTCTGTAGTATTTTTGGCACTATTTTAAGAATGTACACCATGTACAAAATGTCAACGTGGAACACAAATCCAATATATATAAGTTACTCAATAACTCCTTAAAGGGGCCTCATGATGATAATAGGCAAAATTTAGCCTATGTAAGATAGGGTTCGAGAATCATCCTGAATTTATTCATCGCGGAATTTTTGCTATTTTTTTTTTTATTATGTTTCAGACCCTGAAACCTAGAGGATATTCATATAAATTATCAAGATATATGTGATAAAAATTTCAACTTCTGGGTCATCCTACTTTTGTAGATACACCCTATGTAAGATAGGGTATCTAACTAGTCATATTGACTAGTCTCAAACACATGTTCTAGGTAAAACAACCATAACTTCTTCATAGAGGATCCAAATTGCATGAGACTAGTTTCATTGAACCATGGATAGTCTGTAGTATTTATCTTACTATTTTGAGAATGCACACCATGTACAGAATGTCAATGTGGAGAACAAATCCAATATAGATAAGTTACACAATAAATCCTTAAAGAATAGTGGAACCCCCTCCAAATAACCAACTACCTTTCATACTTCACAATTCACCTATCAATAATGAATACATGATCTCTTATATATAACTATTCACACTTGCACATGAGGCCCCTTTATCACTAGGCCAACCCTATTATTGTAAGATATGTTCATCCTTCTTTTGTAGATACACCCTGTGTAAGATAGGGTATCTGACTAGTCAAATTGACTAGTCTCAAACAGGTGTTCCAGGTAAAACAACCATAACTTCTTCATAGAGGATCCAAATTGCGTGAGACCAGTTTCATTGGACCATGGAAAGTCTGTAGTATTTCCGGTACTATTTTCAAAATGTACACCATGTACAAAATTTCAATGTGAAGCACAACTCCATTAATATAGATAAGTTACACAATAACTCCTTAAAGGGACCTCATGATAATATGCAAAATTTAGCCTGCGTAAGATAGGGTTTGGGAATCATACTGAATTTATTCATCGTGGAATTTTCACTATAAATATTTTTCTGTGATGTTTCAAAACCTGAAACCCGTAGGATATTCATATCAATTACCAAGGTAGATGTGATAAAAAATTTAGCTTCTGGGTCATCCTACTTTTGTAGATACACCTTATGTAAGATAGGGTATCTGACTAGTCATATTGACTAGTTTCAAATAGGTGTTCTGGGTAAAACAACCATAACTTCTTCATAGAGGACCCAAATTGCATGAGAGAAGTTTCATTGGACCATGGACAATATGTATTATTTCTGGTACTATTTTCAGAATGTACACCAGGTAAAAAATGTCAACGTGGAGCAAAACTCCAATATAGATAAGGTACATAATAACTCCTTAAAGAATAAGGGAACCCATTCCAAATAACCAACTACCTTTCATACTTCACAATTCACCAGTCAATAATGAATACATGATCTCTTATATATAACTATTCACACTTGCACATGAGGCCCCTTTATCACTAGGCCAACCCTATTACATATGTATTTACACATTACATGTACATTTAGGCCCATATATGCCCCCCTTCTTGGGGTCATATCATATACATTTATCCATATATATGCCCCCCTTGGGTCATAAGAGTTTACCCTTCCCCCACCATCTCCCAATGCAATCATCACCCCCATCAACATGATTTCCTTATCTAATAGTGGATCCATTTGGTCTTTTAATCCTTGGGGGGTACCTCGTTCCGAGGATGTTGAATCATTTGGAGCAACCATGCAACTCACTATAATTGATATTGTTGATCTAACGATCCCCTCAACATCCACTGATACTAGTCAACAAATCCACCCTCATATGGAGTGTGATCAACCTACTCCACCCATACGGGTTTTTGACTCTCTAAGTTCGTATGAATTCCTTGATTTTGAGTTTCCTTCAGAAAATTCCATCTTGGAAGTCATGGCTTCTACAGATAATCCCAGGGAAGATGAGAATCATTGAGAATCAATCCTCCCTAGTTTGGAACCCATGAGAGTTAGCATGATGAGATTTGATCCAAGACTGGAGGAATTTACTAGGACACCTAGTGAAACCCCTAGTATTGACCCTTTTCCATCTCGGTTATGTTTTTTCAGAACTTGCCACCAAATTATTTGGTTCCCCTTACATTGAGGATTCATGTTTCTTACCCCCTTTATGTCTTGATGGATTCCATCAAGGATCTTACCTAGCTCACAAGACCACTCACAATGAGTATCTTAGTATGCGAAAATTCTATCCCGTGTGGGATGGCCCTGACGTGGTGAGCCATATGATGCTAATATTGGCTCATGGGTTCATTAACGCTGAAAAGGATCCTTGGTCTGAGCCTAGTCATGGGCTCTACTTGGGGAAAATCATCGATATTCATAGTGACTTGTACATAGGTGTGTAGTGTGAGTGATTTTGTTTTTCCTTTCTCATATCCAAAAAATCCAAAAAATCCAAAAATATATTCTTTTTTGAGATTTCACTATGCGTTTTGACCTTGGAATCTAGTTTACATGTGCTTTAAAGGATTCTAGGGAATATTTTTATGAAGATGGTAACATCCACTACACTTGAGGTATATATTTCTAAATTGGCATATACGGATCGGTTTTTCCCTGCACTTTTCACTTTTCATTATCAACTGTCCATACTGCCAGCATTATGCCTTAGGTTCAAACCTGTTCGGTTGTGACATTCGCCACTCTTTTGCACGTCATAATTGTTTTGGTAGTGCCTAACCTTCATGGGAACCCTATTTAGCACCCAAATTTCCATTTGGTTCCCATGTTGTGTTTTTCTCGTAGGCCCGAGATCCCTCCTTTAGCCCCATCATGACTTGAAGATTGAGCCTCATTCTCCTCTCTTCACTTTTATTCTGGCCATATCCCATGGGGGTTCCCAAATTTTTTTTTGTTTCTTAATGGTCACCTATGCATTTACTTCTCGCATCATACCTCCTTCCACTATGTTGTTGTTTTCCCATATCCCGCTTACCGCTATGCAACAACCTTGACCATACATCTCTTGCATTATTTGGCCTCCACTTTGCATCTACTCGCCTAGGGAAAGAACAATGGCTAAGAGTGGACCTCACTTGCTAGTACTAGTCACATTCTTCATTTCTTAGGTTGGTTCCACATGATTGGAACATAGGATCATGTTGTTAAGTCACTCGTTCTCTCCCGACGAGTCTCCTTTAAGCTCTTTTAAAACTCTTTAAACATGGAAATATTTCCGAGTGAGGTTTTTTTCTTTCACACTCGTTAAATGGTTTGAAAGGATGTCTATTCAGTATAATTTTAACCATTTTATGGGTTGGATGGACTACTTACAAAAAAGGAATACTATAGTCCACCTGGGCTAGAAGAGTTCTCCCTTGTATTGTTTTATACTTTTTTGGGCTTGAGGGACTAGATGTATGAAAAACAACATCGATATTACTTGGGTAAATATTTCATGCTTGTTAAACCATGAAGGAGAATGAGCATACCTATGTCATTATTTTGTGCTCATTAAACCATGAAGGAGACAAAAAATACAAAAATAAAAAATAAAAAAAGTGTGGGGGTTTTTCATCATTGGTATATTCTCAACATGGTAGTGTCATTTGAGTCACCCTTGAACATGGAACCTGTTTGAGTCCTCATCATTCAGTTGGGTTTTAGCTTGCCTAGGATCCGTCCCAGTAATAAGAGCCAGAGATACTCCTTCGACTGGTTACTCTTCCAGTCATCATGGAGAGTGTTTCAATGCCTCCTGCATTGTTTCATTATATTCGTCCATCTCTTGTGTCTTTCTACAAATTCACCATTATGTCATGCTATATGTTCAAGGGAAGTTTAAGACCGAGTCAACCATTTGTTGTTTTGTTGACTTTCCGAGTTGACCGTTCCTATGTTAGTTTCACATCATCTCTCGATGTTTGTTTCATTTCAATTGATGGGGGATACATCAAGGACCTCCTTCAAAGGATATCTTCCTATTGAATTCATCACATTATATAGGATAGGGATATAGAAACCAACTAGTACCTTGGAGCTTGCAGTCATCAATGACAAGCCTCCTCGTGATCGATAGTGGGTTTTACACCATTGACTTCTAATCGATTGATTCTACAAGTGTTCGACAACATATCCTATATTCACACTCATTAGATTGTACTAGATACCTTAGATTCCAAATTCATCATTGGTGGGTCCCATCACATCTATTAACGATATACATCATTGATCAGTAATCAAATGATTTCTACCATGTTCAACATCAACTCATTTATTCGCATGATGTAGATTCATACCATCAGGGTTTGGGATGAATACCTTGGGTTTGGGGACACATCAATCCTTTACAACATTTCCTACCAAGTTTCATTGGAGTATATCACTTGCGTATGAAGACTTCAGGGGAACTCCCCTTAGTGCTTGTTGTCTTCCTGACATATATATGTTGTGTCATAGATCCACATTGTATCTTTTAGTGGCTATGATTATGTTCTTGACATATATCCACATTGTATCTGCTGGTGGCTATGATTGAGTCATGACGTAGATCCACATTCTATTGTCTTGTGGCTACGGTCTTATTGATGACGTGGATCCACTTCACATATTCTTTCATGGCCATGGTCTAGTATTTTATTTCATGGATTAGCAATTTATTGTTTGGCGGTCATGCTCATTTTGAGTCTGAGCATGTCTACCTAGGGCATTGGTATATATATACACTCATCCTTGGTGTTTTAATGTATGTCTTCTTTGGTCTACCAAACCTCCCTTGCTCTCTCCTTGCGCTGCCTTATATGGAAATTATTGTAATGTATTTCGACTATCCACTCCTTTCTTGACCTTGCACATTATGGGGCATCTGTTATAGCCTTAATCTCCACCCTATAGATCACAGAGGAAGCCATTAGTGGATATAATCCTTAATGAGAATTTTTCACAAGTTTTGACCATTTCCAATGAATTTTTGAAGGGCCTCATGTGACACCTAGCATGAAACAAGTGAGGCCTCACTAGAAAATAGTGTCTCAACAAGCAAGGCACTTTCAAACTTCTAGAAAGGGGGAGTTACGAGGCAAGGGGAAAGATATGAGTTGGATCTTAGTTGTAATAGCCTAGGAACTCACATCATTCTAGATTCTAGTGGTCACTAGAAGATCTATAAGTCTCTCCCAAGCCTGCTCCAAGAGATATATAACAAAGGCAAGCCTTTGACAAGAGAAGAAATAATTCAATAGCAAAGTTATGTTGCCAAACTACATAGTTATTCAAACAAAATTCATTGGAGCCTAGCACGAACAAGGATATGTAAGAAAAATCAAGGAGAAATGATATTTAAGGATCCTACATCAACACTTAAGGTATGTAATTGTGATGCAAGTTTCCATTTATAATTAATAGATCATTTGTTTTTCCCCTACAATTGTTTGTAGTTGAATAACAAGTGTTTGCATCTGATTCATATTGTTATAGATCTGATTGAAATCTAATTAGATCTATGATTCTAATTCTAAATAGGAAAGTACATAAGTTTTTGTTTGTCTTTTGTATACAATGAGTAGGTTGTCAAGCTTGGAGATGGAACTCTAGGATTGCAACAACCAAGAGATATGAAGGGCCACCTCTTGAAAGGTATGCATATATTATCCTTTATATAGGATTATAGTGAATCCATATATTTGAATTTGGATCTAGGAAACCTTTTAGAAGTATACCCCCTCCTTTCTAGGATATCTAGGCTTATCCTAGGGAGATCTTACCAATCCATTCAGTGAGATCCCTATGAGAATTTTTCCCATAACACTACTGATGTCACCTATATCTTCTATGGATCTATACTTGCCTTGAAAAATAGACACACAATTCACCTTACTGGCAACCCAAGAACATACACGATATTCTCTCTTGCAAATCATGTATACCCTATACACAATTTTTCCTTCTGCAACTTGCGTATATACATGCTTCACCCATATGAAAACTACATATGAGTACATAAAAGTAGTATGGTCACCTCCATACACTTTTCTCTCTTCCACCTTCTTTCTCCTAGGCCAGATTCACCACCTTGCAAATTTTCCTAGCTGAGATCACCAATCCTCCTTGACACAAGTGAAAAATCACTTATTCCAACTCCATTCTTCCACAATGATGATCTAATTTAACAATGACATCTCTCCTTTATATAGGATTACAAAGAGTAAATTTAGGAGCCCTTTCTAAAATGAACAATTAATTAGAATATTTTAATACTCTTTATGGGTGTGGCACCCCCACACAAACCCACAAATCCCATAAAATTTTCCATGAGGCCCTAGCCTCATTTCTAGGCCAATTTCACTGAAATGAAAGTCAAAAATGGTGCCAAAAAAAATTCCCACTTGCTTGGCACCTTGGCCTCTAGTGCGAATACCTCCCAAAGATACAAAAATCAATGATACCCTAGTAACTCGTTGTTCTAGTGAGGATAACCTTTGGTCAATGAAGTAATTCATACTATTATGGTTAGTCTTGATATAGAAACATCTCTCGATGAAGTATGGATCCTAGGTATATACAACATGTAGGATGGCCAACATCTATTTATCATATGTGGATTTACCCAAATTGTGGTCACATAAATGCTTACTAGTGAATGCTAAAGGGAATCCTTCTTACATTAATACTACTCCAAGACCTCAGCCAAAGGCATCACATTCCAATATAAAAGTCTTGGTAAAATTTGGCACAACTAATATTTGAGTTGTGCAATGTGCACATTGCATATTTTAAAGCGAAGAAGGCCTATTTCACAACCTCATTCCAAACAAAGGAATTCCTTTTTAGTAGCTAGGTTAAAGGAGATGTAATGTTTCCATAATTTCTCACAAAATTCTTGTAGTACCCTGTAAGTACTAAGAATTCATGTAATCTCTTTAGGGTTTTGGAATGGGGCCAATATTGCATATATGCGACTTTCTTGGGATCCACTCATACTCCCTCCTGACTTACAATGTGACCCAAGTATTCGACCTATGAAGCTCCAAAAGTACATTTGGAGTGTTTACAAATAGTTAGTGGTTTTGTGGGAGTTTTAAGGATCTATCAACATGCTCGATGTGGTATTCACATGTTTTTTTGTATATCAAAATATAATCAAAGAACACTATCATAAAATTGTAGAGAAATGGTTGAAAGATCTTGTTCATGAGTGTTTGGAAGGTTGATGGAGCATTTCAAAGTCCAAAAGGAATCATTAATAACTCATAATGACCTTCATGTGTATGAAAAATGGTCTTAGGGATATCTACCTCTTTCATCTTGATCCAGTGGTAGCTAAAGAAAAAATCAAGTTTAGTGAAAATATTGTCTCCATGAAGTTCATACAAGAGGCCATCAATAACTAGGATATGATATTTTTCCTTAATTGTCAACTTATTAATAGCTCGAATATCTAGACGCATGCACCAAGTACCTTCCTTATTTAATAACATGACCAATGGTGATGAGTAAGGGATAATTTTGGGATGTATGACTACCACCTACAACAATTTCAATTTCAATTTCATTTTTTTTGTGCGAAAGGGTGCCTATAAGGATGCACATTGGGTGGTTGACTTCTTGGATTGAGGAGAATACCATGGTAATGATCCCCACATGAAGATTGTAAAACTTGTGGCATTTCAAGGACATGTTGCTTCTTAGAGAAAACTGGTTCCAAATCAAGGTGAACCTCTGGTGGTGTGGTATTGACTACCTATATGGAATTGAACGGTGAAATAACACTTGAGTGGCCTTTTTTCAACAACTTCTCGATGAGAGGTTACAATTTCAAGGGAACCTGACGTAATCCCTTCTTATGTGAAGCTCATGTACAATTATTTGAAATCCATGGTGATTGGTCCCAAAGTTCACATTGAACATTCTACCCCAAGAACATCACAACCACACATTTCGATGGAAAACATGTGAGTTTTTAGATGATACTCACCCATTTGTAGTTTCACATTTTCACATTTTACCCCACATTTCATCATGCCACTATCGATGATCATAATTTGAAAAATAGATATGGGATGTACATAACAATGGGTGTCTTTTGACACTCTCTTATGGATAAAATTGTGGGTGTTTCCACTATTAATCAACACAATCACTTTGCGGTGCTTGATGTAGCCAATTAATTTAAAGGTTTTTGGTGTCGAGAAACCTGATAGGACATGGAGAGAAATTTGGGGTTCCTTGAAAGGATCTTACTCTCTTCTGTGTTCCTTGAAAGAAATTTGGTGTCAAGAAACCCGATGTTGAAAAGTTTTATTACTAATGTATTCATATTTGATCCTCATCTGATGGTACCCTAATCTCAAGTCTATCTTGGAAAACACATTTTTTCCTTTTAGTTGGTCAAAGAGATCGTCAATTATGGGGAGAGGGTACTTTTTATTTATTGTACCTTTATTTAGCTTCTTGAAATCAATGAATAGCCTTAAGGTTCCATCCTTCTTCTTCAAAAATAGTGATGTCACTCCCCAAGGTGAGACAGTTGGGTTTATATACCCTTTGTTTATAAATTCTTCCAACTGCATTTGCAATTATTTCAATTCTGGTGTGCTCATTTTGTAAGGATTTTTGGATATCAGCGAAGCTGTATGTATTATATTAATAGAGAAGTATATGTCTCTCTTAGGTAGAAAACCCAATATCTCTCCAAATACATCTTCATACTCTTGTAACACTGAAAAATATTCAAGACATGGAATTTTTTCATTAGCTGGCTCTTCCACATGGGTTGTAAACAATTGACAACCTTTTATAAAGCACCTCTTCAACTGTAAGGATGCAATTTCCCTTATAGAAATGGGTCTTGGGATCCCTTTCACTAAGCTATGTTTTCCTTATTCATTAAGACATGTAAATGTATTATGATAACATTCTAACACATAATGATGTTTGTATAATTAATCCATGTTCTAATTAATATATTATAAGATCCCAATGGTATAATATATTTCATATTTGCAACTGTGTTTACTCCATTAAGGTCTATGGGACAACTCCTAACAATATCATTAATTCTTGTTTTGGTCCTAGTGGATAGCTATACCAACCATGATATTTCAAGCTTATACTCTTTGAATGAAATACGTCCACTATATTAGGATCAATGTAACTATGAATTTCCCCTCAGTCAATTAAAATAGTAATAAGCTGATTGGTAATCTTACCTTCCACCTCAATCATGTGAGATTGATGTTCTACCTGTCGATTCTCTATGGATTCACATATACTTGGAATACTTATGGCCACATCTTCTACTATAATGGCTTCCTGAATATTGTGTACAATCCTCATTCTATCCACTCTATGAAGAAACAATGTGTACTTGTGATATCCCTTACAACCCCAACACTTGATTGGATTTCTAGTTTCTCTTTTCCCCAAAGATTCTACCATATGGGACTCAATTTAAGATGGATAGCATTGCTGATGAGAATTGGAGTTGTTCCTTACTAAATGTGTCTTAAATCCTTTTTTTTATCTTCTTTATCATTCCTCTTATCCTTCCAAGACTTAAACATCACTGCTCTTCCTTTGTTTTGATCATAAAGGTACTTGGCCTTCCTAATGGCCTCATCCATAGTCCTAGGTTCATCAAATTGAAACCTATCTTTGTCAAATCATCGCATTCCACTCAAGAATATTTGAATTTTAATATTCTCATCTTTGATTAATCCTACATACCTTGACAACTCTAATATTTTTTTCTCATATTCCTCCATGGTCATGTTCCCCATCTTCAATTCAAATAACTCTTGCATATTATTATCATGATAATTCTCTAAGAGGTATTTTTGTTGGAAATATCTTTTAAACTTCTTACAAGAGACCTTGTTATCATGAATGTGCTTCACTTGCTTCAATTGGTTCCACCACATAAAATCTTTCCCTAGAAGATGGTAGATGGAAATCCTTGCTTCATAGTTTAATGTGTAATTGTGAAACTGTAAATACTTTATAATTCCAAGAAACTATGTCTCATCTCGTTCTCCCTTATTATTCTCTCCATCAAAAGTTGGTGGCTTTATCTTCTTAATCTCCCTTTGCAAACTTTCCAATTCATGCCTTCTCCTCTAATGCATGACATGATACATTTATGGGCTTCTCTATCATTCTATAAATGAATATAGTTTCCTAATTGAATGATTGGGTGAATAATGATGTCTATGAGTTCTACTAGCACTTCTTGAGTTCCTACATCTTATGTAGTTCTCCCTTATTGCATGGGGTCTACCTTCTTCCTCATATATTGAACCTAATTCCACCTTAATGTCTTTGAAATTGGTTCAAAATCTATATAAACTCAATTTTTATATGATTAGTTTCCTATTGAGATTTTATTGTTCTCTCATTATAATCCCTGTAGATTTGTACTTCCATCCTCTGATTCTTCATGGTCTCAACCAACTCTACTGGATCCACCTTGCTTCTATGGCCATTAAATTTGGTTTCTTCAATTCCCAAGATAATATTCAAACCCATCACTTCTTCTTCATAGCTATGAGTTACTTTTGCATCTTCCATGTTCATGGTCCTCATACTAAGCTGGATATATTCTAAAAGTAGCACTAACTCTACAAGCAATGTGCATACAATTAATTTTATTAGAAATTATTCATTAGGTAATTTTTTCATTAATCAGAAATAATAATTTATAAATTATATTTTAAATGAACATTCTCATTTATCATCTGATTTTTGAGATAAAATTTATGTCTCTCTGAAATCATCCATTTTTTCTCCCTTCTTTGCACTTGTCTCACTATTGAAATTAATCTCAGAGGCCAACTTATACCACTAGCTGTAGAAGAAAATAGAAAAACTTTTGTATTGGGAGTTGAAAATAATGGTGATAGTGAGTACACAAAAAATCTTATATTTCTATTTGTAAGTTCTAACCTTGTACAATATCTACTGCAAACAGATATTCAGTAAAGGAACATAAAAGATACAATGGAAAATAAAAACATTACACAAAGATTTCCCCCCTGGAAACCCAAACCAGGAAAACCAACATATTCTATATTATTCATCATGTTACAATGTTTACAATACAAAATACATATAGGAGCCAACGACATCCAAAAACCTAACCTAATGACCTAGATTAGTCCAAAACCATAATTCCTTAACTGGAAATAGAAAACCATCGACAAATAAACCATGTGTCAAAAAACCACCTAAATATAATGCGGTCTCAAAAAATGCGGTCCTGGTGCAGATTTTTTTTTTTGGGGGCACTGCTGTCAAACCTTTGCGCGGGGGGCTCCACCCCCCTGCACCCCCTGAGGGGGGGCCTAATGGCCCCCCCTCTAACCCCCCTGCGCGCCTGGTGCATACGCTCAAGCAAAGAATATAACACATACCCAACATTCTCCCACTTGTTGTTTTCTTTGCATACAGGGGGTTACATGGTTACATAGTCAATAATCCAGGGAACCAATGCCCATGGATCCTCTACACCAAGAGAACTTCTCAGTTCTCACATATTTTTTTAATGAGTCTACAACATTCTTCAAAGTGTCCACTTTCATCAATGCTACTTTTTTTTCTTCAATCATGTCTCTCACAAAGTGATATTGAACATAAATGTGCTTTGTCTTTGAATGATAACAAGGTTCTTCGCCAGAAAAATTGCACTATGACTACCACACTCTATCCTTACAACTTGTTGTACCAACCCAATACCTGAACAAAATATTTGTAACCATACTGCTTCCTTACTTGCATGAGTGGTTGCCATGTATTCAAATTTTGTAATTGAAAGTGCCACTGCAACCTGTCTTTTTGTCATCCAACTTATTGCTCCTCCAAATAGGTTAAACACATACTTGTTTGTATATCTCCTACGATCCAAATCTCTAGCCTAGTCTACATCCACAAAGCCATGTATATCCAACACTCTATCCAATCCCGGTCTTCCTTCGTAGCACAATCCATAGCTAGCAGTGCCACGCAAATACCTGAAAACCCTTTTTACTGTTGTCCAATGCTCATTCCCTAGTTTTGACATATACCTACTAAAAAAAACCACTGCATGTGCGATGTCTGGTCTAGTATATACCATTGCATACATCAAACTTCCAACTACACTCGCATATGGAACATGAGACATGTCCTCCTCTTCTTCATGTTTCTTGGGACACTGATCCGCAGATAACTTTACACCAACAGGAATAAGAACCTTGACCGGTTTACATTCCTGCATATTAAACCTCTAGAATATTGTCTCAACACATTTTCTCTGATTTAACCAGAGTTTCCTCCTTTTCTGATCTCTTTTAATTTCCATGCCCAAAATGAAATTTGAAGCACTGAGATCCTTCATGTCAAATTTAGAGGACAACTGAGTTTTCACATCCTGGATAATCTCTTTTTTGTTTCCTATCAGCAACATGTCATCCACACATAAGACCAAATAAATCAAATGGTCACCAATTAATTTAAAATACACACAATGATCTTCTTTGCTTATTGTGAAGCCAAGTTCTAGCATATAAGTATCAAATTTTTGATACCACATTCTTGGTGATTGTTTTAAACCATACAGGGACTTTTTTAGCTTGCATACTAGCTCCTTCTTTCCCTTCACAACATAACCTTTTGGTTGCTTCATATAGATTTCTTTTTCCAGATCCCCATGTAGGAATGTTGTCTTCACATACATTTGTTCTATTTCAAAATTAAATGCAACAACAATAGATAAAAAAAAGTCTTATGGAGGTTAACTTGGCAACATGAGAAAAAATCTCACCAAAATCAATTCCCTCAACCCGGGAATAACCCTTTGCTACTAACCGAGCTTTGTATTTCTCCACTTTTCCTTCTGCATTCAACTTGTTTTTAAATACCCATTTGCTGCCAATGAGATTTCTTCCAGTTGGCAACTCCACTAGATCCCAAGCCTCATTCTTATCCAAAGATGCCATTTCTTCGTCCATGGCTCTTTTCCAGAGATTTCCATCCTCTAAATCCACTGCCTCCCTGACAGTTCTAGGATCATCATCAGCAATAGGAAAAGCGAAATTTGAACGAAAATCAGATGGACTATACCTTTCTAGTAGCCTTCTTTCTCGATTCGATCTCCTCAATAATGGAGTATGAGGATCTTCTTCTTCTGATTCATGTTCTTCTGTAGAGTCTGATTCATCATCCTTTAAATCAAACTCTATCTTCTCTGGTTCTTAATTACTTGGTAGGGCTTCCTATTTAACAAAATCCTTCATTTCTCTAAATACCACATCTCGGCTATACACTACATTCTTAGTTTCTGGGTTCCAAAGTTTATAACCTTTGAGACCATCTTTATATTCAATAAAGATACACTTTTTAGCCTTCGTATCCAGGTTACTCCTGTTTTTCTTTGGAACATGAAAATATGCATCGCAGCCAAAAACCTTGAGATGTGTGAGAGAAGGTTCCTTACCAATCCATACCTCTTGTGGAGTCTTGTCATCCAACGCTGATGAGGGTGATCTGTTGACCAGGTAACATGCAATACCCATTGCCTCTACCCAAAATTCTTTCCCTAACCTGGCACCACTGAGCATGCACCTTGATTTTTCCATCAACGTCATGTTCATCCTTTCCGCAACTCCATTCTGCTGAGGTTTATATGGAGTAGTCTTCTGCCTTGCTATACCGCACTTCTTACATAATTCTTCAAATTCATTTACACAGAACTCCCCGCCATTATCTGTCCTCAACACCTTAATTCTTTTCTCTGTTTGATTCTAAATAAGAGCCTTAAACTCTTTAAACCTGTCAAAGACTTTAGATTTCTTCCTAAGGAAATATATCCAAGTATTCCTCGAGAAGTCATCTATAAATGAGACATAGTACACATATTTTCCCAATGATGGGACCGACACAGGTCCAAAAACATCACTGTGAACTAGCTATAAAATTCCTTCTGCCCTCATTGCACCAGAGGGGAATCTTACCCAATTCTGCTTCCCATATAGACAATGTTCATAGAAATCAAAATCCAGAGAGCAGTTAGACATACCTTCAATCATACCTTTATCGTGTAGTAGTCGAAGACCCTTCTCTCCGATATGCCCCAGTCTTTGATGCCACATCATAACCTTTTCTCCAGAGTCTGTAGGAGTTATTTCTTCTTCAACTCCAATATCAAGAACAATGGAGCTATTACACCCATCACTAATAGTGCTTCCTTGCAGCTTATACAGAGTTCCAAACCAAACTCCCCTCAGCAACACCATTGCTCCTCGAACCATCCTGCAGATTTCCTTTTCAAATATTGTTTTTACCCCATGCATATTCCATTTTGCTTATAGAAATCAAATTTCTTGCCAAACCTGGGATGTGCAGAACACCGGGTAGTGTTCTAATCCTTCCATATATGAGCCTCAACTCGACCCTTCCTCTTCCTATGATTCCGGTTGTTGAATCATTACCTCCATCATATCTTTCATATTCGTAGAACCACTCCCTATGAGGATTCGTATGAAAGGATGCATCGGAATCAACCAACCATGAATCATGATCTTCATGTGTGCTTGAAGAGGCCAAGTACACATCCCCTCCTTCTTCCTTGGATTTCTTTTCTTCTATAGAAGAAGATTCTTCAGATCCCTTCTTTTTCTCAACTTTGGATCTACACTACTTCTTATAGTGCCCTTCTTTTCCACATCTCCAACATACCCTTACAAAATTTCTAGGAGATTTAGATCTACCCTTAGACTTAGATCTCCCACTTGAGAAATTAGATCTATTTCTTTCTTGGGAACATCCTCTTGCAAATAATGTGTCTGTGCTATGTCCTTCCATATTCTTCCGTCTCATCTCCTCTGACAACAAGGATGAGACCACTTCTTCAAACTTCAAGGAAGTTGCATTACTACCTATGACCACAACCGAACTATCCCACGAGTCTAGTAAATAACACAACAAACTGATACATTTATCTTCATATGAAATTTTAATGTCAACAGATACTAATTGACTTACCACAGTATTGAAGGCATTCAAATTCTCTTCCACCGAGTCTCCATCTCTCATCCTCGGGTTATATAGGTTCTTTCTTAGGAATAGTTTATTTACCAGGGACTTAGACTGATACAACTTACCAAACTTTTCCCATAAATCCTTGGTTGTATCTTCCTCTAACACATTCAGTAATACTGAATCAGAGAGACATAGTAAGATTGTGCTCTTTTCCTTTCGATCCAACTTTTTCCAGTCATCTGCAGAAGTTCCTGTAGGTGAAGTACCTGGATCTACCATGATCCATTGATCTCTCTCCACCAACAAATATTCCATATTGAGCTTCCATAGCTCAAAAATTTTCCCATTAAACTTCTCGATCTCCATATTCAAATTGCTTTCCATTTATTTTCACCTAAAAAAACAATACCACAGATCTCCCATTGTAACAAGTCTTATCATAGTCTCGAGCCAAACCCTTGACCACAAGGGCATCCCCCTGAAGCCAATAAAGATATGATACCCAATGTAAATTCTAACCTTGTACAATATCTACTGCAAACAGATATTCAATAAAGGAACAAAAAAGATACAATGTCAAATACAAACATTACACAGAGATTTTTCCCCTGGAAACCCAAACCGAGAAAACCAACATATTCTATATTATTCATCATGTTACAATGTTTACAACACAAAATACATATAGGAGCCAACGACATGCAAAACCCTAACCCAATTACCTGGATTAGTCCAAAACCTTAATTCCTTAACCGGAAATTGAAAACCATCGGCAAAGAAACCATGTGCCAAAAAACCACTTAAATATAATGCGGTCTTGAAAAATGAGGTCCTGATACAGAAAAAAAAAAATCGGGGGCGCTTCCCTTGGACCCCTGCACTGGGGGCTCGTGCAAATAATATAAGACATACCCAACACTATTTTGATGCTCCAATTAAATTCTATGATAATCTGGAATTGTTGACTTTACACTTTTTGCACTTTTTCCAGACTTGGAATTTTTATTCAAACTGACTATCTCCCAAATAGAGAAAAACTAAGAAATACTCAATAATAGAAATTTTTCTATATTGTTGAGGAGTTAGAATGTAGAGTAATAAAATTTTTCATATTTGTGATATGGGGTCCCTTTTACTCCTTGGAAGATCTCAAAAATCCCCAAAATAATTCCAAAATATTGGATTTTGGCATATTTTTGCATCCCCATTTCAAAACCATTGAAATGCCACCAAATGATCCACTAGGTATTTTCATGTTTTCTTCACCAAATCACTGCAAAAATTTCATCCTTAATGGGGTCTCCATTGAGGATTACCACCCTATTCTTCAAAATAATTAATTTACAATTTTTGGAATATATGAAGATGAATTGGCCCATGGCCATCACTGACACTTTTTTGATCCTCAAATCTGTGGACCAAACCCCAAAATTTCACCTAAATCTAATAATTTATGCTCCTATTATGGCCAAAACAAGTTTTTGGCTCTAGACTTGTCATTTGTTTTTATAAAACCACATCCTTTTTGACATGGTTCTCATCTCAATCTTTGAAGAACACTAATTCACTAGTCCATCTCTTGAACCCTTATATATATTCTCCTTTGGACCATCTTTCTAATAACTATACTTATTGGAGGGTCAAGTTGACTAGTCGACTAGGCTAGGTAGTCAACTAAGCCAAGAAACCAACCACTATAATATATAAGTCAACTAAGTAGTTAGCTTGGTTGACTGTCGGGGTGGGTCGACCAATGGAACATTTAATTCAACATCCTCATTCCAACATCCTCTTGTCAGAATGAGTATGTTGATTCCGACACTTGCACCAATACAAATCTGTAGTTGATAATACATTGATCAAAACTTTTTGTATAAATGTTAAGCAAGACCATACTTTCCAAGAGTTTATAAAACACTCATGGAAAAGTTTACAATGATTGCCAAAACAATCCTAGGAAAAAATAATGCCTCTCACTCAATAGTGGCTACAAGACCCATTACAATATTGCCAACAAGGATTAACAAATTTTAGGCATTGAACAAAATTCCTCTCACTCTCATCATCACCTAAGAGTAAATAATCAAAAACCCTTTACAATGTTCCAACATCAACTTAAAGTGACATGCTCATTAAGGTAATTTTTCAAACACTCAATTGTGCACTAGTGGTGAAACTCTATGGTTTCTAGACTCCACTTCAAACATGTGCAACATAATAAATAAGGAAAATGCCATCAAAGTGCATTAATTGTTAGAATCCATGGTCTCAAACCACTTCAACATCATATGCACCATGGGGGATGTGCATCTCCCTTGTTTTCCATGGTCCAATTTTATCCATAGGAGAAAATTTACTGTGAATTTCAAATCTCGATGCCCTGTTGCAACATCAAAACCACCAGCATCCACAAGTACATTTTTATCGTCTTACAATTCTCAAAAAGAGGAAAAAACACAATCAAATGAGACTTACATTGTTTTCTACACAAAGGGGCTCAATTTGTGGCTCAAAACTCAACATACATAACACCAACATGTTTGTCTCGTCATTTCACAACTTTTGACTGTAAACTTGGTTATATTATGAAGAGTGCAACTCTACCTCATAAAGAATGCAAGCAGTCATGGGCTTGGCCATAAATCTCAAATTCCATTTCTCATATCACAAAATGGATTTCACCATTGAATCCATCTCGAAAAATCGTTAAAAATGACTATAAATTCGACCATATTCCATTCAGGGATTCCTAGGCTCCTCTCTGCTTCTCTGCCTCAGTCTACGTTCCCTGCAAGTCATGCAACTTGCATTAATTTATTTTTATCTTAAAAAATTGTTCTATGTACGGTTTGCGTGTGATTTCCTTCGTCAGATGGCTAAAATGTCGTTTAACTAAAAAGTTGGTGGGCGGAAAATATGACAAGCATCATTGGCGTAGTGGTTAGGCATTTGGCTATATTGAGAGAGGTCCTAGGGTCAAACCCACGGGCCTCTTGTTTTGGGCATCCACTGTAACTAATGTTCCTTAAATAATAAAACTCCACCAACCATTCCAACTATTTTCACCGGTATGGTGGTTAGCTAGAGGTTTTTATGTGCCTACCACTGGGAAGTCCAGGGTTCAAATCCCAACCGATCCAACCATGACATTTTTTTTAAAATGTTTTGTCGTTAGCCCTCATTGGGAAACTCCAGGCTACCACGTGGTAGCTTGTGATTGGCTCACATGGTGCCCAATCACTCGCATGGTCAGTTCCACATGCCTACTTAGTCAACGTACGGTACCCTGTCAATAGGCTGGTCAATGATCTAGTCAACACCACGTCATCGCCATATTTCTACATCATCCATCGTACTACCACATCATCCGTATGGATGTCACGTGGCAAAATTTTATTAGTCCATTTGGACCCCTAAAAAGGCCAAATCCACTTGACACATGGTAGCCCATGGGGCTGCCATGTTATCATGCAAACGTCACCACTGTACAAAATGCACAATCATCTTCCATACTTCCACATGGAATCCATACGACCACCACATGGAACATTTTTACTGGTCCACATAGACCCTCGAAAGTTACAAAAACACATGACATGTGGCAACCTCTAGTTCTTCCACATCAGCATGTTGATGTCAACACTATATGAACTGCACATTCAACTTCACCAGATTTACATGTTTGCCAAAAATTTCAGATGGCCATAAATTTTGCATCCAAAGTCCATTTGAGATGAAACAAATGTCATCGAAAATCTCTTGACGAGCTCTTCAGCTTAGTGTTGGTTTAGTAGAATTCTAGGAACTTTGATTTTTGAGGTCTTTTGGAGCCCCATGGATTGGCTACTCAAATAGGCTATGTATCTCTTACCCAACCAGGCTAATGTGATCTCTTTCTTTAGCTGGTGACCTTCTACTTCAAGGATATTACTATAATTCTTATCTTCCTCACTTTCTACCTGCCTCATAGGTGCCTGCATGACTAGCTTGTCCTTTTTTGGACCAAGTTCATGATGGAGCTTCCGACATTTCTCAATCCAATGTCCTCTCATATTGCAGTGAGTGCAATAGTTGTGTGACTTCATGCCTATCTCTCCTTCACTGTAGATATATTTTGATCCAAAAAGGATCCAGAGAAGACTAAGGACAACTCAAAACTCGTAGAAGCAACTTAGGAAGCTCAGAATGGCCTCAGCATATAGAGAAAGGGAAAAAAATTCAAAGTCCTCAAAACTCAGTGAAAGTGGCATCAAAACGAAGAGCACGTCAAAATATTTCCAATGAAATAAACGAATCATCAAACAGAGTTACGGATCGAAAGATATTCATGGTCAAAGTTTGGTCAACCTAGCCCAATCAAAAAGGGGTGAGTCAACATCCCTACTGCTGATGTCATGATGCATAACTATCAGTCCTCGGGCCGAGATCCACTCACAGGATCATTCTATATTCCCTTGAGCTGGATCGGCTCTTTCGATTCCCACTGGAATCTGCGAATTATCGATCCACAGGTCCTTTTCGCTACTCGCAATCTCGTGAGTTCACGAGTCGTGATTCCTGACTCTTCCTTCTCAAATATGCGATACTCGAGATCATGAAATGGTTATAGCTCTTCCTTTGTCAATGCCCTCCATGTGTGACCACTAGCTAGGTTTAATTTCTAGCACCTCTCGCTACTCACCATTTCGCGAGTTGAAGGGTTGAACTCTTGCTCCCTTATCTCCCGAACCCCCAAGACGTGAGAAGTCAACAGGGTGTTGACACCTTCCAATAGGTGATGTGTGTCCACCTGTCTATCGCACGGGCCCTACCTTGAGGTCCTGCCACACGTCCACACTTGTGCCTTGGCTCTCGGCACTTCGCGACTCTTGCAATTCAAAAGTAACTCCTCTTGACCTCCGAACCCCCGAACACGCGAAATGCGATGGGGTTCCTGATCCAACGGTCCTCCCGTGACCTGGATCCAACTGCTATATTTTCTCCTCGCGACTTCACTACTCGTGACTTGGAGCACCCAAACTTTGGGCTCTCACCCTGCAAACCTCCGAGTTCGCGAGATATCTAGATATCTGCCACCTATCCTCCTCAAATGGACGGTTGTGATTATCTCGTGACTTCGCCACTCGCAAAGTCGAAGGTATTTCCTTTCTGACCTTCGATGCCTGAATCCCCGATATGGGTGATCTCGCGGCACGTGTTCTCCTCCCAACAAACGACTGCGATTCTCTCACGGTTTCGAGACTTCACCTTTCGCGACCTCGTGAATATTGAAGCAAGACTTATATTCTTCCAACTCGCGAAACCCCAAAATGAGATTTTGTGAGTGATCCAACGACCCCTGTTGGTTCAGATCCTACGGCCCGATTTCCCCTGATCTTGCAAGTAGAAAAATATCCACAGTAACCTTCTTGCTCCTCTGCAAGATCTGACGGCCTTCGAGACTTCGTGAATTCTCCACGGAGAATTCCGACTTTCAAATTTCTCCTTGACGATTCCTGCAAAAGGAACAAAGTGTTCCCTTACGAAACTTGTCCTTCTGCAAAACAATTTCGCTGCGCCTCCTTCCGAAAATCCAAGGCACTAACTCTTCTGAGCTTTTACCACAACCTAGAGTCTTCAAAAAGACTCCTGCACACACTCCTTGCGGAAAATTCTTCAAATACTTCTGAGTATTTGAACCTCTTCAAATCTGCGCACTCCCTGCGACATCAGTCTTTTCAACAACTCCCTGAGGTTGCAAACTCTGAGACTCTTCTCATCCAGTGCACACTTTGCACGTCTCATGTGCTTGACTTGCACTTCTGCGAGAATGAGAACAATGTTATCCCTCCTGAGATTTCAGAGATGAACTCTGTTTTCTGTCAACGCACTCCTTGCAGACAAATTCACTACACTCCTTGCAGGAAAACTCTCGCTTAGATAGAAAAACAATTGAAACTCATTCCTTACTCTCCCTCTCTTCAAGTTTCAGACATTAATTAAGAAATCATACATTCACACATCAAAGAAAATGCATAACAGAGAGTAACAAGCGTGAGCGTATCATTCAATCATGCATACACAAAAAGTATTTGAACACCATGAGTCTGAATCAAGCTTCATATATTAATTTTAGAACTTCTGTACATGGTTTCTTTTACACAGTTTTCTACTCTCCTATGCTCTCTTTGATTGATTATGCTGCTAATCTTGCTAATGTTACAATGATACAAGTGAGGGTGTCTATATCCGTTTTCCCTCTGGCTCCTAAAAACTATCTAATCTAAGAATTCAAAGCTACCTACTTACATTTACTAGTATAAATGCCTCTTAGTCCTTCAGACGAGAGCGGGATGCTCAAGGTATGATTACAATCTACGAGTACGCCTTTTCTTAATTATCTCATCTAAGTTTGGCACATCCAACGTCAAAACATTCAAACAATTTATCATGTGCTAAAATGCATTGGCGCTTGCCCCACACTCGCTTGATGTTGGTGATGCTCCTGCATCATACTCCCTCGCTTGAAAATTTTCATGGGCTCCTGTCCATGAGCTCTCGCATGGTCTGTCCATGCTTCTAGATCTATGCTTCATTCTCTCAGCTGGCATCTTCAACTGGATGTCCCTTCCACTTGACGAAGTATTCAAAATATTCCTTTTGCCTGGTCCTTTTACTAACTCTTTTGTCCAGTATGCTTTCCATCTGTGGCTTCTCTGCAACTGGCATCTGTTTTTTCCACTGAACCTCTGGTTTTTCACTGTCTGTTCTTGGTTTGTATGGGTACAAATCTGAGACATTGAATATCAGAGAAATTCCGATCCCATTGGGTAATTCAATCTCATAAGCATTTTCCCCTAACTTCTTCAAGACCTTACATGGTCCGATCTTCTTCATCTTCAGTTTGTTATATGTCCCCTTTGGGGACCTTTCCTTTCTCAGATGTGCCAGAATCAAATCACCAACCTCAAATTGAAGTTGTCTTCTATGTTGATCTGCTCTGCGCTTATACTCTTGGCTCAAGTTCTGCAATCGCTCCTTCACTTGGCTGTGAAGTTCTTTCATTGCTTTTGTGAAATCTTCTGCATGAGCACTTCTAGTTGCATTCTGTTTTGAATCCCTCAATTCAGAAACTCCTCTTGGTTGCATGCCATAAACAATTTGAAATGGACTCTACCCTGTGATTCTGTTGATTGAATCATTATAAGAAAATTCCTCCTGTGGTAGAATATTGTCCCACTGACTGTGGTGTTTTGTCACCAAGCTCCTTAGCAAGTCTCCTAAACTTCTGTTCACAACTTCTGTCTGTCCATCCATCTGAGGATGATAAGATGAACTAAATGACAAGTTCGTTCCTAGATTTTTCCATAAGGTTCTCTAGAAGTGTCCCATGAACTTGGTGTCTCGATCCGAAACTACACTCCTTGGTAAGACGTGAAGTTGAATGACTTCTTTGAAAAATAGATTCGCAATGTGAGTTGCGTCACTGGTTTTCTAACATGGTATAAAATGTGCCATCTTAGAAAATATATCCACTACCACAAAGATTGAATCAAACCTTCTTTGTGTTCTCGACAGCCCCAATATGAAGTCCATGCTGACTGCATCCCATGGCCTGTCAGGTATGGGTAATGGTTGATAAAAGCCTGCATTCTGCCTCTTCCCCTTTGAATGCTGACAAATTCTACATCTGTCCACGAATCTTTTGACGTCTGCTCTCATTCATAGCCAAAAATATGACTAATTTAACTTTGAGAATGTCTTTTCATGACCGAAATGTCCAACCAATCCTCCACTATGTTTCTCCTTTAGCAAATTCTCCCTCATGGAGCATTTTGGAATACAAAGTTGATTACCCTTAAACAATAATCCTTCCTGGATCATGTATTCTGTCCATTGACTCCTGTCCCTAAGAACTGGATTCTCAACTGCTTCATACGCCTCCTTAAAATCTGGATCATCTCTGTACATGTCCCTAAGATCATCAAAACCCAGTGTTTTGACTCTGAACTCCTGCAACAACAAACATTTCCTTCTCAAATCATCAACAACTTTGTTAGCAGTTCCAGAAATATGTTTAATTAAAAAAGTAAACTTTTGCATGTATTCAACCCATTTTGCATGCTTCTGGTTCAACTTCTCCTATTGAGTCACAAATTGCAAAGCATGATTGTCACTGTATAAGACAAACTCCTTCAGGATTAAGTAATGTCTCCATTTCTTCAATGCCTGAATAATAGCATAGAACTCCTTGTCATACGTGGAGTATTTCACTTTTGCTTCATTCAGCTTCTCACTGAAGTATGCTATCGACCTATCTTCTTGGCTCAAGACTGCCCATATTGCAAATCCACTTGCATCACATTTTACTTGAAATGTCTTTTTGAAATCCGACAACACCAAAATTGGTTGTTCCGTGATTTTCCTTTTCAACAAATTGAAGCTTTTCTCCTCTTATTCTGTCCAGTGAAAAGACTTGTGTCTCTTCTTCACTGTGTCCATCATTGGTGCACTAATTCCATTGAAATTCTTGATGAACTTCTAGTAGAAACTAGCCAATCCATGAAAACTTCTCACCTCAAATATACTCTTCAGTGATGGCGAATTCTTAATCACCTCCATTTTATCTGGATCCACCCTCAACCTATCTGCAGAAATAAAAAAACCCCAAATAAATGAGCTCTGTCTTCATGAATGAGGATTTCTTCATGTTTATCAGCAACTTCTCTTGTTGTAGCCTCTTCATCACTGTAGCCAAATGTTTCAGATGATCTGCCTCTATTTGACTGAAAATCAGTATGTCATCCAGATACACAATGACAAATTTTCCAATGAAATCCTTCATGACTTCATTCATCAACCTCATGAAGGTACTTGGCGTATTCGTTAATCTAAATGACATAACAAGCCATTCATACAACCCTTCGTTAGTCTTGAAGGTTGTCTTCCATTCATCACCTTCTCTCATATGAATTTGATGATAACCACTCTTCAAATCAATCTTTGAATTTTTTTTTGCTCCACTCAAGCAATCCATCAAATCATCCATTCTTGGCAATGGGAATCTATACCTGATGGTAATCTTGTTAATTGCTCTCAAGTCAATACACATCCTCCAGCCTCCATCTTTCTTTAGACTGAGCACTGTCGGAACAACACATGGACTCAAGCTTTCTCTAACCAACCCTTTGTCCATTAAATCCTGGACCTGTCTTTTGACTTCTTCATTCTCCTGTGGCATCAATCTATACGCTGCTTTGTTTGATAAACTAGCTCCAGGTATGAGATCAATATGATGACTCACACTTCTGATCGGTGGCAATGAACGAGGTAGTTCGTCCACTACTATGTCAGCAAACTCTTCCAATAGTTTCTGAACCTCTTCCGGTAAATCATCTACCCTTGTACTGGTTAAAACAATCTTAGGCTTCCTGACCACAATGAATTGTGGTTCCTCCTTCTTCTTAACCTCTGTAAGAAGTTCCTTCCCACTCATGAGAAGTATAGTGTTGCTTACTTCAGGTTTCACCTCCTTATCTTTGATTGGAAGCAACATGTGAGTTCTCACATTCTTCTCTAAGGTGTATGTGTTCTTCCTCCCATCATGAATTACATTCCTGTCATATTGCC
The DNA here is from genome assembly GCA_009831015.1 of Picea engelmannii. Lineage (NCBI taxonomy): Eukaryota > Viridiplantae > Streptophyta > Pinopsida > Pinales > Pinaceae > Picea > Picea engelmannii. The sequence goes on along the minus strand of ML777691.1, from coordinate 483,508 downwards.
ATGGTCTACCCAACAATAAATGACAAACATCCATGGGAATAACATCACAGAGTATCTTATCATTATATCCTCCTATCTTAAACTCAACTAAACATTGTTTAGTGACATTTACCTGATGCCCTTTTTGTAGCCACGAAACTCTGTATGGACTTGGGTGTTCAATAGTCTCCAGCTCCAGCTTTTCTACCATCTCTGTAGAAATGAGATTGTCTGTGCTACCACTGTCCACAATGACTTTGCATACCTTGTCTTTGGTCTTGCAAGCAGGCTGAAAAAGATTGTTCCTTTGCACTGGATTCTCCACCTCCTTCTCTGGCATTAAGAGAACTTTTCGCATCATCAACGACCTTCCACCTTCAACATCTTCTGCCTCAAAATTCCGCCTTTGTGCTTCTACGATGTGAGTCTCACCACCTTCTTTCTTCTTATCTGGACATTCATAAGACTTGTGTCCATTCTTTCCACATGTGAAGCATTTCACCACTCCACCTCTTCAACTTCCTCTACCTCTGGTACGAGGAAAAATGTTTCCATCAACATATTGTCCCCTCTGTTCGGTATGCTGCCCTCTCTTAGTTTGAGTCTGAGGTTTCTTCCACTCTTCCTTGGGTTTCTGATTTCTATCCTGGGCAACTGATTTGCCTCTGGGATGACTTCTGCCTCGACCTCTTTGACCTTGTTTTTGGTTCAGTTTCTCTTCAGCCTTTAGAGCCATCTGATAAGCATCCTCCACCGTTTGGATGGTCATCATGCTCATCTCATCCTGAATGTTGTATCTCATACCATTCATGTATCTAGCAACTTTTTCATCATCACTTTTACGATGACCTGCCCTGATGTTCAGCCTATAGAATTCTTCAGTGTACTCCTTTACTGACATCAACTTCTGTCTCAAATTCTGCATTCTATGAAATAGAGTAATTTGGTAATCCCTGGGAATGAATTTTGCCTTCATCTTCATGATCATCCTATCCCAACTCTTGATTTTCTTCTTGCCTTTGCAGCGTCTGTCAGCTTGTAGCTCATCCCACCAGAATGCTGCATGTCCTTTCAATCTTGTGACAACATGTTTGACTTTCTTGTCTTCCTCGACATCTTCATAGTTAGAATATGTGTCCAGAGCTCTAATATAGTATAGAAGCTCTTCAACATCCAGGTTTCCTTCATATACTGGAATATCCATTTTTTCCCTAGCACCCATTCTTGCAACAACCCTGAGTAGTCATTCATTTGCTACATCTTTGGCTGCAACTTCTTCTCCTTCATGTTCAACTTCATTTTCACTTTCGAAATCACTAAGATCCCCAGCACCGACTGTGCGCCTTTGTGCTGTCTCCATGTATTCAAGTCTGGCACGTAGATCACGCATCTATCTTTCCATGGCTGGATTAGGCATCTACCTACCCCTTCTTCTTGGCATTCCCCTTTCCTCTGGCGGATTGGGTGTTTTCCTGTCTCTCCTTCTCAGTGGCATGGCTGAGATTTCTTTCTCGCTTTCCCTGTTTGAGGTATAAAAACAAATTCAAGATCTGATACCAAACTGACACAGACCTATCGGCCCTCGGTCCAAGACCCACTCACATGATCATTCTATATGCCCTTGAGCTGGATCAACTCTTTCAATTCCCACTGGAATCTGTGAATTATCGATCCACAGGTCCTTTTCGCCACTCGCAATCTCACGAGTTCATGAGTCATGATTATTGACTCTTCCTTATCAACTCCGTGATACTCGAGATCGTGAAATGGTTATAGATCTTCGTTTGTTAGTGCCCTCCGCGCGTGACCACCGACTAGGTTTAATTGCTAGCGCCTCTCGCTACTCGCCACTTCGCAAGTTGAAGGGTTGAACTTCTTGCTTCCTTATCTCCCGAACCCCCGAGACGTGAGAAGTCAATGGGGTGTTGACACCTTCCAATAGGTGACGTGTGTCCGCCTGTCTATCACGTGGGCCCTACCTTGAGGTCCTGCCATGCGTCCACACTCGTGCCTCGGCTCTCGGCACTTCGTGACTCTTGCAATTCAAAAGTAACTCCTCTCGACCTCTGAACCCCCGAACAGGCGAAATGTGATGGGGTTCCTGATCCAACGGTCCTCCTGTGAACTGGATCTGATGGCTATCTTTGCTCCTCGCGACTTCGCTACTTGTGACTTGGAGCACCCAAACTTTGGGCTCTCACCCTGTGAACCTCCGAGTTCGCGAGATCTCTAGATCTCTTCCACCTATCCTCCTCAAATGGATGGTTGTGATTATCTCATGACTTCGCCACTTGCAAAGTCGAAGGTCTTGCCTTTCTGACCTATGATGCCCAAATCCCCGTTATGGGTGATCTTGTGGCACGTGTTCTCCTCCCAACGAATGACTGTGATTCTCTCGCAGTTTCGTGACTTCACCTTTCACGACCTTTTGAATCTTGAGGCAAGACTTACAGTCTTCCAACTCGTGAAACCCCGAAATGAGATTTCATGAGTGATCCAACGACCCCTATTGGTTCAGATCCTACGGCCCGATTTCCCTTGAGCTTGCAAGTAGACAAATATCCACTGTAACCTTCTTGCTCCTCTGCAAGATCTGATGGCCTCTGGGACTTCGTGAATTCTCCATGGAGAATTCTGACCGTCAAATTTCTCCTTGATGATTCCTGCAAAAGGAACAAAGTGTTCCCTTACGGAACTTGTCCTTCTGCAAAAAAATTTCACTGTGCCTCCTTTCGGCAATCCAAGGAACTAACTCTTCTGAGCTTTTACCACAACGTAGAGTCTTCAAAAAGACTCCTGCACGCACTCCTTACAACAAATTCTTCAAATAATTTCGAGTATTTGAACATATTTGACTCTGCGCACTCCCTACGACAACAGTCTTTTCAACAACTCCCTCAGGTTGAAAACTCTAAGACTCTTCTTAGCTAGCACACACTTTGCATGGCTCCTGTGCTTGACTTGCACTTCTACAAGAATGAGAACAATGTTATCCCCCCTGAGCTTTCAGAGACGAACTCTGTTTTCTATCAACGCACTCCTTGCGGACAAATTCACTGCACTCCTTGCAGGAAAACTCTCGCTCAAACAGAGAAACAATTGAAACTCATTCCTTACTCTCCCTCTCTTCAGGTTTCAGACATTAATTAAGAAATCATACATTCATGAATCAAAGAAAATGCATAACAGAGAGTAACAAGTGTGAGCGTAACATTCAATCATGCACACACAGAAAGTATTTGAACACCATGAGTCTGAATCAAGCTTCATATATTAATTTCAAAACTTCTGTACATGGTTTCTTTTACACAGTTTTCTTCTCTCCTATGCTCTCTTTGATTGATTATGCTGCTAATCTTGGTAATGTTACAATGACACAAGTGAGGGTGTCTATATCTGTTTTCCCTTCGGCTCCTAAAAACTGTCTAATCTAAGAATTCAAAGCCACCTACTTACATTTATTAATATAAATGCCTCTTAGTCCTTCAGACGAGAGAGGGACGCTCAAGGTCTGATTACAATCTACGAGTATGCCTTTTCGTAATTATCTCATTTAAGTTTGGCGCATCCAACGTCAAAACATTCAAACAATTTATCATGTGCCAAAATGTGTTGGTGCTTTCCCCACACTCGCTTGATGTTGGTGATGCTCCTGCATCACGCCAACATCCGTACAGTGTACGTGGCACACACAAGAGGTGACACATGTCATGTTGATGTCAGCATGACATCAACATGGTCATGTGGCAACACCAGAGGCTTCCATGTGTCCATCATTTTTGGCTTTTTCGGGTCGATCCATGGACCAATGAAAAAGCACCATGTGGCAGTTTGTACAACCATGTGGCAGACCATATGGTGACGTGGTAGGATGACGTGGAAGGTTGATGTGGTAGGATGATGTGGCAGGTGACTGTACAGGTGGTTGGCATGACCCAATGGTTGGTTGCCACATGGCCCAGTCATGGGCTTCCACATGGCAGTGGGAAAATGCCCAATGAGGGCTCGAGGACCAAAATTCAAAAAAAAAAAGGGCAGGTCCGCCAAATTTGGCGAAGCCCAACTAGATATGGCGGCCCAATGGACAGATATAAACCACCTCTAAAAGTTGGCGAACCACCACACACACACACACACACACACAGATATATATATATATATATATATATATATATATATATATATATATATATGTTATAAAAACAACCCAAAAGGGGAGGCCCGCGGGCTCGACCATGGGACCTCCCCCAATGCATACGCCTTAACTATAGCTCTGCCATCATTGGGAAAAATGGCCCCAGTGTTTATATCGCCCACAATTATTATTTCATTGTTGAAATTCACCATTGCACGGGGGAAAGGAGAAGGGGCGTGATGGTATGACCAAACATAGTTTTAGAGGTAATTTTTAATGAATTAATTGTAGGGAGAAGGAACAGAAACCAAGACGAGATTTCTCAAGGGCCTGGGAGTGCTAGAGTTGGATTGAGGCATCGAGATAGTCATTTTTGGGTAATTCGATGCCAAAAATTCAATGCTGCTGTATGTTTTCTGATTTGAGCAAAGATTTTGCAACTTAATTCCAGAATGAGGTATACTTATGTATTTTGCCAAATTCTTTTGTTGAGATAATAAAAAGGCCTACCCATTTGAGAGAAAGACCCGGATACGTAGTCCACCAGGAAAAACTCCGTTATCAAGTTTTCGTGTTCAAATTTGATGCATTTTCTCTTAATTATTGAGATTTTCCTTCTTTAATGGTGCAATGTAATTTATGCTCATTTTATACAATTCTTTATAATTCACTTCAATGAAAAGATCCCGGATCATGTTGGTATCAAAGCAGTCATCTTTGACATGAATTGTTGAATGTGAATTCTTACTAGGGCCAAGCATAAGCAAGGTGAAGGAACTCTTAATACTTTCAATCCTGAAGTTGGTTGTGCATACCGAAGGATGAAAATGGTAGACGAGGACAAGCATGATGAACATGGGAAAAACTTCCATATGGTCTTTTATCGCATGTCAGAAATGATTGAACGAATGTATGGAGACTACGAGAAGAGGATGAAGAAGAAAGGGAAAAAAATGAAGCACAAGTTGATGATGATTCTTTGGTAAATCAAGGGGCTGCAGGAGACCCTCCTGAGCCTCCATATTCACCATCAAGTTCTAGTTCTTCTTCCTTTGAGCATTGTCATCATTCTAGCGATAAAGATTATTTTAAGAGACCATTATTAAAGATCGATGTAAAATTTTCTTTACCTCTGTTTAATGGATATGATAATCCTAGATAATTGGATCCAACAGGTTGAAGTATATTTCCATGTTCAACATATTGATGAAGACGAAGTTAAAGTGCAACTGGCTTCTCTTCGATTGGAAGGCACCTCTCTCATATGGTGGGAGAGAAAACTTCAAGACATAAGTAAGTGTAGTAATCTTCTTTCCTCATGGTCATAATTTAAATCAACGATAAGGACACAATTTTATCCATTGGGTTATTTACATAAAGCAATGATGGAATGGAAAATTTTAAGGAAAAGTAAATTTCAAACTGTACAAAGTTTCACAAAATAATTTAGGAAGAAAGCTCTTGCATTAAACATTCCTTTGGATTCGTATGAAACTTTAATGAAGTATATTGGCACTCTTCACAATTATATTCATCATACTTTGCTATTTTTTAACCCCACCAGTCTTGATGAAGTTTGTGTGCAAGCCACTCACCTTGAGAACAGGGGAAAGCATGTTCAAGAAGATCCCACAAAGAAACCTTCCAATCTCCCACATAAGCCATTTAAGAAGTTTAAAAGGAAGGACAAGAATACCGTCATGGTAAAGAGAGAAGAAGGAAATCCATCTTGTACTTCTGCTCTTATACAAACATTGACATTCTTATTAACATCATCGATTCCCTTTTTAACTTCGCCCTCCCCTAGCTAAGCTTCTTGATATTATTTCTTCTGGAGGAAGGAAAATAGTAGTTCTCTTTCTTTTGAAGTTATGTTAGCTACATACACCCTCGCTAAGATTGCCACCCCTCCAATTAGACTTAAAGGAAAAAATGCACTACCGCACAAACCATTCTTCTACATCTTGTCTCCCATTTGACATAATATTAAGGATGGTTTAAAAAAATAAAAATTCTACTACTGACATATAGACCCTTACATAGTCCTTGCATTCATTTTCGCCAATAAAAAATATAGGTTTCTTTTCTACAAATTCATAGTTCTCTTCCACACTATTGGGACAAATATTTCCTAAATATGTAAAACAATCCTTATAGAACTATTTCAATATCTACATTTAAGATCTCCTTTTAGGATAAATATAGTAATATGAAAGAATGTGTTTTGGTCTAGACACTGTCATCCTTGAGCAATAGTAGGAATAGTAAAACCAAACCCCACAAGAATGGTTCCTCAATAGCACTTGTTAATGAACATGCAAACAAAAGATTTATAGTATAGATTACTCTAAATCGTCGAGCATGACATGGATGTCCCTTTATAGACTCACATAAAAATGAAAAGAGACATAGGACTGCACTACCTCCTTACCATCTTGCCAACCTTCTATTTCCCACCATATTCTACAAGAGGAGATTTCATTGCAAATATAAATTATTGTGTTCTCCATTATGATGTGTGAGGTATTCCATAGTGAAACAAAAAACAATTTATCCTGGGCAAAGGCTAGACCAATTAGAACTTAGAAAATCATTGCACACAAAAACTCTTCTACGTATACTTTATTATTCAATCAAGCACATATATGTACATGAAGTTTTCCCTCAACTACACAACAAACTCACAAGTGAATATATCAACAACACACATAAATGGTATCTAATAGTTGTAGAAAATATCTCACAACCAACTAGATCTAACAAACTCCTCAATAATAGAATCCTACACTAAACACAAGACAAATAGGAGTTAATTACTCCAACTCCCTCCCTTAATGAGTACTTCGCTTTGATCTCTGATCTTTTTCATCTTTATCTGGTATAGTCTTCATCATCATCTATATCCACTTTTAAAATCTCATATACTACGCTCTTTCACACAACCATTCATTCGAGCTACCACTTGATTCATTGAAGATACAATTGCTTCTGACCATCAATTTCATATTTGTAATGAATGACGATTCTATATGATTCTATTTTCCAAGATACATAGCTCGTTGTATTTCTCAAAAAAGTAGTCTAGATACTAAATCATTCTATTAACATAGTTCCATCTGTCGAAATACATAGCTCATTGTATTCACAAGTTATATAGGAAAGTCATCTAGATACTAAATGTACCTAGAATTCAGTCTTACAACATGACCTCTTTCATCTCACAAGTACACAAGTTGTAGTCACAACTTAATAATAGTGTTCTTGTTGACATACATAGCTCATTGTATTCATTAAGAAACACAAGCTCTTCGACCATGTCACACAAGCTATACAATATCAATCTAGTTTTTCTCTTTCTTCACCAGAAGGCAACATAGTGTTCTTGCAGCACCAAGTTCACCAAGAAACACAAGCGGCTCATGGATTGGAGAAAGGATGCACACAAATGTGAGAAAACAATAAAATCTAATACATTAACAGAATATTCTAAAATCTTAATATGATTTCCCTCTCTTCTTCTGCAAGTCTCATGTTCCAAAATAGTTGATGCCATTTTCCTTTCCTTCCATGTATATTTATTTTGGACAATCTAGGATATATATATATATATATATATATATAAACTATTCACATATTTGATTGAACATGCGGCCGATGACATCACTCCTCAATGTCAAAGAGTATCTCCGAATTTGGCCGCTTCACTCATAATACATGATTAGAAAAGTTATCCCTTTCGGTTGTTGGCAATCACAATCACATGTATACATTTATGTTATCCGCATACATAATGTGATCTTGATACAAAACCATATAATCGAGCAACGAATGTAGTCGGTGCTCATCTGCAATAAATACTGCCATGGAAAATGGCCACACCCACACACAAGAAAAACTTACAAAATAAATACTCTCACACACGTATACTAATCTACTCTACAACCGATTAATCTCACATATTTTTGGACCCTCCCATAAGGGAGTTACACCCAGAGATACTTGCTTTGATACCAATTTAGAAAATCATTGTACACAAAAAAAAATATTTAGACATGAATTGTTCCCTCAACTACACAACAAAATATCTCAACTACACAAAAAACTCACGAGGGAATATCTCAACTACACACATACATATGATCTAATAGTTGGAGAAAATATCTCACAACCAACTAGATCTAACAAAATCCTCAATAATAGAATCTCACACTAAACACAAGACAAATAGGAGTTAATTACTCCAACATTGTATCCATCGTAACTCCATGATGAACATTATGAACATTACTACCACATCTTTAGGACTATAAAGAGGAAACCACTAATAACCAAAGGATTGAATGCTAAGGAAGCATTTTCTTGGCCCATAGAAGACACAATAGCAATATGGTGAAGAAAATGTGGAGCAAGAAGGTGAAAAACAAGGAGAAATGCATGATAAGAAAGCATCAATGTTTTTTTTAGGGGGAGATGTTCTTCATGCCACTGCTAGCCATTGCCCAATGAACAATTGTCTTGAAATCAATGTACAAGCCAACATATGATCAAATCATTGTATTTCAAAGACAAATGAATGGGTGAGCATAATGATTTGGTTAACATCATTGTGTAAGGGAAGAGAACCCTTCCCAACATACATAACGATTTGGTTAGGAGGAAAATTTAGTGAAATAAAAATCAAGCATACATTTTTATGCTGAGTTTAAGCTGATACTCAGCATAAAAAATTCGTGCTAACATGCTCAATGATTTACTTTGGAGGAAGATTGAGAAAAAAAATAATAAAATAAATTTGGAGCCACCATTTATCATTCAATCACTATATATGCATATTTGAAGGTATATCACTAAGGTTGGGGTGAATTTCCCTAGAAAACGCAACAAATTTTCTTGGGGCAAGTATTGTGGTGAGCTTGAATGAGAGATTGTCATCTTGCATGGCCCATTAGCAAAGGCAAATAATTGTTCATCCATTTGAAGCAAATTGTTTTCGCTAAGAGGCCATTTCACCTTGATTATAGAACGATTTGAAAGATGGTTTTGTCATGCACCGAAACAAAAGCTCCTTAGAGTCGAATCATCATATCGGAGGCCTTATATGAATGCAGATTTTGTTTTATCGAGTGTTAAATATAATGTAACCTCAACAGGATGACTGTACACTGCCAGCTGTCCTGGAAAGCTGTACTTTCCTTTCTTGATTTGCTTGAGCCTATTTAGCACAACTATTTTCCTTTTGCATATAACTTCTTCGTTAATTCTTCTCATTGTACTTTTCTCCTTACATTCTCAATATACTGAATACTATTTCTACTCTAATCTTTCTCTCTGCATTTCTTGCTTCACAATTTATCATGGTATTAGAGTTGCAGTAGTAAGCCTCTTCACACAGGCTGGAGAGCAACACAATCCTCACAACACAGAGCTTACACGAATCACGAGAGCATGCGGCACAGACTTTTCACAAGGCTTGGAGAGTTGTCCGTAATACTCTCAAAAGATCCTTGTAGGAAGCTCACGCGAGGAAGAAGAGTGTTATACGCTCAAAAGATCGAGCAAGTAGAGACTGCAAGAGGAGAAACTCTAAAGAATCGTGAACAATTTCATATTTGTCAAAGATTCACGAAGAAGAGTTGCAGGAGGCAGGAACATTTGAAGAATTCAAAGAAATTTGTTCGAATTTGTGAAAGATTGCTGCAGAAGGAAGAATCGTTTAAAGAATTTTAGGAAATCTCTCTAATCCGTCAAAGACTGTTGCAGAGAACAAAAAGCTCTAAAGAATTAGTGAAAATCTTTCAATTCGTGAAAGATTCACGAATTTCCTTCCTTAGGGGAAACTCTTTGCAAGAACAACAAAGAACATGCGAAAGCAACCAAAAACGAGCAATCGAAGCCGTAAGATCCGTCCTGCGAACAGATCTAAGGTGAAAATTTAGTTCATAAGGGACGAGGAGAGCGGAGTAAAGGAAAAATAATTTCAGCCGTTAGATCTTACGTAGAGGACCGATAGCCATCGGATCCGTGAGAAAGTGCACAAGATTTAGTCCTCTAGAGTGCACAGAAAAACAACGAATTCATGAAATCCTGAAAGAATCTGGACTGTCTATCAAGGAGGACACGTGGTGAGATCTCGACATTTCACTGACTCGCAGGGTGTAAAGGTCAGAAGACTGTCGTAAGAATTCGCAAATCATGAAATCCTGATTCATTCTGGACCGTTGGATCGAGAAAGATCATGAGTCGTTGATATGAGTCTATCGCAAAATTGGGAATCGAGAGTTGGACAAGTAAAGGAGACTGCACTCCAAACCCCGATACACGAAATTGCGAAATCCTGATAGGATTGTGAGCCATCCATACTCAGAGGATAGGTGGCAATAGATCCAAGTGCCATCATTTCGGCATCTCGACGTTCGAAGTTTGGGTAACTCAGTGACAATAATTCTAAAGTCACGAAATAACGAATCGCGAAATCCCGAAAGGAATTGGACCGTCAGATCACAGGAAGATCTGGACCGTTGATTGTCCAAAAGGGAAATCTCGGCACTTCGCATACCGGGAGTCATAAGGACCCAGGATCATTGCAGCCAAACTCTCCAAGTCCTGAAACACGAAATCCCGAAAATACGTTCGAGAAGGAAAGGCGCCAAGATATTTTGGAATTTGGCATTTCAGCCATCCAGGCGATAAGAAGTCAGGCAACTCAACATTGAAAGTACTAAAAAGTGAAATCCTGAAAAGGTGTTTGAATAGGCGCCATGATATTTCGGATTTCGGCAAATTGAGGGACAAAGAACCAACACAGGCATCGCTATTCTCCGAATCAAGAAAATCCATTAACACTTTAACATTTAGGCACATAGTCACATTGAACGGAGACCAAGGGCCAATCCAAGGCCGTTAAGCTCTCTTCGGCGTTTCAGCGACCGAAAGTTGGGGAGACAAGAGTTTGGAGGACTCATATAACGAAGTCTCGAAGTCAGAATCGCGAAGCCAAAACTCGCGAAGTCAAAACTCATGAAATCTTGAATCGCAGAGTTTCGAAGTCACTGCAAGAAATTATCAGACCTGGTTTAGGCACAAGAAATAGGTAAACACAAAATTTTTCCAATTTTTTTTTCTATTTTGTTCAAATTCTTTAAATATGGTGACCTCTAGCAATTTAGTACCAACTCAAGGTGTGATTCTTCTTGGAAAGAACTATGATTTTTGGTCTCTTTGAATGAAATCCTTCTTGGAAGTACAAGAGTGTTGGGATCCAGTGGATCTTGGATATGTGGAACCAGATCCAGCAGACCTTTCCGCCATGAAAAACCAACAGAGAATTGCTCAGGCAACTCAGAGGAACAAAGAAAAGAAAGTGAAATTCTGGATTCAAAATTCTATGGATGATTCGATTTTCTAAAAAATCAAAGGCACTGGTACTTCAAAACAGGCCTGGGACATCCTTAAATCAGCCTACCAAGGAAATGACAGGGTCAAAACAGTCAAACTGCAGACCTTGAGGATGCAATTTTGAGACTTTAAGAATGATAGAGTCTGAAAATGTGCATCAGTTCATGACCAGAGTCATGGGAATCGTGAACTAGATCAGATTGACTGGTGAAGCCATCACTGATCAACACATTGTTGAGAAAGTCCTCAGAAGTTTACCAAATAAATTCTAAATGGTTGTTACAACAATCCTTGAATCCAAGGATCTGTCACGTTTTTCAACAGATGAATTAATTGGTTCCCTGGTGACACATGAGACTAGACTGCATCTCACAGATGAGTCAATCGTCAATGCTTTCAAAACTCAATTCTCCTTCAGCAGAGGGAGAGGTAGAGGAAGAGGCAGAGGTCACCAAGGATGAGGGAGTACTACAAGTGACCAACACTCGAATGGAGGTAACAGACAACAGAGCCAACAGAGCCAACATCAAAATTTCCAAGGTCACAGACAACAACATCAGAATCAGAATTTTCATCCTCAAAAAGGCAGAGGGAGAAGATCAAATGAAAAATTAAGCATACAATGCTATTACTGAAAAAACTATGGGCACTATGAATCTGAATGCCAAAAGAAGCAGGCAGATCATCTCTCAGGCAGAGCACATGTGTCAAATTATATGGGAGAAACCTCAAAAGGTATGTTTCTCTCATGTCACAAGTCTGAAGAACAACCTAAATATCTCTGGTTGCTGGACACTGGATGCAACAATCACATGATAGGTAACAAAGATTTACTTTCATGCATTTATTCTTCAATCTCATCTGATATTACACTTGGAAATGATTCCTTAGTCAAGGTTCAAGGCAAAGGAACTGTACCTATTCTTACTAAACAAAATGAAAAGAAAGACATAAACAATGTCTATCATGTTCCAGATCTGAAACATAATCTGCTAAGTGTAGGACAACTCATTGAACATGGATATAAGGTACTCTTTGAGGGAGCATCTTGCAAGATATATGACAAAATCCCAAGAAGAAAATTGATTTCTAAAATCCCCATAACTCAGAATAGAATGTTTCCCCTTACACTCAGAACTACAAATATGATTCAACCATATGCACAAAGTGCATCCACCTTGAATGAAACAATGGTTTGGCATACAAGATTTGGACATATACCCTTTAAGAGTCTAAGTCTTCTTCATAAGCACTCCATGGTCAAAGGTCTTCCCATCTTCAAAGAACAAAATCCCCCATGTGATTCTTGCATACTTGGAAAACATAAGAGAACTAGTTTTTCACAGTCACCCAATCAAGCCAAACAACATCTCGAACTAGTTCACACTGACCTATGTGGACCAATGCAAACAAAGTCAATAGGTGGTAGCTTTTACTTTCTAATGTTTATTGATGATTTTAGCAGGAAAATCTGGATCTATTTTCTCAGACACAAGTCTGAAAATTTTGCAAAATTCAAGGAATTCAAAGCAGAAGCTGAAAAACAGAGTGGAAAATATATAAAAGCACTCAGGTCCGATGGAGGAGGAGAATACAACTCCAATGAATTTACAAATTTCTGCAAATCACAAGGCATTATCATGCAAACAACAACCAGGTATACTCCACACCAGAATGGAGTGGCTGAAAGGAAGAATCAGACCATAATGAATATGGCAAGAACACTTCTCAAAGAGAAAAGTTTGTCAAATATTTTTTGGGCTGAAGCAGTAGCATGCTCAGTTTATCTCTTGAATAGATCTCCAACCACAAGTCTAAAGATGAAAGTCCCTCAAGAAGCATGGAG